>JBBBVM010000516.1:0-554442 GCA_037355625.1 Petunia x hybrida | reverse complement strand
CATGAAGTTTGATCGGGATTCTACTGACATTCTTCAGAATGTCTTCATTATGGCATGTGCACTGATTACGGTGTGCTGTTCTTCTAACACATCGGTTGCTGTGATATTTCTCTTGTCATGCAGGGTCATGTCGCTTGGCCCTTTCAGCTGTCATAAGACTTCTCTGCCAAGATTTTCTGGTGTTCAGGTAGCCTCTTTGATAGAGTAGGGTTGAAGCCTACTTGACTGACTCTGTTCCATGGTAGGCAAGAGGACACAGTTCCGAGCCATGTGTGTATTAATGAGTCACCAAGCTCTAACTCTGCTCATGTTTTGGGGTTGTCTCTTGATTCCGGTGGTTCGGCCATATTGTTGCTGCAACGCCTCATTGGCCACTACTTGCGTGATACCTACACAAAGAGGTTCCTTTTGTTAGGTTTCCAGCTCAAGCCTTCCTGCCTACGACGAGCTTCCAATTGCACTTGAAGGTCAACGGGGCAAAGCACTCTCGTTTGAGTAGCAGCGGTCGAAACAGATGTTCAAGTTTTCTTTTTAAGCTCTGTGAATGTGATGGGGGAAGAATATGTCTGCGCTCAGATGCTTCCGAGGACCCTCGCTTTGACCAAGTGTACGGGCTTCGTTTGTATCAACACCTGCGCATCTCGAAAAAATACTCGGGCGGACATATCTCCAGACGCCAAGGGAAGCTCCGATCTGCTTTACGGCTTGTAGCTACAAACAACATGAAAGATCTTCAGCCGTGCATATCCTGAGGAGCTTATAGTTTTTAGCCTTCCCTTTCCATCTTTTGGACAATTGTTATGTACAATGTTGTATTCAGGAAGAACTAATTGTATATTATGAGCGTTTGGGCAGTTTGTTATTAATGAAATGAATGTCCATTAATACTTTTATATTTACTTGTATAGTTTAAGCAGCATATTTTGTGTGCCTTTTTTGGGCTAGTGTCTTTAAAAGACGAGCGTGCGCAGTGAAGGGCGCTTCATTTGCGTCAGTAGTTGACGACTTATATTGCGCCTCTGATAGACGGCTATTTTGCGCCCACAATGGGATGACTTTAGCCCGTGTAGAAAGGGGGGACTTTTGCGTTCCAATTCAGAATGTCGTTGCTTCTTTACTCGAGTGTTTGAAGACTTTCTGGCATTATGCGGGCGGGCGTCCCCACCGATATGTAGGTTCAAATTTGTTGAATTAACGAGTTCACCTTCACGAATAATGCCTATTAGCTGAGCTAAACGTGGTCTAGCTTTAAGCAATTAGTTTACCCTAATTTTTGTAACGAAAACTGGGTATATTACTTCAACTTAGGTCTGACTGGGGCTATGAATAGTGTAATCGTAGACGGATCTGAATTGTAATTGTAAAATGGACTAACTAAAATAGTAGTTTTATTGATGTATTGGATAAAAACTGAATGGACTTTGGCAAGTGACACGTGTCGTCCACGTGGCACAGGGTGACGTGTCACCGAACAGACATCTTCCCGGACAGACATCTTCCCGGACAGATACTTTCTACGGGCAGGCCCCGAAGAAGTTATTAGGCTTGCCAACGGTCAGCACAATTTGAACCGGCAGTTACCAGCAATACGGGATGCGACTGTTCAGCAAACGGCCACTCAGCGGTTACAACCCTTCTGGATAAGACACCCGACGGTTACCCACTTTTGAAGGGCCTTATCCCCAACGGCTACTATTTCAACAGACACCTTCCAACATCTATAAATAGCGCTTATCCTAGCCAAATTGTAACAACTTTGATTTACTACAATTACTATCAATAAAATTACTATCTCTCTTGCGTTCAAACATACTCTTTCACAGTTATTAAACAACACTGCTTGTTCTCGCGCAAGCCAACGGCTTCGATAATCGAATCATCCGACGCGGCTACCAACCGTCAGAGGAAACGATACGTTTATTCTTGATCGTTTACGTTTATATTTCATTCTTTACGTCTTGCGTTATTATTATTTGATTAATTGCGTAAATCTTTAATCTCAACTATTGATCGTGACTCCGCAAATATAAATTTAATTGTTAATTGGCCTAAAACCGGATTTAGGTTAAACAATTTGGCGACCACAGTGGGAGCCGGTCAATAGCCTTCGTAGGTTAAAGAAAAGCTTCTGTAGTTTAGTTGCTCATCATATTTTATTCGCTATTCGCTACTTTCCTTGCTCGTTGGTTCTCCTCGTTTTCTTTTTGAAATGGCAGATAACAATTCACACAACAACGCCCTCATCGATGGGCAACAAAACCTCAACGACGCGGAGCAAGTAGACCTGAATCCAGGCGGGGACGAACAACAGAATGTCCCCGCAGACGACGACATAATTCCCCTCGCGGAGGACGAGAACGTGATCCCAGCGGAACAGGAGAACGAGCATAGTCAACAGAGTAGCAGACACAGCCACCTTCCTGGCCGGAGAAATTCCGATCAAGGACCTGGAGGGCCCAGAAGACCCAACGGCCCTGGGAATTCAAGGAATTCTCAGGATCCTGTCCTCGAGTTCATACGACAGCAGGCCGAAGTCAACAGACAAATACGGGAAGCTATCGACGGACTACGGGGACAAGCCCCGCCAAACACAGGGAATCCACCCGCTGACCGCCCAAGGGATGCCTCGCCGTCCCGCGCCTCGAGACGCGCTGAAAATCAAAATGCAGGATCAACGGTGCCGACGGAGATGAGCGAAGTCATGGAAGCTCTCACCAAGCAATTCAAAGAAAGCCAGGAGGCACTCCAAAAAACTCTCCACGAGAGAATTGACCAGATTCCAGGCGCCCCGCCCACGCTGAAGAAAGTTGATGTTCAGCGCTACTCGCAACGGCCCTGGAAGAAGGAGGCTGCCCCAAAGGCGATACCTAAGACGTTCAAAATGCCTAACATCCCGAGGTATCGAGGAACATCTGACCCCAACGATCACCTCATGATGTTCAGCAACTTCATAAAAGCCAGTGATCTCACCGACGAGGAAATCGAATCCGTGCAATTGAAAAAGTTCGTAGAGACGCTAGCAGACGGAGCCTTGCGGTGGTATTCGATGCTGCCCCCGAACTCTATTGGATCCTTCGCAGAAATGGCTGAGTTGTTCGTGAAGGCTCACACGGGCACCCAAAAGACGGAGACCCGAGTAGAAGACATCTTCGAAATCAAGCAGAGGCCCGACGAGTCACTTCGCAAGTATGTGGACCGGTTCCAGAGGGAACGCATGATGCTCCCCAAAGTACCGGACAGGTGGGCAGCAATCGCGTTCACCAACAGCCTGGACATCAGGAGTTCAGAAGCCACACGAAGACTCTACGAGTCTCTTCGAGAATTCCCAGCAGCCAGTTGGTCGGATGTCTACAATCGTTACAACTCTAAGGTACGTATCGACGAAGACAAACTGATTGGAACATGTGCTGCTCGGGGAAAACCTCAAGCTCGTAACAGCGGGTCTGGAGGAAAGGCGGACGTGGAGAAATCAGGCGCACGGTACGAGCCGTACCCCGACCAGTCGCGGAACAATTCCAGAGGCCGTAGCCGCAACAACAACAGAGGGCTGTCCCGAGGGGAAAGTTCTCAGTCTGCCAGCCTGCCCAGCCTACCTAGTTTCAACATTGAAATATCAGATGTCGTGGCTGTGCTCAAAAGCATGGGAGAAAGAGTCAGATGGCCAAAAGATATGAAGACTGACCCCAGCAAGCGGAACCAAGACGTATATTGCGAGTTCCACCGCGATCACGGGCACACTACCGAAGACTGCAAAGCCTTAAGGTATGAGATCGCTCATCTGTTGAAACAGGGATTCTTGAAGGAATTTTTGACGGAGAAAGGGAAACAAACCCACGCAAAGGCTCAGCAAAACAAGCCCGGTCCGCCACGAGCTTCCTCCCCGAAACGGACGGTCAATGTTATTTCGGGAGGAATCGAGGTGGATTCTGTTACCTTCACAGCCAAAAAGTATGCGAAAGTTTCCATTACCAACAACAAACGACCCCGGACGGAGGCGGCCATCACCTTTGAAGAATCCGACACTGACGGACTTCAGTTTCCGCATGCCGACGCGTTAGTCATAACGCTACGAGTGGCAGAATTCGACGTAAAGAGAGTGCTCGTTGACGCGGGCAGCTCTGCCAACATCATCCAGGCACGGGTCGTGAATGAAACACAACTGTTAGACAAGATTGTACCAATCTCTCGAGTTCTTTCCGGCTTCAACAACTCAAGCGAAAAGACTCTCGGAGAGGTCACATTGACTACTCTGGCAGAAGGGGTAGCGAAAGAGACTACCTTCCATGTTGTCGATGCGGATCTAGCCTACAACATCATTTTGGGCAGACCTTGGATCCACGACATGCAGGCTGTCCCTTCTACATACCATCAAGTGGTGAAGTTCCCATCCGAATGGGGGATACGTGAAGTCCGAGGAGAACAACGCACTGCGCGAGATTGTTACTCGGTGGCCCTCAGGTTGCCCGAGGAGAGCAAATAGCAATTACAGCACCCGGGACCGGACGCTGCACCTGAAGAAATCCGATACGACGTCCCGGAGTTCATCGCCAAAATGGACGAGAAGGAAGGACACATGCCAACGGTAGAAGCCCTGGAACCTGAAGAGCTGTTCACCAATATGCCAGAGCGAAAAGTATACCTGGGAACCGAATTGAGCGAACACCTACGGAGAGATATCCTGCGGTTCCTCAAAGAGCACCACACAACCTTCGCATGGTCCCATGCGGATATGACAGGTATTTCTCCTGATATTATCACTCACAGGTTGCACGTCGACCCATACCACCGGCCGGTAAAGCAGAAGACGCGCCAACAAGGAGCCTTCAGAAACCAGGTAATCAACGACGAGGTTGACCGGCTGTTGAAGATCGGTTCGGTACGTGAAGTTAAATACCCAGACTGGCTAGCGAACGTAGTTGTCGTTCCGAAAAAGAACGGCAAGTGGCGAGTCTGTATTGACTTCACGGATCTGAACAAGGCCTGTCCAAAGGATTCATACCCTCTTCCCAGGATAGATCAGCTGATCGACGCAACAGCCGGACACGAAGTGTTAACTTTCCTCGACGCATACTCCGGATACAACCAGATACTGATGGATCCCGGCGACCAAGAAAAGACGGCGTTCATAACCTGTCGAGGTACGTATTGCTATAAAGTCATGCCTTTTGGATTAAAGAATGCAGGTGCGACCTACCAGCGTTTGGTCAATCGAATGTTCCATGATCACATCGGAAAAACCATGGAAGTATACATTGACGATATGCTGGTAAAATCCAAACGGGCAGAAGACCATCCGGCCCATCTGAAAGAGGCTTTCCGAATTCTGGATCAATACAACATGAAGTTGAATCCAGAGAAATGCGCCTTCGGTGTCGGATCGGGGAAGTTTCTGGGATTCATTGTCTCTCAGCGAGGCATTGAAGTCAATCCCGCTCAGATTAAGGCTATAGAGTCAATCCCGGACGTGCTTCGCGACAAGAAAGAGGTCATGAGGCTGAGAGGGAGGGTAGCGGCTCTACGGCGATTCATCTCCCGATCGTCTGACCGTTGCAAAAGCTTCTTCGATGTCCTAAAGCAGAATAAGGAGTTCGAGTGGACTCCAGAGTGTCAGCAGGCGTTGAGGGATCTAAAGAAATATCTATCCAACCCTCCACTACTCACAACACCTCTGGAAGGCGAGCAGCTGTTAGTTTACCTAGCAGTCTCCGAGTCATCGGTAAGCGCAGTACTAGTTCGGGAAGAAAAAGGTAAACAACTTCCTATCTACTACGTTAGCAAAGCTTTAATTGATGCTGAAACTCGCTATCAACCCTTAGAAAAATTGGCTTTAGCTCTAGTAACTGCTGCCCGAAAATTGCGCCCGTACTTTCAAAGTCATTCTATAGTCGTAGTTACTACCTTCCCTTTACGAAACGTCCTGCACAAACCGGAATTTTCAGGAAGATTGGTAAAATGGGCCATAGAATTATCTGAATTTGATATTAATTATCAGCCTAGGGTAGCAATAAAGTCGCAAGTCTTAGCAGACTTCGTGGCGGACTTCAGCATGAATGTGTACCCCGAAGCACAAAAGGAAGCCATACTCTACGCTGGACAGGCTCCGGGTACCTGGACCCTCCACACGGACGGTTCTTCGAGCGTGAAGGGATCAGGACTTGGGCTGGTCCTCGTTGCTCCATCCGGGGAAACGGTAAGGCAGGCTATCAAACGCCCCTTCATTACTAACAATGAGGCCGAATATGAGGCCGTTATTGCAGGATTGGAATTGGCACGGAATTATGGAGCAACCATAGTCAAACTGAAAAGCGATTCTCAATTGGTAATCAATCAGATCAATGGAGGCTTCGTTGCACGAGAACCTAGGATGCTGGCATACCTTGGCCGTGTGAAAGAACTCCTAGCACAGTTCGATACCTGGGAAGCAGTTCAAATCCCGCGAGAGGAAAATCACGAGGCTGATGCTCTCGCAAATATGGGATCTGTTGCAGAAATAGGAGCAGCTAGCTCTTCGGCTGTTGTTCAACTTCTCTATACCTCCATGGATAGAGAAAGATTCGGAGTCAATACCATCAGCACCACCTGGGACTGGAGGAATGAGATAACAAACTATCTCGTTCATGGAACTCTCCCCGCAGATGCAAAGGCTGCTCGTAAACTTCGAATAAAAGCAGCTCGGTACACCATCCTTAATGGTGAATTGTACCGCAGAATGTTCGCAGGACCTCTCGCAAAATGTCTTGGGCCGAATCAGACCAATTATGTGATGAGAGAGGTCCACGAAGGCTGTTGCGGGAATCACTCCGGTGGCAAGGCATTGACTCGGAAGCTGATACGCGCAGGTTACTATTGGGACAAAATGGAGAAAGATGCCAACGAATTCGTCAGAAAATGTGATAAATGCCAGAGATTCGCCCATCTCCTCCATCAACCAGCCGAACCGCTGCATTCGATAGTCTCCCCCTGGCCCTTCATGAAGTGGGGAATAGACATCGTTGGTCCTCTCCCCACGGCTCCCAGGGGACTGCGTTTCCTGCTGATCATCACGGATTATTTCACGAAGTGGGTCGAAGCGGCAGCATATTCGAAGGTGCGACAGACAGAGGTCATCGACTTTCTCTGGCGTTTTGTGATATGCCGCTTCGGAGCACCAAAGGAAATAGTCATGGACAATGGACCGCAATTTGTCGGTCAGAAGGTAACAAGGTTCCTCGAAGATCTGCACATTAAGAGAATCACTTCTTCTCCATACCACCCTGTCGCCAATGGGCAAGCCGAATCAACCAACAAGATCATCGTTGAATCTCTTAAAAAGCGCCTTGAACAAGCGAAGGGATGTTGGGTCGAGGAGCTGCCTGGAGTACTATGGGCTTATCGCACTACGGTAAAAATGAGTACCGGGGAAACCCCTTACTCACTGGTATACGGTGCAGACACCCTGATCCCAGTTGAGATAGGCGAACCAAGTTTGCGATACGCACATGCCACTGAACAGTCGAACTCAGTGAACCTAGCCGAAGAATTGGATCTCCCTGAGGAACGCCGGGGAATTGGCCCTCATACGAGTGGTGGCACAAAAAGAGCGGGTCGAGAAGTACTACAACCGGGGACTGCGCGTACGGAGCTTCCAAGTCGGGGACTTTGTACTCAGAAAAGTTTCCCAGAGCACACAAGAAACAAACTCGGGAAAGCTTGGCCCTAACTGGGAAGGACCATACAAAGTGATCGCTTCGGCCGGCAAGGGGTCTTACCGTTTGGCCCGACCAGACGGTTCGATCATCCCAAATAGCTGGAACGTAATACATCTCAAGAGGTATTATTTTTAAGCAACAGGGACGGTTAGTCATTCTACCCCCTCGCAAAAAAAATTTCTTTTTCTATCCTTGCATAAAAAAGTTTGCTACTTCTGCCCGTACTTATAAGCTATTACTTGCATGCTTATATAGAAACGCTTACTTTTACGTTTACATGAGATTTCTTTCTTTTATACATTCTTTCTAAATGGTACTAACGGCCTGAACAAGGCCAGATCCGTTTAGCTCAACTGGCAGAGCTCGAAGTTCTTCAACTTCGCGGCTGTGGGTTCGAATCCCACAACGGACACACTCCACGTTTGGTTATATGTGTTCGACAGACAACTCACCGACAACTCTTTTCATATTATCACCTTACGTGTTTCAACATGAAAACAAGGGGGGTGGTGAGGGCCCCATAGGCCAGGAAAGACCTTCATACAGGCATCAAAGACCTTCATACAGGCATGAGACCTAGCTTACTGGCAGGCAAAACTTTCATTTTCTGCGTGACAAGACCTCCACGGCAAATAAGAGGGGTCGTTCACAAAATAAAATCTTCATGTGATAGGACTTCCACAGCAAATAAGAGGAGTCGCTCACAAGGCCAAACAATCCGGCCAGAACATTAAAACGACCTGAGCTCGGTCAGCCTATTTACAACTTAACGACTTTTGCCTAATAAAGGTGGGAGTTCGAAGCATCTGGGAAAGCCTGAGGGAGTACAAACTTAATAAAGTTTGGAAAGTAGCCCTAAGGCATAAAAACCACAAACACATGCATACAAAAAAAAAAAAAAAGATCAAAAGTTCAAACTAAACATAGTCACTGAATGGATCTGAAAACTGCATATTTACATTAATCTGAGAATTTACAAAGATGCCAAAAATGGCTGACAGAAGTTCGCAGAGTGTATTAAAAGGCCAAACATACCGGCCAAAGGGTAGAGAAGTTCCTAGTAAAACTCCTGCCCATCCAATAAAAGTCCGGCTCTCGCCGGACAGAGCAAAAATACATCAAAGATAAAAAAGAAAAATTTCAATTTGAAGGGCCGTGACCAGGGCCTAACGCACCAGCTCCGTTAGCCCCATCATCACTCCCTGATTCTTCATCTTCCCCATCACCATCACCATCACCATCACCGTCGCTCGACTCTTCAGGAGGGAGACCCAATGCCTGTTGCACTCGCTGAATAGCACTCTTCGTCGCATGCAGCATCGCGTCGACGTCAACCTGCCCAGACCGGATATGCGCTAACAATGCACGCTTGGCCTCAAGAGCGGCCAGCTTAGTCTTGATCTCGGAATGATCGCGCAAGTTTGCCAAATCCTTAGTCAAAGTGGCCTGAACATCCATCGACTGGGCAACCTGATCTCTGGCAGCTTGAAGCTCAGAACGGGCCTTGGTTGACTCCTCGCATGCCCTCTGCAAATTCAGTTCAAGAGTTGCGCGTTCATCACTGGCAATATTCAGGCAATCTTGGCACTCGCCAAGGAAACTCTCCAACCTCTCAACAGAGCGTGCGAACCCCTCTTTCTCTTCAGAAAGACGGTCCTTTTCCACGGTAAGGGCGTTGATCTGTTCAACGCGGGTATTGTTAACATCCGTTAACCGGTTAACTTCCCTACCGAGGAAACCACACTGCTCGACCAAGGACCTGTTCTCCTTCAGAGCCTCGAGCAATTCTTTCTTCACTTCCACCACCTGGTTGGCATTATTCAGCCGGGAGCGAAACATAATCTCAGCAGCTAGCATGCTTGACTGAAACATCAAACAGGTCATAGTTAGAAACCCTGGGACAGCAGAGGATTTTTACTAAGACACATTAAAAAAAAACTTACTCGGGCAGAGTCGGAGGCAATCTGGAAGGCTAGTTCTTCGTCGGTCAGGTCTCTTAGCACCCATTCCTCCCGAGGACCGAGAAGCGAAGAAATTGCCTTCACCAAACCGCGTGGCTTGGCCACCAGGTTGGCCTCCGGAGCGATTCTCAGGGTATGCTTTCTCTCGCAAAGCTTGGGCTCCCTCGCCTGTTCGGAAGGGTAGTTCGGCCCAAACTTGTAGCGAACCCCCTTGATGTCGCTCAACTCCGTCTGCTCCGATATAGCCGATAGCCAGACAAGCCTGGAGGACGAAAGGTTAGAGTCACCTTCTGCCTCTGGGTCCATGGTTTCGCAATCACGGAGGTAAACCGGGTGTGCCCCCTCAGAAGCCACATTTTCAAAGTCCTCGAAACGAAAAACCCGAGGACCCTGGCTACCCTCTCGGGAGGCCTCTTCCCTGGCTTCTCCCCCGGCTCTCTCCCTTCTCGCTTCACTTGCTCCTTCTCCAACTTCTTCTTCCTCTCCTTCTTCTTCTCCAACCTTCCTTTTGCCCTTGTCCGCACGGGAAGGGCCTGCTTCCTCCCCGCCACCAACTCGGGGACTCCTTGGCGAGGATCGGGCAGCTCCCTCCTCTGCCCTTCTCTGGTCACTACGGAGATGGGGCCTCCGCCTAAGGGGAACATCTGTCTCAGTCTCAGTATCTGACAAATGTATGACCTCCTGGGCCGGACCCTCTCCCCGTGCAGACTCGGGGACTTCTGCAGATACTCCGGTATCTGTCGCCATAGGCTCTTGGGCACTCGCCCTCACTGAAGGATCACCACCAGTCGCCGAAGTTTGTCCGGCGGACGCAGAAGCCTTGCGAGCGGACTTCTTCCGCGACCCGCCTTCGGCATGGTTTTTCCTCTTCCTTGTCAAAGGACTCAGCCCCTCGGACAGAAGCGCCTCACCACCTTCCCTGCTACGCAAAGCACCGGCCGAAGCCAATATAGCATCAGCTTCGGCAAGAGGGTCGGCAACAGGTTCGGCGGGGACGTCCTGAGGGGGAGCCGGGAAAAAGTTCCCTGAAGTACCAAGACCTGCGACAAAGGCAAAACGGTCAGTCACAGGAGAAACTCACGAGGAGTAGTTATTCAAAAAAAAAAAAAAAAAAGAGGGGGGATATATTCTTACCGTGATGTTTTACGGTCAGACCCTTGTGAGAAGCAAAGTGAGCCCACTCCCTTTTCGCTGGCTCAAATCGTGCCAAAATCGGCTCGACCCACGCCGTTAGCTCATCTACGGTTATGAGCCCGTCGTAGGGTCGCCTGACCGCTGCACAAGGAAAAATCAGTCACAGAAAAGAAAGAGAAATAAAATGTGCTCGAAGATATTCGGGGACTTACGTGTTTTGTTCCAAACTTCTGGAAGATGTGCTTTGTCGTCAAACGTCAAAGCAGAGGAGCGCACAAACAGGTATCGGTGCACCCAGCCCCGATCGCTGGTATCCTCGGAGCTGCGCACCAAACCCTTGCTCCCTCGCATCCTGACGTTCACGTACCCGTCCTTGAAAATCTGGACGCTGTACAAAGAAATGAAGTGTTTATACTCAAAGGACTGGTCAGTCTTAGTAGCAAACCAGTCCAGAAGTGCGACTATTCTATACACGCTGGGGCTCAGTTGCCCCGGGCAGAGAAGGTACTCCCTGCAGAGTTTGTCCAGCACAGGATGCAGGGGCAGCCTACACCCTACTGTGAAAGGATAAGTACCGATGGCTGTCCACCCAGCCCGGTGCGATGTGATATTCTCTCCGTCAGCAACTGGTAGTAAGGGGATTCTATCGTCCCAGTCGCAATCTATCCTCACTCGAGGAATCACTTCCGTTGTGATCCCCGATTTGAACCTGTATGCCGGCCAGTTACGCGTATCACCTTCCTTGTTATTGAAGGCCTTTACGTTGCAATCCGCTTCAAGCTCACCCCATTTTTTGGGGATTACTTCAGCGGCAGTAGCCTGAGAAGCCCGCGGCCTGGGGGTGGCCGACGAGCTACCAGCAGCGTCAAAATTTAAATTTCTTCTAGACCTTGAAGACATAATTTCAAAAGAAAGATGGAGCTGTCAAGGAAATTCAAGTGATAAATCAAAGGTTTTTCAGAGAACAGCACAAAGGAAATAAGGAGTAAGTAAAGAGTTTCTAGTCAAGTGAACTCCTATTTATAGGAATTCCGGTGCAGACTCCTAATCTCCTTCAAGGACACGTGGAGGCTATCAGGTGAGCCACCCGCAGATCCAACCGTCGATAAAGAAATAGGGTTAATCAATGCTTTGTAGCGTTATCATTACCCTGGAAAGCTGCAATCACTTCGTATCCCACAAGCGACGTGTGCACGTGGAGATAGGCGGTTAAAATTATTGCTTTTACCCTCGGGGAGCGCAGTAGTCATTTCAGTATAAACTGCAGTGCCACAGACGTGCAGGTCACAGTTACTTTTCCGTGCGGCGCATTTAATGCGCACGTCATAGAGGCTATCATCAATCGGATCAGAATCGTACGTCATCAAGATTACATCACAAGAAGACAAAAAGTTTGCAAAGACTCCCGCCAAAATTCTCATCCACTCCTCGAACAGATACTCTGTCCGAGAAGTGCGGGGACTATCTGTATTGGATAAAAACTGAATGGACTTTGGCAAGTGACACGTGTCGTCCACGTGGCACAGGGTGACGTGTCACCGAACAGACATCTTCCCGGACAGACATCTTCCCGGACAGATACTTTCTACGGGCAGGCCCCGAAGAAGTTATTAGGCTTGCCAACGGTCAGCACAATTTGAACCGGCAGTTACCAGCAATACGGGATGCGACTGTTCAGCAAACGGCCACTCAGCGGTTACAACCCTTCTGGATAAGACACCCGACGGTTACCCACTTTTGAAGGGCCTTATCCCCAACGGCTACTATTTCAACAGACACCTTCCAACATCTATAAATAGCGCTTATCCTAGCCAAATTGTAACAACTTTGATTTACTACAATTACTATCAATAAAATTACTATCTCTCTTGCGTTCAAACATACTCTTTCACAGTTATTAAACAACACTGCTTGTTCTCGCGCAAGCCAACGGCTTCGATAATCGAATCATCCGACGCGGCTACCAACCGTCAGAGGAAACGATACGTTTATTCTTGATCGTTTACGTTTATATTTCATTCTTTACGTCTTGCGTTATTATTATTTGATTAATTGCGTAAATCTTTAATCTCAACTATTGATCGTGACTCCGCAAATATAAATTTAACTGTTAATTGGCCTAAAACCGGATTTAGGTTAAACAATTGATAAAATAGAGGCGCAGCACCCGAGCAGTTATGGGTGAAAACACGTAACATAACTGACAAGTTCATAAATACTTCAAAAATGAAACTAAAGACTTTATTTAAAGTAAATACTAAGAAGGATTGGACTTCCATGGTTGAGCGAAGGTATCTGCAAGGGCTCCCTCACCAGAGGGTGCTGAGCCTCGCGATGTAACCTGTCGACCGCTGACAAGCCGATGATATAAATTCCTATTGATTAAACAGTACTGAACTGCCTGCCTCCGCAGTTGTCTGCTTTCCAACTTGTCTTCGGGGAGTATTCCCTTGTCCAAGTAGCTAAACAGTGCGTGACGATGTCTTGAGGCAGAATCTGTGCTTGGAACTTCAAGGTTCATCAGATTCGCGGGGGTAAGTTCCATTACTACCTGCTGGTTGTCTGGATTAGTATGTGAATCCTCGGGATTTGAGCTTTTCTCTTTATAAACAAAATCCTATTTGTGGAACTCCGTCAATATTGATTTGATTTTCTCTTTGTGATCCGGCACATAGTTGCTCTCCGTTTCAAAAACCTCGTTTGCATGATTGACCACCAACTGGGAACTACTTAACAGGGTGACCTCCCTAGCCCCCAATATGTAGGCTAAGTCAAGAGCTTGAGTTATGGCCTCATATACTTCTTCGATGCTTGGGACTTTCACGGTCTTGTAGAAAACCTTCCCGGTTGGTGTCTTGATCTATAAATCAAGGGTAGCTTCCTCTCCTTCGAGATCCACGTCCACACGGACTCCCCAGTGCCCAGGCTTGATTGTCCCTACATGTTGGATTGATTCCTCCGCCTTTGTTGCTAATTCTTCAACAAAATCTGAGGAGAAGCCTTCCAATGCCCGCGAATGGCTGGCTGTTCGTAGTTGATAAACGATATCGTACTCTCCTAGTTTCTCAGCCTATTCCACCACCCCTTTTGGGAGCCCAAGTCTAGATAAAATGGCCTGTAATGGTACCGAAGAAACCACACTACCTGTATGGCAGAGAAAATACGAGCGCAACTCCTGCGTTGCCATGACCACGGCCACAATAAATTGGACAGGTAGAGGCAGAAGCCCATTCGGGTATGAAAACCCCTTGCTAGTATATTTTATGGGAAGTTGTCTCCCATCTTCTTCTCGTGCGAGGACTACATTCTATGCTACATTTGAAATTGAGACATACAGCAACAAGTGCTCTCCCTGGACCAGCTCGGTGATTGTCAGAAGTTGCAAGAGTTGCACCTTGACCCGAGCCAGTAACAAGTAGCAATGTATCACCCATAGTGGCTCATCATACTTTCCCAATAGCTCGGTTAGCTGGTATCATAGCTTTGCTGCCTTAGGGATTAATTGGCTCATCCCCGACAGCCGTTCAGCACATCGGTTTCTATCCTAGCCTTTCGCTCCATTATTTTGTACTAGCGGGATTCTTCATCAATCATATATACCTTGGCTATCAGCACTTCGGCATGTCCTCCATCAGGTATTAAATAGTCTTCAGTCGAAGGTCGCTCACTCCACAACTTGTTAATCCCGTGCGAGGTAGGGTATCTAAAAACTTGGTGAAGCATTGAGGGCACTCCCTATACACTGTGTATCCAAGGCTGTCCAAGGATGATATTATATGACATACCACAGGTGAGTACCTGGAAGAAGGTTATGCTCGTCCTTCCCGGGATATGAACCGATAGAGCTAGTTCTCCAATAGGTTCTTCTCAGAGGCCGTTGAAACCAATTATCCTATAATGGCTCGGTGTCATCTGATGGTCTTGTCCTAACTTCTGTAATATCTTTCTCTGAATAATCTTCACATTACTTCCTCGGTCCACCTAAGTTTGCTTGATCTGTAGATCTAATACCCTTATTGGTATGGTGAGATCGTCTTAACGTTCTCCTTCATCCTCCGGGCTGAACGCAATAGGACTAACGACCAATCCTAATTTTTCAGTTCCCCAGGCCGTAACAGGTTCTAGGGTTGCAAATGTCACGTTGATATGCCGCTTGTCTCGGAGTTCGGCGCTCTCGAACACCTCAGTCCTCCTTCAATCAAATCTATGAGGTGTCCTTCCTTTATAGATGCTCGATTTCCAATATTAGGGCCTTACAATCGTCTGTAGCATGTCGTTGCTACAATGGAAGTCACAGTAGACCATTGTATTCCTTCTGGTTGCACCTTTTACGGTGGGCGGCCACCATAGTTTTGACCCTACTTTACCGAAGTGAATTGCAACCAGTTCCACGGTGTTAACTTGCAAACCTAAATCCCGAAAGCTACGAGGCTCGGTTCGTTTCTCCTGGGGTCCGGGCTCCCGGGTGTTCCCCTTCTTTTCTGCTTATATTTGACTCTATTTCTTTCCTTTTACTCTTCTTCCATCCCCCTTCCCCTATAGGGACAGACTTCCTGCTCGTTTTCTCCGTTCAACTGTAGGGTTCTACGGGTGTTCTGATTCCAAGTGGAGTTTTTCAGTGTACCTTTGGTGTAAGGCACTCCATATTGATACGGGATGTTGAGTAATACTCCACTGCAGCTCCTTGGTAGCCAGCGACCCCTTAGAATTCAGGCTTATACCGAAAGCTACCACAACGATGTTATGAGGGACTGGAGGAAGCTCCATGCATTTTCTATTTAACAGCTCATCGTTATGCTGCCGAATCTCAAAGATATCCTTCATACGCTTCTCCAGTTTACAGGCGCTAGAGTGCACTTTCTTGGAAAAATCTTGCATTAAGGTGAATAACTCGACGGAGCCCATCGGTAGCTGGGGGAACCAAGCAAGGGCACCTTTGGTCAAAGTCGAGCCGAATCTTTTCACCAGAGCATACTGGATTTCTTCCACTGAGATTTCATTGCTCTTGACGGCTGTATAATATGCAGCAATATGCTTATCCAGATCTTTTATTCTGTTGTACTTCAAGTTATCCGGCAGGCGGAAGTGCTTTGGTACGTAGATCAGTGCGTTGCTTGCTTTGTATGCATGCTTATGAAACTTGAGGTGGTGCACCCGGTACGTTACTGATCTGATCGTTGATGGCCTTCATCTCCTTTAGGATGTCCTGAATGACAGGCAATCTTTTGAGGTCTCTATTATTGACTGGCGTTGAACCTCCAGAAGCGACATCCATGTTGAGTCTGTGATTAGGAGCGGATGCTGGAGTATCGTTCATGGGAGCTGGTGCTCACGGGAATGATGCCCTCTAAGACGTTCCAGCGAACATTCTTACTAACTTCTGAGATATACCCTCGACCATGTTGACCGAGCTCTTCTCTGCCCGTACTGACAGGGTTGTAAGGAGATTATCAAGGAAACCTCTGAGGAAAGAATTACAATCATGTGATTGATCGCCTTCACTGTCGGAGGGCACATGGACTTACTCCTTGGCGGGATCCTTTGGCTACACGCTGGGATCGCCAGGTTCCTGTACATACTCATCTACTGTATCGGCACTGTTCTTTGGAGTGTTATCGTTGTCGTCTGACATGACTGTGCCTTTTCCTGGTAGAATACCTACAATTGCATGGGCTCCACAGTGGGCGCCCAATTCTTTATGTCTAAAATTAGACGTCTAGGTAAAACAATTAAATTTATGAACGGGTCACAAGCAATACGGTAAAATAAGAAGGAGAAGTAAGTAAATAGAGAGGAAAATAATAGAAAAGAGAGTAAAGAGTTTATTCCTTGAGAATAGCTGGATTCAGTAGTGAATCGCTTGATGTACAATACAATATAAGGAGGGTATTTATATAAGTGATTACCCAGTCTTAATTATGGTAAAATACAAAGACTAATGAGGCTCATGGGCCTATAAACTCACGGCGGTGGTATATACGAAACCCTAACTAGGAGACTGTAACCCTAAGGCGACAGGATGTATGCCTTGCATCCTACGCCCGCACCGCCTGAACGGCCGTAACTCGTAGAACATGTACGTATTCTTTGTACCCGGTGACTTGTAGGATAAGTCTAGTCTCGCCAGCTGGACTCGTATCCCCATAATAATAAGTGGCATATTTTCGGACACACACCAATATTCCCAGAAATACTCCTTTGTTCAGAATGGATGGTGTATGAGAAAACTGCAAAGGAGGGAATTTGTACAACCCTTCTCTTTTTTTCTCCATCCATGATTGGATGAAAGGAGTCCCCCAAGTCATGAAGTTTGATCGGGATTGTAATGATATTCTTCAGAATGTCTTCAATGTAGCATGTGCACTGGTCACAGTGTTCTCAACTTCTAACATGGTGGCTGCTATGATATTCCTCTTGTCATGCGGA
The DNA here is from genome assembly GCA_037355625.1 of Petunia x hybrida. NCBI lineage: Eukaryota > Viridiplantae > Streptophyta > Magnoliopsida > Solanales > Solanaceae > Petunia > Petunia x hybrida. The sequence continues at coordinate 537,233 of JBBBVM010000516.1, read as the reverse complement.
GTTCCCTAGCAGAAGAATGCCAACCCAGCAGGACTTCTACATCTGCTCGTCTTTTTGTTACATAGGGTCATAAACCTGGAAGAAACTCCATTTGTACGAGGAGTGCGTCCGTGTTGGTATCCTCTCCTTCTACGGGTAGTTGATGTTCAACAAATTTCAACGAAACCATGGCATTCACGGTGACCGTATAGCTCTACCCAGTTCTGCGATTTTAGGGATTGCATCTACTTCCAATCGTTCGAAGAAGAAGGGGAACATGGTGTTCTTGTGGCCACCGATGGTTCTGACCCGACCTGATTAAGGGTGAGAGCTCACAAATACCATATTCAATTGTAGGGATCGAACACAGGGACTTTCGTGAAAGTTGTTGAATTTTCTCGAGTTCAATGGTTTAGTGAGTTAATCCTAGAATTTGGGTGTAATTGAAACTATTGCTAAGTAACGGTAACTTAAAGCTAAAATTAAAAATGAGAGAAGTACTAGGATACTAACTTCCCCTAGCCCTCTAACCAAATGGATGTAGTTCTAAGATTCTTCAAACCATGGTCACCCAGTGGACCTTGATCCTATATACCCAACTCACCCCTCTCGGATGAGGGTTGAGACTACCAACTCTTGCCCTCTCGGTGCTAAGAGTTGATGCTTTGAGCGCTAGCAGCTAGCCCTATGTAAGGTATCCCTTTCTCGGTGTTCAACCCGTTAACCCGGGGTAAATGCGACACACTTATCTAACGGTACCCCTACACTGCACTTCCCATTCCTAGATTCACATTCACTCTCTCGATGTAAATCTAGTACTATTGGGCTCAACTTGAGTTGTACACCTCAAGTTGTTGTAATGAAATCAAAAGTAGTGAAATGGGGTATTCCTAGGTTCTTAGAAGCTTATTATATTAAAGCCATCCGATTATAGGACTAGGATTTCGTTAGCACCATAATGAATGATTTAGCTACTCATACTAAGTAATGATTAAAGACTTGATTGTAATGAAATTTGCATTGAAATAGTAAAATAGTAATAATTCTTTCAAATAATGGTGTTGTTCTTCACAATACAAGAAGGTTTAACCAAAGGGAAATGGTATTTTTGTCCTTTTCTTGCCTCTCAAGTTATGTAAAGTTTAAGATGTTTAGAAAAACCTACTTCTAGCTATATATAGTATTTTCTAGAAATATTTACAAAATTGCCATTCACGGGTTGGGCTGGAGCCCTTTTTCCAAAAGAGCTGAGTTCTGGTGCTGAATCGACTAAAGGGTTGCGCCTCTTACATGTGGGTTGGCGCTTTTTTCTGGGTTTGCAAGAGAGGGCAGCTGCCTTTAATTGGGCAACTACCCTTTCTTCGTCTCTAAGATAAGGCGGCATAGCCTTGCATCATGTGGTCGCCTCTTCTTCACAACATCTTCTCCTTCCGATAACTAATGGGCGCCGGCCTCTTGCATGGGCGGTCGCATCTTTACAAGTCTTTGATGCCGGGCAATCCGTCACGAGGAGGCCATTCACTCGGAGCCAAGTCAAGGAGGTCCAAGAGGTGCATTTACACTTGATGAGGAGAGGACTCGATGAAGAAAGCATTGGGAAGACATTCCAGATGATCTCAGCTTTAGGCCTCATGCCTAAAGAGGAGGAGGGAGGCCCAGCACATTCAGGCGCCCCGCCTAGCCCAAGCGCCCCGCCTGGAAACCTCACTACCTAAGGACGCGAAAGTGCACAGGCGCCCCGCCTTAGGCGCCCACCTGACCACAGGCGCCCAGCCTAGCCACAACATAGTCCAGGCGCCAGGCCTAGCTCAGGCGCCCCTCCCAGATGCTGAATTTATATTTCTTTTACTGTTTTGCCCTACGTGGCCTATTTGATGAACCTTATTAGTAAAGGTATTTTAGTCATTGTGCAAGCTTGGGAAACATTATAAATAGCCAAGCTTAGCCTATTTTGAACACTTAGCTTATTATTGATGAATGTAGAACTTGAGCAATGCTCTTTGAGATTGAATGAAAGAACCTTTGTTGGGACTTGACTTCTACTAGTGGATTCTAGTTGAATATCGACCCCGCCCCGATCATTCTACTTGCGGGTTCTAGTTGACTCGACGGTAGTTGCTTAACAACGGTGTTCCTTGACGACCTCCCGGGCTGTATCGGAACTAGTTCTCCGGTGCTACTTGGGATTTTGTTCAAGCCACGTCTCGTTCTTTATCTTATTTTTAATTTCCGCATTTTCCCTGCATCAGTTTGGTATCAGAGCAAGGCTCGGCTTTTGTTTCTACAAACCCCCAACCTTTGATCCTTCGTGCCTACGTTAGTTTCTTGTGTTTGAAGTTATTAGAAAGAAGAAGATACAAAAAAAATTGAAAAAGTTAAAAATCTAAAAATTTGGTGTATCTTTTGGGTGTGGTTGATTCTTGCTATTGGTGTTATAGATTATTGATCGTTGTTGAAAACCCGTTGTTTTGATACCAAGAACACGTGGTTTGGACTGGAATTACGAAATTGAAGATTTGAAACCTCAAAATTTCCTTAAACCCTTGATAAACCTTGTTCTTGATGATTATGGCTTGATTCTTAGGTTGAATGGGTGTTTGATTGAGAACTTGATATTGGGGATTGATCTTGATTGAAAAATAAACGATTTGGTACAAATTTTGAGGGATTTGAGGATGTATAACACCAAAATTGAAGAATCACAATCCATTTTGAAACCCTTTGAAAAACCCCATTGTTCTTAAGTTTCTTGGCTTTGAATCTTGAAACTGATTAATTGTTTGGTTGTAATTTACTTGGAGATTGTTAGAAAAGATCAAAAGCAATTTTGGGTATCATTGGATTGTGAAAACAAGTTGAAAACATCGGATTTGTGGATTGAAAATCGAATTGGAGCAACTTGGGAACGATTTGAAACTGCTCCAGGGCCAGGCGCCCCGCCCCGCCTAGCTTGGACACTGGATAGGAGGTTCAAATTGCACAGGCACCCCGCCTAGCCAGGCCCCTGCCTGCAGGAAGCCTAGGTGCCCCTCCTGCACTCTAGGCGCCCCTTCTGCTGCTGAAGCTTGTTGTTTGGGGTAGTTTTTCCTAAGTTTTCCTATTTCTTTGTTTCTTAACCTCTAACTAGTGCTTATCTAAGTATCTTTCCTACTTAATTATCACTAGTCCTTTGAGCTATTAGGTAATTCATTCCTTAGTTGGAGAGTAGAACTCAAAGAAGAATCGTAGAATCCTTTGACACAAGTCCTTACTCAAAAGTGCTTAGCGTCCCATAGAGTCATATAAACTCCACTCACCCCGGAGTACACTTGACTCGTGGATTGTGTGATTGAGTTGAGGATTGTTGTTCAACCACTTGAAGCTTTAGAAGTCAAGTCGAACGAAATATCCACCACCACTAAACGAGTGAACCGAGTGAAACACAAGTGAGGGTGTGTGTGAGGTGATTTCACTAACGTTTGTTCTTCTTGTAGGTACGATGGCCAATGAAGGTGATGATTTCACAAAGAATGCCTTTGCTACTATCCTTGCCAAATTTGATAGTATGAACTTAAGGATTGAAAACCTTGAAAGAGTGACCCCAAGTACCCTAGTTGAGCAAGGGACTTCCAATGTCCAATCGGAGAAAGGGACCCCGAGTGTCCAAATTGAGAAGGGGGCCCCGAGTGCCCAAGTTGAAGCCGTTGAGGGCACAAGTAGTTCAACCTTTACCCCGGAACAAGTTGTTGAGTTTCTTAGACAACAACGGGTAAAGGAGTATCGTGATCGAATTGAACAAGTGTTGGGCAATACCCAACGAGCGACCATTCCTAACCTAATGGGCAATCCCCAAAGGAATGTTCCACTTTCCGGACCAATTCGAAATGTTCAACCTCTTGAGCAAGTTGAACAAGCTCAAGAAGGGGAGGAGGATGACTATGGTGATGGTGGGTACAATGCTCATTATCAACCTAGGGGTCGGAATGTGGATAGGGGTAGAGGCCGAGGTCGAGGGCCACCCATGGGTTATGTTGGAGGGAATGCTAGAAGGGATCTTGGTGGTTATGGAGATCACTTTGGAGGCCAACCGGAGCCACACCAAGGGGGTCGTGACAACAACAATCTTAATAGTGTGAAGCTCACTATTCCTTCTATCAAAGGAAGTAGTGACCCGGTGGAGTATATTGATTGGAAGTTGTCCATTGAGCGAATATTTGACACCGATGATATGCTCGAGGAGAAGAAGGCCAAGTATGCAATATCTTCCTTTAAGTCCTTTGCTTCTACTTAGTTGGAGTCGATCAAGAGGAATAGAAGGAGGATGGGTATGCCTATCAATCTTACTTGGGGTGAATTGATTCGTGTGATGGATGAGAAGTACTTGACTCACCAATACCGTGTAGACCAATACAAACGTCTCTATGAGTTGAAGCAAGGTAGCAAAATGGTGGGAGAGTACCTCAATGAATTTGAGCAAGTCTGGATGGCTCTTGACTTAGATGAGGAAGAGAATGAGCCGGCCATGATTCGATGAGGAAGGGCAATCCGTCACGAGGAGGCCATTCACTCGGAGCCAAGTCAAGGAGGTCCAAGAGGTGCATTTACACTTGGTGAGGAGAAGACTCGATGAAGGAAGCATTGGGAAGACATTCCAGATAATCTCAGCTCTAGGCCTCACGCCTAAGGAGGAGGAGGGAGGCCCAGCACATTCAGGCGCCCCGCCTAGCCCAGGCACCCCGCCTGGAAACTTCACTGCCTAAGGATGCGAAAGTGCACAGGCGCCCCGCCTCAGGCGCCCCGCCTGACCCCAGGCGCCCAGCCTAGCCACAGCATAGTCCAAGCGCCAGGCCTAGCTCAGGCGCCCCTCCCAGATGCTGAATTTATGTTTCTTTTACTGTTTTGCCCTACGTGGCCTATTTGATGAACCTTATTGGTAAGGGTATTTTAGTCATTGTGCAAGCTTGGGAAACATTATAAATAGCCAAGCTTAGCCTATTTTGAACACTTAGCTTATTATTGATGAATGTAGAACTTGAGCAATTCTCTTTGAGATTGAAAGAAAGAAACTTTATTGGGACTTGACTTCTACTAGTGGATTCTAGTTGAATATCGACCCCGCCCTGATCATTCTACTTGCGGGTTCTAGTTGACTCGAGGGTAGTTGCTTAACGACGGTGTTCCTTGACGACCTCTCGGGGTGTATCGGAACTAGTTCTCCGGTGCTACTTGGGATTTTGTTCGAGCCACGTCTCGTTCTTTATCTTGTTTTTACTTTTCGCGTTTTCCCTACATCAGTCTTCCACTTCTTTAGCTTCCTTGCAAAGGGTTGGGGCCTTTTGATCTGACCATTTGGATACTCAGCAGGTATTCACCTCTAAAGAAGGGGATGTCGCCCCTAGCATGGGCGACCGCCACTTAACTATTTCTGCAGCTTTCGGATTCAAAGACATAAGTTTAAGTGAGTTAAATTAAAGTAAGCAAAATACTTACGCATCAACTCCCCCAAACTTAAGTCTTTGAATACTCAAGCAAACCAATCTCTACCCAAGAGTAGTGAAGTACTTTCAAGAGTAGCATACAATGAAGCTAACTTCTATTTTCAATCTTTCAAAAGCTTTTGAGCTCATTTGGTACCAACACGTATTCACCCTCATGAATACTAGAGAAATCACTTTGTGAACTACTTCACAAGTTTCACAATGGTCAAGGGATGATATAGAGTTTCAAGTGTGGATTTGGTTCATCAACCAACTTCACTTGGTTGACAATCAATTTAAAACTAAGGACTTCAAGCAATTAAGCACTCACTCTCCAAAGAATGTTCACGAGTTGAGTCAAAGTAACATAGGCTTGCCCATATTGTGACTCTCCACTAGTGGAGGAGTGCCAAGCATAGGATCAACTAGGACTTGATTAGGCTTGTAGTGAAGGCTCGGGGCTAGGTGGGATGATTTAGGAACATAGTAACTACGAACCACCATAACAACACACAACCAATTCAACCCATCTTTCTTTCACCTCCTTTCACCCTTTTTCTCTATTCCCTTTTCTTTATTTTCCTACTTCTTCTTTCTTTTTATATTTTTCAAATTCTTAGAAGCTTAATGCTTTTTATTTTCCTAGTCCTCCCTTTATATTTACAACAAGCTATGGGGATTAGTTCTTTTGACTTTGTTTCTTTTATTGGATTTTATTTCACAATCTTTTCTCTATCTTTTTTTTTTCACTTTGCATCTCACTAGGCTTCCTAGCTCAAGACATATCCAATGGATTCCCCCAAACTTAGGCTTTTGCCTCAATTTAGAATATTCACTTGAAAAGGGAATTAACAATCAAACAACCACCAATGGATTACTCATACACCAGGTTACCAAATGAAAGGCTAATAGGCTCAAAAGGGATGACTAGTGATAATTCTTAGAGTTAGGTTATATGAAGAGGCTCAAAAAAGGGTCCAAAGAAAACCTAAGATCATTTCCAAGTTCGGCACAACTCAAATTTCGCCTTGAACACAAGCCAACAAGTTCAAGACCTCAACTCAAATATTTGAACCCACCATCTATCCTCACACACAAGCAAGTGGGTCAGTCAAGAAAAAAGTTCAACTGTCAACAAAGTTCACATTTGTAAATTCTTAATAGTCTACTAGGAACCATTTCAATGACTCCAAAGTAGCAAATGAACCTAGAGTCATCAACCAAGACCAAATACTCACCAAGTGGACACTCTATAACTTGTCTCATACCATAAGATTCAAATGGGATGTTGGTAATTCATGAGTCTTCTAAATCACAACCACACGACAATTCTATAAAACTTATATATGCACTACTTGGTTCAAACAACCACTTCCGGAAAGAACCAAGCAAAGAAAACTGAAAGCTTATTTAAAACGAAATTTTTTTTAGGAACTTAACTAAATATGCTAAACTTGAAAGTAACATGCACTATATACAAGCAAAAAGAAAGATTCAAATTCAACCATGCAACCAAGTCTAAAGAAAAGTACCAAAGTAGCAATAGTATCAAGGTACATCACAAATAAATTTGAATCCGTTCCCCTAACAAAAGTTGTATCATCGTCCCCGAATTCTAAGTAAGCACAAAAATAAGCATAAAAGGGGGTAATAGGGGACTCCCTGATTAACATAAAGCTATCTTCTTTCCTTTGCCTTCCACATGAACACGTGGAGGCTCTTCTTTTGACTTCTTACTGTCACTCCTTGCTCTAGCAATCTCTTAAATGGATGCTTGCCTAACCATTTGAATTTGAACTTCTTCAAGGAGCATATTTGGGCCATCCTCGTTATCAAAAGCAATGCACATTATAGTGCCCAAGAATCTCTTTAATTCAGCAACATCTTTCTTGCCTTGTGGTGCTTTCCTCTCCATTCCTTTGTCCTTACACAGTTCATTGAGCTTCTTTGCCATGTCCACTTGTGTTGTCATAAGTTGTATTGCTTTGTCCATCTTTTACAATGCTTTCTAGTTTCCTGCAATGTCTCTTGTGTTTTCTTCCACGGCCTTTGCAAGCTTGGCAAATTGATCCATAGTCATGTTCTCTTGAGGGGCTTGTGATGGCTGCATTTGTGGTATCTTAGGCAAAAGGACCTTGAATTCTTTAATCTTCATGTCTAATCCAACCAATTCTTGAGTCAATTGTGCCAAGGCAATATGCACATTTTGTGGAATCTTGGGATGAGGTAATCTTGAGGTGGAGGGCTTGTCTGAAGGAGCAGCAGTACTAGTCTGAGTTGCGTTAGCCTGTACTGAAGGATCTGAGGGATTGAGTGGATTCTTCATATCCTCAATAGCAAATAGATTAAAGTTTTCCTCAGGGAAAGCATAGTTGTCATCAGCCACATTTTCACATCCTTCATCCATAAAGTATGTTGTCAAGGTGGTGGGGTAAGGGAAATCATAGCCATCAAATCTAGCTACTTCAATCATTGTCTTCAATATTTATGCTCCCAAGTTTACCTTCATTCCTGTCATGATGCATCCAATCATAACTGCCCTCCTTAAGCTTATGAAGTAAGCCTCATTAGTTAGCAAGACCCTAGAGCTAATGATGGAATACCATCCTTTGGCTTCAAAATTCAGATCTTGCTAAGTGATTTGCACTTCTGTCCTTCTCCATGCTGCGTTTTCCTCTCTACCAATGATAGAAACTTCCCACTCTTTTTGTGTCTTCTCATCCAGTGCTAGTTTTGCCATATGGTCATTGGGGATGAAGTTTGGAAGTCCCAAATACTCATTCAAGGCTTGTGCTAACTACTCCAATGTCCCTGCATACAACTCTTCCTTCTTGTTCTCTTCTCTTCCCTAACTCAACATATAACTCCAGGATCATATCAGTATTAACATCAATCAAATTCTTTGTGAACAGCTTAGTCCATCCAGTGTTGATGAATGCTTGGTGAAACTTTAGGCTGAATCTCTTTAGCCTATTAGTTCCTACTACCCTTTCACAGATGAGTAGGTTTGCAGACTCATCTTCCACCCACTCCATAGAGGTGTCCTCAGATAAGAAAGAGAGTGAAGGTAGAGACTCTTCCCTTTGCTTTCTATAAGATCCAGTTCTTCTCTTTGGAGGCATGTTGCTACAAAACAACTCAAAGATATTGTTAGTTGGGATAGGAATGCATGGCCAAGTTGAGCCTTACAATCCTTATCATGTTGTTAAGAAACAAGTTAGAGGGCAGGGACATGTGTAAAGGGCGACCTCCACTTGGTCCAACACATAGAAATTTTTCAGTGTTTGAGACAAAGGGCGGCCAACACTGCAAGGGCAGAGACAAAGGGTGGAGAAGTCCAGAGGACCTGATTTTCTATACTTAGAACAATTTTCAATCAGTTCAAAAGGGCGGCAGCCTCTATAAGGGGCGGCCTCCTCTTTGACAAAAGGCGATGAACACTGGAAGGGCAGCCTTGTTGACACCCAATTTTGTCCCTCCTTTTTCTAAAATTGGCTATATTTGACCTAAAAATGCAATATTGACTGTTTGAGAAAATTTGCATAAGGAGGCATGCATTTACATGTGATTATCCCTTATTTATACATTATATATTTAAATGTGGTTATATAGTGTATCTTGCATCATTTAGGATGTTTGTTAAATACATGTCAATCTGTGGTTGCTTGTGCAAAATAATGCATTTTAATATTTAGTATTTATTTGTAACTATTTGATTTGATTTGACCCCAATCATTTTATGTGTGCATTTTTATACGTATACTTATATTTATGTATATTCTTTGTATATCTATATTTTTATTCATTCTCCAGTTAAAATACCCAGTCCAATATTTTATTCAGTATTTTACCACATTCGTTTTGGTAGTTTGAATTTTTCCTAAATTGCTACCAAAATACGTATCTTCTCTTTTGAACCTACACAAGCTTCATAACCAAATATGTTCACTTTGTATTTGAATTTTAAGAGGAAATCCTTCCATCACCACTTCACCCCCTTTGTCTTGATACACTTCCCCCAACATCTCTCTATAAGTCATTCCCAAAATCAGCCCCCCCATGTCTCCTTTCTCCTATCACTTTAATTGAGGAAAATCATTCAAAATCCCACAATTAGAGCTCCTACCCAACGGCTATATCCAAGTTTTCCTTTAAAATTGGCATCACTCATCTATTGTAAGAACACGGGTAGCAACATCACATCACATCCCCCATCCTCTCCTTCTTTACACCTTTATACACAATACACCACTGATCCCTCTCCTCCTCTCTCCAATCACACACACTCTCTGTTACACCCCCCCCCCCCTCCCCACACTAGAAACACCAATAGATACACACAACACCGGGTATAAATGCTCCCCACCATCACTGGTAAATCAAGATCTGATAATCATCATAGATATAATACATCAGCACCAGTGAAGTAAACAGAACAAGAACAAAGCAACACACTCCCCTTAATATTCTCCTTCACTCTCTCACGCAACCACGCTAAATACACACACACTGATCAGTATACACAAACACACATCACATCTCTCATCTTCTCCTTTATTTCATACCGGTAGCAACAACATATATATCAACAATATCAGTATACCCTCATCCTGCTCACCCCTACACCTACACATGAACACATAAGATAAGAACAGATCTACTCACACCCACTTCAATGTACAGTAAAAAGGGAGAGGGAAATGGGAATCAGTGAAAGGGGAGATCGGGGAACGGGTCAGGTGGTGACGCCAATAGCAGCGGTGTGCGCCGGGAACCCCGTTGCCGCTAACTGTTTCTGTCTTCGCTCCATCGCTCGCGATCGTAAGCAAAGGGGGGTGTCGTAGCGACGCCGACGTGTCTCTCACCGAAGAGCCATGGCTTGTGGTCGCTCCTGCTGTGTGCTTAATGGTTGCTCTGTTCGTTCGCTGATGTACTTGCCGAAAAAATCCGTTTAGCAGCGTGATTCGTTTTCTCTGTTAATTGTTCCTTTATTTGGGAAATGTGATTATTCGAGTTAAATCAGCGGTGCTCTTTTGTTTTGCTAATCCGTTGGTTCTGCTGATTATTTGTGAGAGTTTTTTCGTTTATACTGTGGTGGGCCCGCCCGTTTGTATTGAATTACCGGATGCTTCTGATATGATTTTAGTTGTTTGCTTCATTTGTTTTGAACAGACAGTGTGCTTACAGCCTATGGATAATAATTTATTTGAGGCTATTCTGGACTGATTTCGAACAAATATTATGCTTGCTACTGGCCTATGAAAAATCTTAATTTTGAGGCCTACAGATTGATTTGAATGGATACTACACCGTTAGGCCAATGATAATTTGAAGGCCAATAAGTCCCGTCCTGTTACGTACACAATGTCCCTCACGTGTCCCTCCGAAAATAAAATAAGCGATGACACTAACATTTATATACAATGTTGCAAAATAAACGAGATCGGCAACGGGACCCGCACTTGGCATAGCAACACGACCGGCCGGCGTGTTAATGGTATCCTTAACTCCTTATCACCCGAATCTGAGCCTAAAGCCACTTCAAAAATTCCCATTGTCCTATTTTCCTTTTAGTATTATTTTACTACTATTATTATTATTATCACTAACATTTTTTTTTTACTTTTATTCTATTACTATTATTATCATTACTAACATTTTTATTTTCATTATTATTCTTACGATTATTATTATTATTATTATTATTATTATTATTATTATTATGGTTATTATTATTGCTACTGTCGCATCCTATTTTTTCCCGAACCGATTAAAGTTCGAAATAGGGCTCGACTTATTAGAACTCACGGGTAAAGAGTTGGAGTCGCCACCTAACATATTTTTTAACTAGGCGTATTAGGGCAACTACTTTGTTTCTAGTTAATTTTATAACTAACTCCGACACTTAGTCTACGAACCAGAAATTCTAGGTAAGGTTTCAAGTTAACTCGAGAGGAAGGGGTTAGGCACCTCTCAGGCCCCATCAAATGTGGTTACTGGCCGGACTAAATAATTGGAATTCTAGCAATTAAAAGTAAATAAGCAAATAAGATAACTTACTAAAATAGACAAATAATTAAATGATTACGATAATATGCATATCATAATTAAGATTAGATGAAAACGTTTAAATTCACTAATTGGCTTCTTCCAAAGGTACCTTGCAAAATGAAATATATTAGTTAGTATGTCAACATATATAAAAAATATAACTAATGAAATAAAGTAAAAGGTTCAAGAAATGTTAATAATGTTAAATTATTCGTTATTTCCAATAACGTCCGCTTTCACAATTTCGCCGAGAGATGCCTCGCAAAAATATAAAGAAAATGAGTTTGTATTGTAACAAATAATAATAATAGTAAGAATAATAATATCAATAATAGCAATAATAATGATATAAAAATAGTAGTAATAATAATAATAAGGGAAAAACAGATTTTATAAAAGTATAGGCTTAGGTTTGTATGAATTGTGTAGAGGTTAGGGACGTCGGTATGGCTGCAAACACGGGGGCCATCTGGTTGCCATGCCAAGCACCGATCCCACCACTCCATCGTCGGCTTATTTTGTAATAAAGCTCATAAATGTCACCATCGCCTATTTATTTTAGGGACACGGGGATGGAACTGTTTTAGGCCACCAAACGTCATTGGCCGTAATATCTGTTCGAATCAGTCCATAGGAATCAAATTAATTATTTAATTATTTTCCTTAGCCAGTAGCAGGCCTAGTATCTGATCAGGGTCAGCCTTAAATTTAAACTCCTAAATGTACAGGCCATACTGCATAACAAACAAATGAGTTAATTGTATAACAAGGTAACCCAACAATGGTAAACGAGTCAACTGCAGCACAGTCAACAAAGTAGAACCATCCAAGCCGCTGCAAGTCAAGAAGCAAACAAGTGAAACAATATATGCAGATAGCAAATATCAGAACAATCAAAAAACCAGAATCAAGCCCAAAACAATGACGATGCAATAATCATCAAGTCAATAGGGCCAAGAGATCAGCAAGAACACATGGGATAGAACCAATCGGAATCACAATGGAATGGAGGAGCAATACCCAAACGCGGAAGCTAATAGGAGTTACGCCGATGGCTGCTTCTGGAAAAATTCCCATAGTGTTGCTACTACCCCTTTCAATTCCAACTCACAAATAATGGAGGAGACGACTGAAACGACCGGCGATGTGATTTTCTTAGCATAAACTGCCGTCGCCGGTGACCCCCCACCACTGGTTCTCTCTGTTGTTATGTGGTAGGTACTGGGGGTTTCCACCACCGCTGATGGCGGTGGGGTTTTCCTTTTGCCTCCATTTTCCCTCTGTTATTGTTAGATTGTATGTGTATCTGTCTGTTTTACTGATTTCGTGTGTGGGTAACAGAGAGAAGGGTTGATGATGATGAAGATGAGTATTGGTTTCGATCGGGATCAAGGGTTATGGGAGTGGGTGTGTTATAAATGGAGAAAGAGACCGGGAGTGTTGGTATACTGTTCGTGTGTAAAAAGGAAGAAGACGATGCTCGAATTGTATAGGGGGTGAGGGTATGTGTATATTGCATGTCTGTGAATTGTGTGATAGTGTGTAATATACAAGCCATTTCAGAAAGGAGTCATTGGGGGGAGCTTAATCAGAGGGATTGGGGGAGATTTTGATAAAGATTGGAAAGATAAGGGAGAGTGATTAGGGGATTTGAAAGGATCAGGAAAATAATGTGAGAGATAAGGGGGAATTAAGAAGATTTGGAGTAATTTTTAATTCGGGGAAGTGTATCAAGACCAAAAAGTAGAATAGTGCTCTTTTGACAATTTTCTTTCCTAATTTTAACTACGAGAGAGTGTATTTAGTTAAGAAACTTGCACAGGTTCAATATGACAAATAATTATAGGAATTGCGAAAAGGATTTAAGAATGAAATATTTAATTAGACTAAAAATTAACTTAAAGGTGCACGGTAAATAAATAAAAATATATATATAAATAATAATAACATATATTACGTATAAAAGTGGGAAAATGCACATATAAAATAATTGGGGTCAAATTAAAATGATTAAACAAAAACAGTCACACACAAATTAACAAATGTTATAAATGTAAAAATTTCGCGTAGGGGCCTGTTTGGCGCGCGCTAATTGATTTGTAGCCGTCAAAAACAAATTCGCTGAGAAATAGCTACCTCCGGACAAGTCCTAGTATAAAATACTAGGGCTTCCCAGTATTTTACTATGGGACTTTATATAAAGCTTCAGTAAACTAACCCCAGTATAAAATAAAGCCCCATTATTTTGTTATGGGACTTTATATATAAAGCTTCCGTCCCATAACATGTTAGTTCAAAGTCTCATTATTTTGTTATGAGACTTTATATATAAAGCTTCCGTCCCATAACAAAATAATGGGACGTTTGAACATGTTAGTTCAAAGTCCCATTATTTTGTTATGGGATATCTTTGTTTTCGAGAGGGATAATCAACTCTGCAAACAAAATAATGGGACTTTGAACTAACATGTTCAAAGGTCCCATTATTTTGTTATGGGACTTTATATATAAAGCTTCAGTCCCATAACAAAATAACGGGACCTTTGAACATGTTAGTTCAAAGTCTCAGTATTTTGTTATGCGACTAGTCTGGTGTGTTTTCCAACGCTAATAGAGCGTAAGTGTGCGCGCGAATTTTTGGCTATTTCTCAGTTAATTTTGAAACAGTGGATAAAACTCCTTGAGTGCGTCCAAAAATGGCTACGCATCAAAATTTTCCGTTATAAATGTAGCCATTTGTAGAAATTATCACAATTTAGCACATACTTGAAACACATAACTGAAGTGATGTAATTACGTAATATAATCACAATTTTATATATATATATATATACACACACACACACACACACATCTGTGTGTGTGTATATTGTATAGATGTGGGATAGCACTCGAAAAATGCACACATAAAGAAAATTGGAATACAAATTAAACAAAATAAATATAAATAGCCACAAATATTTATTAAAGCCATAATTATTTATTAAATGTTATAAATGCATTAAAATTGCACAAACAACTATATTTTGACAAATAGCCTAAATGATACAAATTACGTAATATAGTCACATTTAAGTATATAATATATAAGTAGAAGATAACACCCATAAATGTATGTCTTTTAATGCAAATTATGCACAAACAGTCAAATTGCACCCTTAAGTTAAATTATAGCTTATTTTGAAAAAGGATGGACAAAATTAGGTGTCAACAGCTGCCCCTCTTTGCCCGGAGATGATGAAAAGAATCTGCAGGCAAAGATAGTTGATGGAGTAGCCAATTTTTTCACGACTGGTAGGCAAAATGATTGAAAAAAGGAAAATGGGAGTTTTAGGGGTGTTTTCGGTCGAACCCCAGTCTCCGAGTTGCCTACATATCTCGGGTTTTACGAGAATCAGACTGTGTGTAGTTCTAGAATGGCATGTTGCCTGCGTGAGATGTTTATGGCGCATGACTTTGGATGTAAAGACTAAACTTATCCAAGTATGTAAAGTTTAGATTCGTGTCTGCTTTGCCTTTTGGCGAGATAAATGAAGAATGAAGCAAAGGCACTATCAAAGATGACATGACGTCAATAGATCAAGCGTGGGAAAAGAGGCTTATAATCATCCTAGTTATAAAAATGTGGCGCACTACACACCCCTAAAGAGGAGTTTATATGTACATAGTTTCCACTTCATTCGATAAATGAGTAACCTCACCTTCAATATTGCCTTGACCGAGCTGGGAAACATTTGAGGAGTGAGTTTTACAAATGCGCACGATCCAAACAGATGGGCACGATTAAGCACGAAAACGCGCACGATGGACGCAGATGGGCTTGAATAGACAAAGCAGGCATTAATTGGAAGGAGATTCAAAAGGACATCCTAACTTCTAATGAAGAATTAGGTAGATTACATGTAAGAGCATGAGATGATCGGCTTTAGGCGTGTCGGAATTCGACAGACTAGGTAGTTTGCAGGTACGACAAAAGGCACTGTCGAAGACGAGGTAACATCGATAGATTGAGTATGGGAAAAGAGGCTTGTCATCATCCTACTTATGAAGATGTTGTGCACGACACACCCATAAAGAGGAGTTTACATGGGCATAATTTCCACTATAACTCGATAAATGAGTCATCTTGCCGTCAACGTTGTCCTGAATGAGCTGGGGAATATTGAGAAAATGAAGCACGATGTATGCGCACGATTCAAATAGATAGGAAAGAATACGAAGCTGGCACCTAATCGGCAAGGAAAGATTACGTAGATCACTGGTGAGAGTATGGAACTGTAGCTTTGAGCGCATTGGAACTCGGAAAAATAGGTAGCTTGCGGGTGTAGCAAAAGCACTATCTGTAAGACAAAGCTTCTCGAATTGGGTTTTGGGATGATGCTAGTGTGTATTTGAGATTTTGTAGTTGCCCAATTGGTAGTGATTTTGGGAGTAGGGGTGAGAGGATGGCGCAAGGGTTCGTCGAGAGATCGAGGAGTCCCCGCAGCAAAATCAAGATAAATGCAAATAGAGATAATGAGGAAGATAAAGTAAACTTCCTTGTTTGGTTGAGCTCTCATTTGTCACATAGTTTTCTAGTCTGCTTTCAGGTGCTCAGTGCTAGGGAATGTGTGCCTCTCCTCTAGGGAATTCATTTGCTAAGTGCTAATTGCTTCTTCGCGCCGAGCTGTTGTTAGATCATCTTGCTAGTGCAACACTGGATTGTATGTCCTGCGGTAAAAGTGATTTTTGCAATATAGTATGTATGTAAATGCATAAAGAGGCTTCCCTATCGTTGGATCGTCTTGCCATTGCTCTTCGTCCTTTAAATGTGTGCTTGTCACGTCGGGCTGTTTACCCCTTTTTGTATTGAGCTGTGTATCTTTTTATGCAGGGTTGTCTATCATTCTTTCATTTAGTTGCACACCCTTTGTCATGCCATCATTTCACTAGGCTGTCTACCCTGCAGGCTGACTACCCTTTGTCATGCTATCCTTTCACCGGGCTGTCTACCCTCCAGGCTGTCTACTCTTTGTCATGCTGTCTGTCTACACTTTTTCATGCTGTCCTTTTACGGAGCTGTCTACCCTCCAGGCTGTCTACTCTTATTATGCAAAACTTTGCATCCGGCTGTCTACCCTCTGCCATTCCAAACTCGACATCGGGATGTCTACCCTCAGTCAATGCCAAACTCTGCATCGGCCTGTCTAACCTCAGCCAATGCCAAACTCCGTATCGGTCTGTCTAACCTCAGCCAATGCCAAACTCTACATCGGTCTGTCTACCCTCTGCCATGCCAGACTCAATATCAGGTTCTCTACCCTCAGTCAATTCCAAAATTCGCATCGGGCCGTCTACCGTCAGTCAATGCCAAACTCCGAATTGGGTTGTCTACCCTCTGCCATGTCAAACTCAACATCAGGCTGTCTACCCTCATTCAATGCCAAACTCAACATCGGGCTACCTACCCTCACTCAATGCCAAACTCCGCATCGGGCTGTCTACCATCTGCCATTCCAAACTCGACATCGGGTTGTCTACCCTCAATCAGTGCTAAACTCCGTATCAAGTTGTCTACCTTCTACCATGCCAAACTCAATATCGGGCTGTCTACCTTCAGTCAAAGCCAAACTCCGCATCGGGCTGTCTACCCTCTGCCATGCCAAACTCAATATCGAGCTGTCTACCCTCAATCAATGTCAAAGTCCACATCGGGCTGTCTACCCTCTGCCATGCCAAACTCAACATCGGGATGTCTACCCTCAGTCAATGCCAGACTCCGCATCGGGTTGTCTACTCTCTGCCATGCCAAACTCAACATCGGGCTGTCTACCGTCAGGGCTGTCTACCCTCGACATTGGGCTGTCTACCCTCCGTCATGCCAAACTTCTCACAGGGCTGTCTACCCTATAAACAAAATTAAAGTAAAGTGCAAAAAATAAAATTCCATTGTTATGTCATCTAATGTGATAAGGATGCTATTGTGTTTCTTTTATAAGGACTTTCTTGAAATTTTTGAGGGGATCTCAAAAATTTCTTCCCTATTGTCAACTTGCGTCTTTTGGAATTTTTGAAGGAATCCTTAAAAACTTTGCCCCAGTTTATTACCTATGACAGATCACCAAGAGAAGGTGGTTGCATTGCACTGAACACCAATGTATTGGCTAGAATTTGTACTTGTCCTTTAGTGTGGCGATTGCATATATCGATGGCTATGATTGTATGGAGACTTGCATGCCCAGAATGAGGTTTGGTAATTTGATTTTACCGGATTTGGAGGTTGTCCAAAATTGTATTTGTCTTAGGTTGTGATGGGGTGTCTTCATGTTTCATGCTTTTCTTTTCAAAAGTCATAGAGCTAACTTTTGGTGGATTGGCCTTTGTAGAAAGTGTATTTGTGGTTTGGGAGTTGGAGTCTCCCTTTGTTGGTTCTTGGTGTACCCTTGTATTGCTTTGGTCAATCAGACTCTGAACTTTGTATTTCATTGATGGATATCTTGTGGTGTCATGGTATTTAATGTGTAAGTAACGAGTGTAGATCTTGTTGGATCGAATTTAGGAATGGGTGTCTAGGGACATGACCCCTAAACCTTTCCCCCTACCCTCATTTCCCCATCACCTCTCCGATATTCACTCCCTCTTTCTCTCTCATTGGCGATATGATGAGCCACCACTGTCGAGGACTTTTCCGGCCAATTTGGCCGGTGAAAATTGGGGAAATTAGTGTCATTAGACTCCCCTCGTCGTCTGCTACATAACCTATACACTTTTGATGGTGTTTGGACGAGGTTGAAGCTCAACCATTTGTTAACTGAATCTCCACCACCAGGAAACGCCTCTGGCGGGGTTCCGTTCATGTTGAACGATATTATTCACTGAGAAATGGGTAAGACTTTCTCCTGGCAACCCCAATTTGAGAGGGGTCGATTTGACCCGTCCCGGTTCGAAAATGGGCAACCCCTAACCCCTTTGGTTTGATTATTTAAATTTGCGTGATCACATTGCCTAAACTACTTAATCTTTTTGTAAATTAACATATTCATTTGTAATTTGGTCAATCGGTTAGGGTAAAATTCCATGAGTTCTGATTTTACCTAATGCATTGATTTAATTGAACAAGTACTTGGAATTGTCGACTGCCTGTGTATAGTATTTCCATGTTTTTGTACCTTGTGTCATCTATGTTTTCTCCCCGGTATGCAAAGGTCAATAAGAAGTTGAGGTTTGAGCATGATCCTCTGTGTGTCACAGCGTGTTTGTCCTTTGATTATGACGTAATATGTGACCTCTACGATTATGTGTTTAAAGTTCAAGTGGTAATCTAACTTAGCATGATTAGGGGGATTCTGAATTGAACCTTTTTGAAATTCTTGATTGAAATTAAGAAGGAAATTGCTTCCTATGATTAGCAGTGTATCAATTAAAGCCTGATCGAAATTTATTAGTTTAATATATTGATTTAATTGGGGTTGCTTTTATATGCTAATTTTGAACCTAGACTATGTTGTGTTTAAAGAAGAGAAATTATATCTATCAGTGATTGAATTTGCCTTAAATTTAGGGTCTTGATTAGTCTATACTTGGTAAGGCAACCTTGATGACTGCTTCTAATTTTAGGAGGCAATATTATTTGCCTTATTCTCCTTTACCCGTTTGAAATTGAGAGCCTCACTTCACACCTTTTTAAACTAGGTTGAATTCCTCACTTTGGACACAGTTCTTACACCATACACACAGAAAAAACATAGCTCTTGCATAAAAAACAAAGGCTGCAGAACACTTTTCTGAAGCCTGATCTCTTCTTTGATTTTTCTGGAAAGCAATTGCTTCACTTAGTTCACTTAGTTCTACTTTGCAAATTCTGATCGACCTGCACACTGTTTTCTTTGCTCTCTTACTGTCAAGAGGTATTTTTTCTAATTACTTACTGCATATTGCTTCTCTATTTGCCTATGTTTGAATAAGTTTTGTTTGTTCCATCCCACCTCTATTTGGCTTACTACTTGGGTTTAAACACTGTATGCTTAAGCTCTGTTTTTGCTAGCCTATGTTAATCCTGTCTAGTTAGAAGATCCAATAGGATCATACCCACTTTTGTTAAAAACAGGGACATTGTTTATGCTTTATTGGTCAGGTCCTCTGCTTTGGGCGAAAGCCTCAACTCAGGCTTCCCCCTTTTCCCCCCTTCCCTGCTAACCTTATGTTTGCAGGTTGTTTGAATGGTTTTAGATGGGCAAAACCATGTTTTATTGGCTACAGGGTAATCCCTAAAGCTTAAAAGGGTCAGTGGTTGAACCCTCTTAAGCTGGTCCTGATACTGAGGTGCTGAAATCATGAACTTGTGACTGTTATACTTGTCTTGACCCTAACTTTAGGGAATATGACACTTTTTGAACTTGTGACTCTGTGCTCTTCCCTTAGAAACTGCCCCTATTATGTAAGTTTAACTAGGAATCCTGCTTGTAATCTATTAACATAGGGAACACAATTGCTAAGCTGTGTGTTGGCTATTCAGGGGCCTATTCCTAACTTTTTTGCTCTTATATGTTGCATCATTTTAGGTTTTAATCCTCTTAAAATTTGTCTAACATGCATATAGTTAGAATGAGATCATGCAGATTGTTTTGAGGCATTCAATTTTGTTTTGTTAAGTGTCATAAACAAGTCCCAAAACTGAAACTTGAAAGCATGCTTATTTTGTGATTGAATCTGAAACGCAACTCGAAACAGGGGCTATTTGTGTTATTTGTGTCTAAAATGGACTGTTTATGAAAATTGAATCCGCCCCTCGTTTACATAAACAGTCTGGGCCCAAAACTGTTTTAAAAAAAAAGAGTCATTTACGTGCATAAACTGATTTTGACTACTTTAACGCTTCTATACACTAATCTAATAGTGTATAGGGGTGTATAAAATACTTGGGGTCATTTATACACTTTAAAGTATTTTTCAAAAGTATAACTATTCTTTAGTCATATATTTGAATGTTTTATACCTATACATATATATACTTCATATGCGACAGCCGTTATTTGCATTTGTGTGCTTATGTGACATCCATTTTTCAAAAGCAGCACCGTCGCCTATATATTTTTCAAAATCTGACCCCTACACAAAAAAGACCATTAAGGTTAGGGCTCGACAATTAATGACGAGTCACACCGACCCTAAATAGCCAACATTTCATTTTTTAAAACAACACCCATTTTGTTTTGGTACAAACCTGAAATCAACTTATAAAACTGTCTATTTTTGAAACATTGTTTTAAATGCTAGAATTGCATGACTAGTCCGAATTTGAGTACTATTGCATGATTGAATGATGTTTACGATTAGGCATTATATTAGCAGGCCCTAAAATGCGATTAGGCTTACATGTAGGTCGTATATGAAATCTATTTGTACTAGCGTAAATGAAACTGCATAGACATATTACATTTTTGAGTTAAATGCTATATTAAACTTCCCAAGTTAGTATTTATGATAATATATACTCTTTTTATCCCAAAACATAGACTCGGACGGGAACCACCTTTCGTAGGACTCGGGGAATTGCCTAACACCTTCTTCCCCGAGTCATTTGGACTTCTTACCCTATAGAATATCTGTAATAGACCTATCAAACTTGGCCTTAGATACTTAGGTGACCTAATACATCTTAGAAACTATATTAGGTGGCGACTCCAACATTTAAACTCAAACGAGTTCACCCAGTCAAATCCGAAACCCGACTCGCCTCGAGTTGAGTCCAAAATCGGGTATGACAGAATGGCGACTCCGCTGGGGATAGTCAAAGTCCTAACCACAACGAGTCTTTACTTTCGGGATTTATTTAATTGTTATCTTGCTATTCATATTATTATTATCGTACTAACTTGGTTTCCTTTTTTGTTTTTTTTTCCTTTATTTCATTTATTTGTTTATGTTGAATTTGCAATTTGAGGTATTACTTGTCATGTTTCACTCATACTCCCCACTCCTGGAAAACGACACTTTACACACACGGCGATTACATGGATCCCACGGTCGCGTTACCACCAAAACAGCTTTTAGGAGGGACATCTTGGAATATAGTTGGTCCGTGGTACAACCAACAATTTCAAATGATCCCACTCCTTGGCATCCTCCTTGGGTAACTGTGTCTAGAATTACAACACTCTTTTAATATAATGAGCATGCATCATGCCGTAGGAAGGGCTCCCCGTGAGCCGGCTAGTCTTCAACTTGTCCAAATTACCTAAACGGGTTTTCGACCCTAAAGGGACGTTGGGACATGCTTATGTGCATTTGAGGGAAAAGAAAAAAGAAAAGAAAAGAGAGAGAAAACAAAGAGTGAGCAAGAAAATGCATTTTGGTTCGTCCAATTATTCTCAAATGGGACGGGGTTTTTAATCTTTTATTTTTTTTCTTTATTTTTTAGGTCACAATGAGTCAAAAATTTCATCGTTTTGGAATGACTATGGGCGCACCTCCTTTATTAACTGGTTGATGGAGTAACTTGTCACTAGGAGAGCAAACCGAAGTACGTCAACACTTGGGTAATTTGGTTTCACTATTAGAAATGGAACCGTGTAGGGAGATGATTGAAGCGTCAGTGTCATTTTAGGATGAAGAATTGAATGTGTTTAGGTTTGGGGATGTCGAATTAACACCTTTGTTGGAAGAAATAGGGGGGTTTGTGTCACACTCGGGGTTAGACAAACATCGTTGGCAAGGGGGTCGCATACTAGCACCTAGCGTCCCCATAGCTTAAGAGTTTCGTAAAAAGTTAGGGATGGTAGCAAGTGTGGATGTAGAATTTTCGCAACAAAAGAAGATCCCCTTTTCTTACTTCTACACTCGGTTTGGGTATTTGAGTGCGTTCAACAATCATAAGAAAGAGTTCGAGTCCTATGGCGGTTGGAGGAGAGCTAGGCCACTTGCATTTGCTATTTGTTTCTTGAGAGTGATGGTGTTCCCCGAGAGTTCAAGTCACGACATATGTTCGAGGCTTGTCATGGTTGCCGATGCAGTGTTCAATGGAATCGATAGCTATCATTATACCATAGCTCCCATGATAGTAGCAGACATTTATCGGCCTTTGGGTTGTTGCAGAAGAGGAGCAAAATACTTCCAAGGGTGCAATCGTTTACTACAAGCATGGTTCAAGGAACATTTGAGGAAAGCAAGAGGTGTGCAAGCGTTGTCCAAGCCGGCCGGTTACGACTACTTGGTTGGGGAGCGATACGGAGTTTCAAAACACAAACACCCAAGCAGCACAGAAAAATGGGTAAAATTGCTTGAAAACATAACGGAGGACTCAATTCAGTGGATGTTCACTTGGTTTCCTTCATCATATTTCATCATTAGCTCTGAGAAGGCGTCCTTTGTGATACTTATGGGATTAAGAGGTCTCAAACCTTACCAACCGTTAAGAGTGATGTTGACACCCAATTTTGTCCCTCCGTTTTTCGCGGTTTAGCTATATTAAATTAAAATTGATAATAGTATTTTTCTAAACAAAACTGCATTAGGTAGCATGCATTTACGTGTGTAATACTATTATTAATTCTCTACTTATATAACATTTATTTAATTATGATTATAATTACGTAATTGTATTTATTTAGGCTATTTTCTGGAATACATATGCTATTTGTGCAATTTAATGCATTACGATATCATCTAATGATTATATGCGGCTATTTATATTTAATTAGTATTATATTTGAGTTCATCTATATTTAATTGTGATTAAATATATTTATTTATAATTATTTATAATTTTTTTATTTTTTTACTAATTATTCATATTTATAAATATTTTAATTAAATACTAGCCAATTCGTCATTTTACAACTCCATTTCTACTAGCACATGTACCCGTCATCATCTTTTATCTAGTCCGATCTAGTCCCCGATCTAGTCTCTAGTCCCCGTCATCATCTTTTATCTACATATACGCCACATAAGCTCCAAAACATGTTCCTAGCACATGTACAATTTAATTAGACATGTGTACAACTCAGCCTAGTGTATGGTATAATTTTCTTATGCACCATTATTTTTTTAGCCCTACACATCAGCCACTATACATATATACTTGATATATACACCTGCACATGTGGCTAGATCGGAACCTTTCATTTTCTAAGATCCAATGGTTACAATTAAAACTTATGTTTTAATATTTACACACACCCCCTATTGGTAAAACCCTAATCTCATTGTCTCGCATTCCCCAAAAACAAGTCAGCCGTCACCCTTTATTCTTCTCTCTACTTCCTTCTACAAAACCCATCCAAATACATCAGATTCTACCGTGATTCCGCCATTGACGCCGTCACTCGCTCTCTCTGGTACTCCGTTCACATGGAAAAAGGATACAAATCCCTCTCTCTCTCTCTTCTCTGTCACGCAATATCCGAGAAGGAAACAAGAAATTGGTCACAAATCATTATGAATCTCTGAAATTTGGGCAAGATTATGGTTATCAATTATGAGATTTTTACGATTAAGGCAGAAATTGGAGATTCGAACTCAAATCAAGCAAAAACGGGTGATAAATTTCCTTTACCCCTTTTTATGTTTTTAGTTCTTTGAATTTGCATGACTATTATTATTATTATTATTATTATTATTATTATCATTATTATCATTATTATTATTATTATTATTATTATTATTATTATATTTACTTACTTTATTTTGCTAAACTTTAAAAGAAAATAGTACATACATAGTGATATTGGTCGTCTGTCGTATCCATTTCCTTAGGAAATGTTAAATGCTCATATCTTGGTAAAATGACAAAAGATCAAACCTGACCTAGTGTGTATTGGTTGTGATTCGTTGAGATCAAAACCAAAAAGTGAAAGTTGGTATTTGACCTTTTTTTTTAGAGTGTGTTTAACATGTAAATATGCCTATTTTGCTGAAATTACTTTTTTTCTTAATAAATACTTTTATTCCTTTTATTACTTTATGACACACTATTTTTTCTAGCAAGTTGCATAATACAGTAAATATTTTCCATATTTAAAATGTATATAATTTTCATTTCCTTTAGTTCTTGAAATAGAATATTCTTTTCCTTGTATGGCCAGTCTAATACATTATATTTCACACTATAAATAAGTACATTTCTTTCAACTAAAAGGAACCAGGACTGCTGCCTTCTCTTGACTGAAAACAGAGAAGCAATTTTCACTCCTCCTTCTCTAAACTCTTTTTCTTTAAATTCATCTTTTGGTCGGTTGAAAGTCAAGACAAGGTACTGACTACGTGATTCTCGTCTTACTAATCTCATCAGTCATCAATTTAGATATGAAGCTGGTTTTGTTTGCTCTATGGGTGAACTATTTGGGCCTGTTATAGGCCACTACTAACGGCTTTTTACAGATATTTTGGGATAGTTTAAAATTATACCCGTGTTAATAGATTATTGCATGTATTTAACTGGATTAGCAAGGTTTGATAAAGCCTGGCAAACAATGGGAAAAAGGCCTTGTCTCTAACTTCTCCTCTTTGCTTTTCTTTTAGTTTGTCTTGTAATTAGAAATTGAATACTTTAAAATTATGTATTTGCTAGGGCTAATTGCTTGTATTTAAGCATCATAAGATACTCTTAGATGTTTAAGACAGATGCAGGTGCTGTTATGAACAGTAAAATGGCTATCAGGGGCCATTTTTAACCTTCCCTTTTGCTTGTTATATGTTAAAAGGGCCGAAATAGTAATATTGGGTTAGAAGTAGACTGTTTATGTAAATTCTGCTACTAGAAAAGAGTTGCAAAACGTAACAGGTTACAAGAGCCTAAAGTTTGAAGCCTAAATGGGGCTGCTAGCGCAATTTTGGAACCTGCGAATTTAAGTTATCTTCTAAAGAGGAAAAATGCAAATCATTTTGGAGTTAGACTGCTTCTGCAAATGTAAAGTTCTGAAAATTAGAGGTTCACGAAATGATAATTTTTCTTGAAAGATCCCAAGCGTAGCAGAAGCTTAAAACTCATTGTTTTTATAAATTTCTCAAGTTAAATAATAGCTTGTGAGGGGTTTAAGACTTTGGAGGTCAAGTCTTTAAAAAATTACATTACTTTTCTTATTGAATTATAATTAATCTATATTATCAATATTTCTTAAATGTCATGCTTACCATATATTTGATTTCTATATATACACATATATGCGTGTTTACTATTTGTATTAATTTTTTTTTATATCAACTCATTACTTAATATAGATATATCCTTATTTGCTTAATAAGTTACTATTGGCTCCATGTGTTATATACTCAACTATATGTATATTCAAACCTAATTATTTTAAACACGACATCAAATCAAAGTTGCCACTGAAGTTAACGGTATGTGACCACTAATGTCACAATACCACCCTTTAGTGACGCACATCTTTTATACTATATGTTTCCTCCTTGTTTGTCACTTAACATTTAACTTTTGTCAATTAAATTATAAGATAGATGATAATGTTGGTTAATTAATTATTGTTAACCATTATGGCTGTTTATGCAGTACTATCATTATTCAAGTCTATTTCTACGAATTATACTCGATTCCCTATCTGCCTTGCTTTGCTAAACTTCTGAATTTGCACAGATATCCCAGGATATTAGATTTATTGAGATTTCAGCCTATATAATTCACTTTAATTTTTTTGTGCATCATGATCTAATTTACATTCTTTATTTAGTTTTTGCCCCTTTTTTGTCCATTTCAAACCCAATTTTAAAAAGATCGGCTGGGAACCACGTTTAGTGGAACTTAGGAGGTGCCTAACCCCTTCCTTCTAGGTTATTTCGAACACTTACTTAAATCTCTGACTAGTAGACCAGCCCGGAATTATTCTTTAAATTGAACTAGAAATTAATAGGTGACCTAATACGCCTAGGAAATTTATTAGGTGGCGACTCCAAAACTCTAACTCCAAATGAGTTACCTCAAGTCGAAAACCACTTACTTGACTAAAAGTGGGGCGCGACAGGATGGCGATTCCGCTGGTGAATTTATGTTGTAACCATTACGATTTTTATGATTGGGTTTATTTTATTGCTTTGTTTACTTTTATTATGGTACTAACATTTTTCCTTTGTTTTGTTTCTTTAAGTTACATTATTTTATTTTAATCTTTTAATTATTATTTATATTTTGTTTAATTATATGCATTTATAATTGTCATCTCGTTCATATTTTCCTCCACTTCTGGAAAATTTACACTTTCACACACTAAGAGCGATTGCGTGAAACTCACGGTCGTTCCACTACTAAAATACCTTTTAGGAAAGATGTGCAAAATTAGTCAACTAGCGAAGCTGTTGACAGTTTGTGCACTTTCCACTTCCAAATTGTCCGTTTGGAGGAACCTTGTCGAGTCAAGCCAACTCTTAGTGTAAACTCTGTTTTAAAACCATGCATCATGTTATATTAAGGAAAAGATTGACTTTGACTCATGTCTAAGTTCATTAGTTCACTATGTTTGAACGAACCAATTGGGTTTTCAACCCTAAGGGATGTTTAAATATGCTACGTGTGCATTAATTTAAATTTGAACTTGTCTAATGTAGACCATTTGTTTTCAAAAAGTGTGGATCATCCAATTATTTATTTTGATTGGAGGTTGTCACAAGTTACGAAGACTTGAAAGATCAAAGAAAACATAGACTTTAAATTAATTTTTCCACTTTTATGTAACAAAATCGATTATTTATTTCTATTTACCTAAAATCGTTATTTCTATATTTATACAACAAAACTAATTATTTTATAAAATTATATTTTGAGTCATGAACAAAGCTAATTCTTTTTCTATTTTCATGTAAACAAAATCATAGACCTTAAATTAATTTCTTCTACTTTTAATGTGACAAGATCACTTATTTATTCCTATTTATCCAAATGTGCTATTTCTACATTTATACAACAAAATCAGTTATTTAATAAAATTATTTTCCACTCATTTTTTGGGTTATGAGAACAAATGGGATTACACATAATACACGTTCAATTTTAAATATCATACTCAAACTTAGGAAGGCATAAAATCCTTGGCATGTTAAAGTCCATTAGCTAACCTCGTCCAAAATGTCATATTTTCATATGACATAAAATTTGCATTGATTTCAAAATTTATTGTGTTGTGCAAATACATTCCGCTATCATCACCAGGCCTACCTCTGGCACAAAAGATGTCCCTTGCATTGTAGGGTATGATATATTTTGCATGTGACAATTATTATCTGGATATTAACTTATTACTTTCATGTGTTAGTTTTACTCCCACTCCTGAGGTAGACTTGTACATGCTGGCCGAGCATCAGTACCGGACGAGAGCATACGGCCCAATTACAACTCCTCCCCTCTCACAAACTAGAAGAAGAGGAAGACGAAACATTATGTCTGAGTTAAATAACGATGCTGTTAGTGATGATAACAATGGAATACCACGCAAGCTTGCCTCTGTTGGGTATGATGAACATGTTGCTACTTTAGAGCAAAGAATTAAAGAATTTGAAGAGAAACTGACAATGGGCAGTTTACCCGTTGTTAACTCTGCGCATTCAGGAAAGCCTGTCGATCCAAGTGGGTCAGCCCGCCCTAACGGAAAGGACCCTATACACCCAATTGATCCACCCGTTGTTTACCAAACAGTACCATCGGCCACATACCAAAAAGCACCACCTGCTACTTACCAGACAGCACCACCCGCTATCTACCAAACAACACCAACTGCTACTTACCAAGCAACCCTACCCACCAGTTATCAAGCACCACCTCCTGCACATCCTACTTACATAAACACAAACTTACCTCGCACCAACACCACATACCCGCAGCCTTACAACCCCATGTTCGCTGCTGAAACCAAACAACTCACTTCGCCAGTCAAAGATCATGAAAATTATGAATGGGCGGAGGAGGAAAAAAGGATAGTCAATGATGATGTGACAAAAGAGAACGTTCATAAGCTGGAGGCGGCCTTTAAGAAGTTTGAGTTAGGCAAAACAACTAAAGGTTTAGCTTATGAAGACTTGTGCATCTATCCTACTTTGAAATCGCCAGACGGATACAAGATACCAAAGTTCGACCTGTTCAATGGCACTGGAGACCCTATGGCACATCTAAGAACATATTATGAAAAGTTGATTGGAGCAGGGGAAGATGAGAAAGTACGATTTAAGCTATTCAGCCGAAGCTTGACCGGAGAGGCTGTGAGTTGGTTCTCTAAGCAGAAGCCTGGCACATGGCTCGGCTGGGAAGACATGGCAGCAGACTTTGTAGAAAGATTTGGGTACAACACCGAAATGGTACCAGATCGTTTCTACTTGAAAAAGTTGAAAAATAAACCCACGGAGACGTTTAGAGAATATGCTACAAGGTGGAGAGCAGAAGCTGCCAAGGTGCAACCCGCTATGGATGAAAGGGAAATAGTGAACATATTTATCCGCATTCAAGAGGACGTCTATTACGGTAAGCTGTTGCATATGAAAAATAAGAAGTTTGCTGATGTAGTGTTGATGGGAGATGACGTAGAAGAAGGGCTGAAAAGTTGAAAGATTATTAGCCTAGCTGCACTACAGGCTACTAATAAGGCTCTCCAGTCAGGAAATGTGAGTCTCTCCAAAAAGAAGAAAGATGAAGTCTCTTTTGCTGCAACCGTTCAAGACTCTGTTTTCAACCACTATTATCAAACACCGCCACCATTCTATCCATACCCTCACATACCACCTGAATATCCTGTTTACAACACTCAGCCCAGTCGGCCTATATTACACACCCCAGCACCAAGCCGTCCACCATACCAGCAAAATACTTAACCCAACAACCGAAATGTACCATCATACCCTCTTAGGCCCCGCCCTGATACAAATCAAAGACCCAAAAGAAACTACACTCCATTAGCTGAATCCCGCACCCAATTGTTCAAGAGATTGCCGGGCTTATCGTCCCAATACCTCAAAAGATGCCAGACAACCCTTCACCTAACTTTGATTATAGTAAAAAGTGTGCATATCACTCGGGTGGACCGGGGCATGAGATAGAGAAATGTTTTGCACTAAGAGATAAGATTCAAGACCTAATAGATGAAAAGGTCATTCATTTGAAGGTGCCAAATGTGCACAATAACCCACTACCCAATCATAGGGATGAGAAGGTGAATATGATCGACTCCAGCAAAGAATGCAATTTGGAAGGCACGATTATAAAAGCAGAAACAGTGTTTGATGAATACATGTTTGGTCTGGGGTACATCTTCGTTTGCAACGGAAAAAGTACTACAAAAGATACAAGAGGTTATCATTCACTAGAGCAGTTTATTCCAGCTCTAAAACAAGCATCCATCTTCCGCCACATGAAAACTCTCGAGGGAGAAGGACTTGCCAAAGGTGTTCATGATATAGAAGATGAGCTGACTGGTCTAAATGAGCTATTCATGGAAGAATATTGTTACACCTCGTATGTCCAAAGTGAGGTATATCGTTCTAGTGACATGTTAAGAATGATTTAAGTGATCTTAAAGTCATAATTGGACCATATATGACTTTTATATGTTGAATATAAAGGTTGGGAAAAATCAGATTTAAGTTGCGGAAAAACCGACTAAGGATTTGCTTTTTAACGGAGCTTTTTCAGCAATTAATTCCGTGTGTTATATGAGGTCTTTTGGAGACGTCTAATATACCAAATTGAAGGTCTTGGAGTATAGTTTCCAAAACTTTTGACAGTTTATTCATACAATAACTGGATAAAAAGATATGAGTATCAGAAATCAGACCAGAAAAAGGGACATAAGCGCAATAGAGGGCTAGAAATGAAATATTTTCATTATAAAAGAGAAAAACTTCACCTTCTCGACATTTTTCAGAAACATCACGATAGAAACAGACCTCTCTGGAGTTTGAATCCATTTTTTTTATTTTGAAGAAACAACATCAATTTTGACTCGAAACGGAAGACGGATTGCGTCAAAACGCTCTACACGATTAGGGTAACGTTATGCTACCTTCAATTTCGTCTGTAGTTTGAGTTTTAGAACTACTTCATAGCTAAGTAAAGTACCTAAATTCTATGTTGTAGCTTGTTTAAGCTTTAGAAGGTGTGGAATTCAAAGGAAACAAAGTTTAGAAGCTAGAAACATCAAAGGTATGTAAGACTAAACCTTTCTTTTGGCAAGACATGTATCTTGTAGCTTTTGAAGCTTTTTCTTAGTTCTAAACTTAGTGTTTCTTGTGAGAAACTGGTATGGTATCAAAGGAACCTTGTATATACTTAATTTGGTACTAAAATCCAAGGTGAAAGACGTCCAAATCAGCAAGACAAAACGTTTCAAAATCTGAAAAATTGTTTTGATCTTTAGACAGCTGTATGTATATTGATCATAACTCCTTGTAGAAAATTGATATTTAGATTATTTAAGAATCCCCAGAACCCTAAGACATATATCTAGAACTTTCATGAAGACCAAAAAGTCTATATCTTTGATCAACACTCTGAAAATTAGGTTGAAAGTCAGGACATAGGTGCTGTCCAAACATTCTATCTGCGGATTTGTTATGTCATCCAGTTGTATCATCTTGTTATCCGTTTAACATGTTTATGTTATCAGTTTATCCGGGTATCCATTCCCTTGTATAGTATAGTGCTGGTTCTATTTTTGCGGATCATCAAATTTCAGAGGAAACTCTGCCGAAATTTTTATAGAAATTCAAAGAGTTGGACAAATTCTAAGTTTCAGGTTATGTCTATAATTCCATCCAGAGTTTTCTTATCATTCCTTTGAGTTTATATCTATTGTTGCCACATGTGTTATGCCTCATACATGCTTATGCATATATTGTGATCATGTTATGAGTGATTTGGAGTCCCCCATAGAGGCTGGACATTGGACACACAGTCCGGTCGCGTATGATACTACCCGTCTTGGGGATACTGCCCCTATGGTTCAGGCGGGAGTTGAAAAACCTAGTGTGACCGGGTGTCATTCACACACTCTGACCAGAGAGACTAGATATTACTGGCTGGGGGGGATATAGCCAATAACACCCACCAGGTTTGTTATATACGCGTATATAGCCACAGTATGCACTGCATGATTACCCATGAGGCTAGTTCAATTTTTCAGTTACCTGATTTGGGAGGATATAGCCCATAACACCAGACAGGTACCAGTTCAGATAACAGTTCAGTTTTAGCTTAGTACCAATTATCAGTTCTCAGTTATCAGCCACCAGTTCTTAGTGTCAGTATCAGTTGACAGCTATCGGTTCTAGTTTCTAGTTACCAGTTACAGCCGTTTATCAGTATAGTTCAGCTCAGTCTTCAGTTTCAGATTCAGCTAGGCTTCAATTTATATTCAGATCATGTTTAGTGCGCTTTTCAGATTTCCAGCTACATTGCTATGCTCCAGCTCATATTTACATATTTATATTCCAGCTTACAGTTTCATTCAGCTATGATATATTATATGCTCATGCCTTACATACTTGGTACATATCGTACTCACGCCCTTTTCTGGGGCGCTGCATTTTATGCCGCGCAGGTGCAGATAGATCAATGCTTGGACCACGTTAGTAGGCCATCTATCAGCTATTGGAGTCACTCCGCTTACTCCCGGAGTTACTTATCTTTTGGTATGTTGTACAGATGTCGAGTAGGTATAGCGGGGCCTTGTCTCGTCCTTTGTATATTCAGTTCAGTACTCTTAGAGGCCTGTAGATATGTCTCTGTATGGTGCAGTCAGTATGTTACTTTCCAGACTTTATGTTTTCAGTAAATATGTATGTATTCATAACCAGGTTGCCAGCTCATCTCTATCATTCATAGATTATCAGCAGGATTAGTGATGATCGACACTTAGTGTTGGTCATCCGTCGCGGCCCTAAGTTGGGTCGTGACAAAAGTGGTATTAGAGCAGTTCAGTCCTAGGATGTCTACAGGCCGTGTCTAGTAGAGTCTTGTTCAGGAGTATGTTGCGCGCCATACTTATGAACAGGAGGCTACAGGGCACTTCAGGACAGTTGTCTTTCTTTCTTCTCTAAATCGTACAATAGAGCTATGATTATAGAATTTATTCCTCTAATAATAGTGTTTTCAGCAAAGCGATGTTGCCGAAGAAACTAACAGCTGCCCAAAAGGGCAAGGCTATTGCCATCCAGGATACTAATAGAGTGCCACCTGAGGTGGATGAGAGTGAGGAGTTCAGACCTGAGGCTCCATCTGAGGCCTCACAGATCCTATCAGTTCAGGGTGATATTAGAGGTACTGCGCCTACCATACCTCCAGCTCCTCAGCCTGATAACCAGGTACAGGAAGTGAGGGATGGCATCAGAGTTTTGACCAGTGTTGTAGTTGCTCAGACTAAACAGTATAGTGCAGATGCCCAGGGAGATACTGGATCAAGGATCGGGGATTTTATCCGACTAGAGCTTCTAGTCTCTACTGGATCCCGTACAGGAGAGGACCCTTAGGATTTTTTAGTGAGGATAGCCAGGGTGTTGAGGGTCATGCACGCGTCAGAGAGTCAATAGAGTTGGCTGCATTTAGATTGCATGACCTAGTAGCAGGGTGGTATCAGACGTGGGAGGTACCAAAGGGCCAGATTCTACTGCGGTGACTTGGTAGGAATTCTTGGATACCTTCTTTCATCTGTATATGCCTATAGAGACATAGAGAGAATGTGCCGATCAGTTCCTGACCCTGAAACAGGGAATTTTGAGTGTAGAAGAGTATAATTATCGCTTTAATTCTCTAGCAAGGTTTGCCCCCACTGTATTAGCAAGTATGGAGGATAGAATTCACAGGTATGTAGTGGGACTTGGTCCACACCTTGTGAACGAGTGTATGACGGTTGTTGTACAGTCAGGTATGAACATATCACGCATTCAGGCATTTGCGTTAATACTTGAGGAGAGGAAGCAGAAACAGAGAGCCGATAAGGATAGAGTGTTACACAAGAGGGGCAGATATTTCGGTTCGTTTGGAGAGACGTCTGGAGTGAGTAGACAGTAGAGTGTTAGACAACCACCAGCTAGTATACCTCCAAAGTCTCGTGGCCTGAGATCTGATAGATCTCCTTAGTCTAGATCTAGTCACGCATCACAGACTTCAGGATTTAAGCGTCGTGGTACTTCTATACCAGCCAGTCAGACATATCCCAGATGTCTAGATTGTGGTAGACGCCACTTGAGACCATGTTAGTTAGGAGTTGATACTAGTTATATTTGTCAAAAGGCAGGCCATTTCATGAGAGGTTGCCCAACTAGGGTGGTAGTTGTGCAGCCCAGCCAGCTAGATCAGCAGTTGCTTCCTCAGTACCAGCACGTGATGTTCTTCAGAATGGCACCTGCAGAACTGAAAGAACTTAAGGAGAAACTGAAGGATTTGTTAGATAAAGGCCTCATCAGACCTAGCATTTCCCCGTGGGGAGCCCCGGTATTGTTTGTGAAAAAGAAAGACGGTTCTCTGCGCATGTGCATAGATTACAGAAAGCTGAATAAAGTCACAATCAAGAATAAATACCCTCTGCCTAGAATTGATGACTTGTTCGACCAGCTCCAGGGTGCCAAGTGCTTCTCGAAGATAGATTTGCGATCAGGCTACCATCAGGTTAGAGTTAGAGAATCTAATATATCTAACACTGCATTCAGGACTAGGTACAGCCATTATGAGTTTTTAGTGATGTCGTTTGGACTTACTAATGCCCCTGCAATATTTATGGATCTGATGAACAGTGTATTCAGGCCTAATCTAGATTTACTTGTGATTATATTTATTGATGATATTCTCATCTATTCAAAGTCTGAATCAGAGCATGCGGAGCACCTACGCACAGTATTGGGTACTCTTCGGGACAAACAATTATTTGCTAAGTTCTCAAAGTGTGAATTCTGGTTAGATTCAGTGGCATTTCTTGGCCATATAGTTTCAGCAAAAGGAATTAAAGTAGATGACCAGAAGATCGAGGCTGTGAAGAATTGGCCCAGTCCTATGACGCTAACTGAAGTACGTAGTTTTCTGGGTTTGGAAGGTTATTACAGAAGGTTCGTAGAAGGTTTTTCCTCCATTGCAGCTCCACCAAATTGACACAAAAAATAGCTAAATTTGAGTGGTCTGATTCTTGCGAGCACAGCTTCCAAGAACTAAAGAACAGGTTGATAATAGCTCCAGTACTTACACTTCCAGAGGGATCTGAGGACTATGTCATTTACTGTGACGCTTCCCGAATTGGTCTTGGTTGTGTTTTGATACAGCACGGAAGAGTAATTGCCTATGCTTCCAGGCAGCTGAAATAGCACGAGCAGAACTACCCTACCCATGATCTGGAGTTTGCAGCAGTCATTCATGCATTAAAGATTTGGAGACATTATTTGTACGGAGTTCATGTTGATATTTATACAGACCACAAGAGCCTCCAGTACATATTTAAGCAAAAGGAGCTAAACATACGACAGAGGCGGTGGCTAGAGTTGCTGAAGGACTACGACGTGGACATTCTATATCATCCAGGTAAAGCGAATGTTATTGCTGATGCCCTTAGTCGTAAGTCCATGGGTAATTTATCTTAATTACAGCCATAGAAGAGAAACTTAGCTCATACACTCCTCCACTTGGCCAGCATGGGAGTCAGTTTAATAGATTCAGAGGATGCAGGAGTTACAGTTCAGAACGCAGCCACTACTTGCTAGTGACAGAAGTAAAATAGCGTCAGTATAAGGATCCAGTTCTAATTGAATACAGACAAATAGCCAAAAGAAAATCGGAGTCACTATACAGGGTTACTAGTGACGTGATTCTCATGTATAAAGATAGATTTTGTGTTCCTGATGTTGCAGATTTACGTGGACAGATTATGACTGAGGCACACTATTCCAGGTACACTATTCATCCAGGTTCGACTAAGATGTACCATGATCTTAAGTAGATTTATTGTTGGGACAGAATGAAGCGTGACATAACAGAATTTGTGGCTCAGTGTCCTAACTGCCAGCATGTTAAGGTCGAGCATCAAAAACCTTGTGGCTTGTTACAAGAAATCGAGATTCCATCATGGAAATGGGAAGCAATGAATATGGACTTCATTACAGGCTTGCCCCGTACGCGGAGCAAGTATGACTCTATTTGGGTTATAGTTGACAGGCTTACTAAATCAGCTCATTTCTTGCCTGTTAGAACTATATATACAGCGGAGGATTATGCCAGACTTTATATCAGAGAGATAGTGCGCCTACATGGTATTCCAGTATCTACTATTTCAGACAGGGGCGCACCAGTTTACAGCTAATTTCTAGCGATCGTTCCAGGCAGGTTTAGGGACACAGGTGTATCTGAGTACCACATTTCATCCCCAGACAGATGGACAGGCTGAACAGATCATTCAGACATTAGAAGATGTGCTTAGAGCCTGTGTAATAGATTTTGGAGGCAACTAGAGTGATCATCTAGCGTTGATAGAGTTTGCATATAATAATAGCTATCATTTTAGCATACAGATAGCGCCATATGAAGCTTTGTATGGGCGCAAATGCAGGTCTCCTATAGGATGGTTCGAGGTTGGCGAGTCTCAATTGATAGGTCCAGATATAATCCAACAAGCCGTTGATAAAGTCAAGTTGATCAGGGAAAGATTATTAGCAGCGCAGAGCAGATAGAAGTCCTATGCAGATAATCGACGTCGAGATTTAGAATTTCAGATTGGCGATTGGGTATTCCCGAAAGTATCACCTATGAAAGGCGTTATGATATTTGGAAAGAAGGGGAAGCTTAGCCCTAGATTTATTGGTCCATATCAGGTTATCAGGCGAGTTGGGCGTGTAGCCTACGAGTTAGACCTTCTAGCAGACCTTCAGGAGGTACATCCAGTATTCCATGTTTCTATGCTCAAAAAATGTGTTGGAGATCCTTCTAGAGTTGTACCAGTAGATGATGTACAGATCACAGAGCAATTAACTTATGAAGAGGTGCCAATTGAAATTTTAGATAGGCAGATTCGTCGACTAAGGACGAAAGACATTCCTTCAGTTAAAGTGCTATGGCGAAGCAATAACGTAGAGGAAATAACTTGGGTAGCTGAGAATGATATGAGAGACAAGTATCCACATCTCTTCACTACTTCAGGTATAAAACAGATCATTGCTTAATGCTTTTACATACGTCATTTCACATTTGAGGACAAATGTTCCTAAGGGGGGAAGATTGTTACACCTTGTATGTCCAAAGTGAGGTATATCGTTCTAATGACATTTTAAGAATGATTTAAGTGATGTTAAAGTCATAATTGGACCATATATGACTTTTATATGTTGAATATAAAGGTTGAGAAAAATCAAATTTAAGTTGCGGAAAAACCGATGAAGGATATGCCTTTTAACGGAGCTTTTTCAGTAATTAATTCCGTGTGTTATATGAGGTCTTTTGGAGATATATGATATACCAAATTGAAGGTCTTGGAGTGTAGTTTCCAAAACTTTTGACGGTTTGTTCATATAATGTCTGGATAAAAAGATATGAGTAACAGAAATCAGACCAGAAAAAGGGACATAAGTGCAATAGAGGGCTAGAAATGAAATGTTTTCATTATAAAAGAGAAAAACTTCACCTTCTCGACATTTTTCAGAAACATCACGATAGAAACAGACCTCTCTGGAGTTTGAATCTATTTTTTTTTATTTTGAAGAAACAACATCAATTTTGACTCGAAACGGAAGACGGATTGCGTCAAAACGCTCTACCCGATTAGGATAACGTTATGCTACCTTAAATTTCGTCTGTAGTTTGAGTTTTAGAATTACTTCATAGCTAAGTAAAGTACCTAAATTCTATTTTGTAGCATGTTTAAGCTTTAGAAGGTGTGGAATTCAAAGGAAACAAAGTTTAGAAGCTAGAAACATCAAAGGTATGTAAGACTAAACCTTTCTTTTGGCAAGGCATTTATCTTGTAGCTTTTGAAGCCTTTTCTTAGTTCTAAACTTAGTGTTTCTTGTGAGAAACTGGTATGGTATCAAAGACGTCCAAATCAGCAAGACAAAACGTTTCAAAATCTGGAAAATTATTTTGATCTTTAGACAGTTGTTAATATATTGATCATAACTCCTTGTAGAAAATTGATATTTAGATTATTTAAGAATCCCCAGAACCCTAAGACATATATCTAAAACTTTCATGAAGACCAAGGAGTCTTTATCTTTGATCTACACTTTGAAAATTAGGTTGAAAGTCAGGACAGTGGTGCTGTCCAAACATTCTATCTGCGGATTTGTTATGTCATCCAGCTGTCTCATCTTGTTATCCGTTTAACATGTTTATGTTATCAGTTTATCCGGGTATCCATTCCCTTGTATAGTATAGTACTGGTTCTGTTTTTGCGGATTATCCAGTTTCAGAGAAAACTCTGCCGAAATTTTTATAGAAATTCAAAGAGTTGGACAAATTCTAAGTTTCAGGTTATGTCTATAATTCCATCCAGAGTTTTCTTATCATTCCTTTGAGTTTATATCTATTGTTGCCACATGTGTTATGCCTCATACATGCTTATGCTTATATTGTGATCATGTTATGTGTGATTTGGAGTCCCCCATAGAGGTTGGACATTGGACACACAGTCCGGTCGCGTGTGATACTACCCGTCTTGGGGGATACAGCCCCTCTAGTTCAGGCGGGAGTTGAAACACCTAGTGTGACTGGGTGTCATTTACACACTCTGACCAGAGAGACTAGATATTACTGGCTGGGGGGGATATAGCCCATAACACCCACCAGGTTTGTTATATACACGTATATAGCCACAGTATGCACTGCATGATTACCCATGAGGCTAGTTCAGTTTTTCAGTTACCTGATTTGGGGGGATATAGCCCATAACACCAGACAGGTACCAGTTCAGATAACAGTTCAGTTTTAGCTCAGTACCAATTATCAGTTCTCAGTTATCAGCCACCAGTTCTTAGTGTCAGTATCAGTTGACAGCTATCGGTTCTTGTTTCTAGTTACCAGTTACAGTCATTTATCAGTATAGTTCAGCTCAGTCTTCAGTTTCAGATTCAGCTAGACTTCAGTTTATATTCAGATCATGTTTAGTACGCTTTTCAGATTTCCAGCTACATTGCTATGCTCCAGCTCATATTTACATATTTATAGTCCAGCTTACAGTTTCATTCGGCTATGATATATTATATGCTCATGCCTTACATACTTGGTACATATCGTACTCACGCCCTTTTCTGGGACGCTGCGTTTCATGCCGCGCAGGTGCAGATAGATCAATGTTTGGACCACGTTAGTAGGCCATCTATCAGCTATTGGAGTCACTCCGCTTACTCCCGGAGTTACTTATCTTTTGGTATGTTGTACAGATGTCGAGTAGGTATGGCTGGGCCTTGTCTCATCCTTTGTATATTCAGTTCAGCACTCTTAGAGGCCTGTAGATATGTCTCTGTGTGGTGCAGTCAGTATGTTACTTTCCAGACTTTATGTTTTCAGTAAATATG
Source organism: Petunia x hybrida (assembly GCA_037355625.1). Taxonomy (NCBI): domain Eukaryota; kingdom Viridiplantae; phylum Streptophyta; class Magnoliopsida; order Solanales; family Solanaceae; genus Petunia; species Petunia x hybrida. The sequence goes on along the minus strand of JBBBVM010000516.1, from coordinate 498,291 downwards.
TATGTATTCATAACCAGGTTGCTAGCTCATCTCTATAATTCATAGATTATCAGCAGGATTAGTGATGATCGACACTTAGTGTTGGTCATCCGTCGCGGCCCTAAGTTGGGTCGTGACAAATATGATGCAGTTCCTGAAAAGCATACTGAAGCCCTGAACATCTAGAAAGATGAAACTGAACAACTGAATCTGCAGCACATTTCGAACATGCCGAGAACCTTAGTGAAGCTGGGGCATTAGTTTTTTTCTTAAATAAAATACGACTCCGAGTCGTTAGCTTTTATTTTATTTGTTTTCAACTTTGTTGCATCGTTGTTTCCTTTCGAAGACTTTTTCTCAAGTCCAATAATAAAATCATTTCCATTTTTATTTTAAGTATGCATCATTCACTTTCAGCAAAATTATTTTAATTCCGTTGAATCTGCGACTGTGGTGTGAGAAAGCAGTCCAAAACAATGAGTACAAGCCAGACTATAGTGATTTGACAGAGGACATTGAAGGAACTTCATGGTTAATCGCGGAGATCTTACATCAGACAACTGAGACAAGAGCATATTGAGGAAGATGACTTACAATTCAAGGTAAAACAGTAGAAATACATATAAGGAGCAGAATTAGACAATCCCAGATGGACTAAAAGCATACTCGAGCAAGTGACGCTCATAGATAGCTAAGTATGAATACAATGAGCAATACAATGACACAGGCATTTACCAAGGAAGTTGGAGCAAGAGAGTTGATCCTAAAGTTGAATTCCCTAAATCGAGACAAAATTAACAAGATCCTTTACTGAGACGCAATCAAGAGATACTAAAAATCGAGAAACATTCATCTTTATTAGATTTGAACTACGTAGCGACCTAATTCCCAAGAGGGGATACGTAGGCAGCCTACTCAAGGCGCGGTCACATCATAAGAAAATTTTATTAGACACTAGGACAGAATTTTTGAGGGACCTAAAAAATTCAAGGAAAATATATTCAGCGCACTGGGCAGAAATTTTCTTGGAACTGCAAATAGATTTAGAGGAGATTATGTCCAGACGATACGTCACAATCTATGATTCAATGGAACAAATTTGCATTACTCTTTAAAAATAATTTTTCACAAAACACATGCATATCCCCTTTCCTTATCCCTTTTGCTCACAGCTCAACTAAGGTTTGACGTTCGAAAAGGAAGACATTACGAGAAGGAGATTATGCAAGATGCAACAATAAAGTACAACACAGCAAATGTGCAAGTCAACCTCCCCACAAAATACTCACAAATTTCATTTGATCGCAGGTTTACACAAGTACCGAGTATACCTAACAACTCTTGCAAAGCAAAATTTATCAAAATATCAATCATAGAATCTGCGTCGGCGGATATATAGGGTTCGCGTTTGTGGACACGACATCAATTTGAAGAGCATAGAATCCATGTCGGTGGATATATAGGGTCCACGTCTGTGGACACAACATCATTTTGACCAATATAGATTTTGAGTCGGCAGATATATACGGTCCGCATTTGTGGACACGACATCAATTTGAAGAGCATAGAATCCATGTCGGTGGATATGTAGGGTCCGCTTTTTTGGACACATCATCATTTTGACCAGCATAGATTCTAAGTCGGCAGATATATAGGGTCTGCGTCGGTGGACACGACATCATTTTGAAGAGCATAGAATCCATGCCGGTTAATATATAGGGTCGGCGTCTGTGGACATGACATCTTTTGGAGGCATAGAATCTATGTCGGTGGATATATAGGGTCCGCGTCTGTGGACAAGAAATCGTTTGGAGAAGCATAGAATCCATGTTGGTAGGTATATAGGGTCCGCGTCTGTGAACATGACATCTTTTGGAGGCATAGAATCTGCGTCGGTGGATATAAAGGGTTCGCGTTTGTGGACAAGATATCTTTTGGAGAAGCATAGAATCCGCGTCTGCAGATATATAGGGTCCGCGTTTGTGGACATGACATCAATTGGAGAAGTATATAGAATCTGCGTCGGCGGATATTTAGGGTCCGCGTTTGTGGACATGATATGAATATGAAAGCATAGAATCTGCATCAGTGGATATATAGGGTCCGCGTCTGTGGACATAAGATCAATTTGAGAAGTATAGAATCCGCATCAGTGGATATATAGGGTTCGCGTTTGTGAACATGACAGCAATGACAACAGGGTAGGGTCCGCGTTTGTGGGCATAGTTCAGCTATTTCAAGCATCATAGTGTCCGCATCGGTAGACATATTCAACAGTGGTAGTATCATAGGATCCGCACCTATGGATACAATTCAACATCGAAGCAATGTAAGATCCACGTTTGTGGATGTAGTATTGAAAAACATATGATTCGCATCTATGGATACAGAAACGGAAGGTCCATTTGTAGGCAAGCAAGACAATGGTAAAAGCATCATAAGGTCCGCGTTTGTGGGCATAGCATTGAAGATACATATGATCTGTGTCACTGGACGGAAATTTTGGAGTCCACATTTATGGATGAGATATCAATCAAACCAGCATAAGGTCCGCATTTGTGGGCATAGTATTGAAGAGACTAATGATTCACGTCTATGGATGATGAAAATGAAAAGCTTATTGTTCGTATTATGCGGACAAGACAGCGTTGAGCAAGCAATTCAGATACTGGCCAAAAGAAAAAACCACTCAAGTCTGTTGTTAGTGGGGATACAAACAAACTGGAAAGCAAGGCAATCAGAATTCAGGTTTTCATACATATGAAACAAGGAGACAATACCTCCAGGAGGAAATATCTTTGAATACAAGTAGTGTTGCGGCTCACGTGACAGAGACACAGATATTTTTGGTATGACGATTGAAATGAGGCATCCCTAACAAAGTCCAAAAGGCAAGTGGCAGAGAGAGGTTTTCGGACAAGTTTTGAGGAGAGATCGCACTCTTCCCATTTCTCATCATAAATTCATGTTCCTATTCCTAAAATCGTGCCTAAAATCGTGCCTAAAATCTCTACACATGCGTCATAAACCTTTTCACACAAGCTATATTCTGTTCTATCTGTCGTGACAAAATTGGCTACTCCGTCAACTATCTTTTTTTGAAGACTCTTTCATCATCCCCGGGCAAAGAGGGGCAGCTGTTGACACCCAATTTTGTCCCTCTGTTTTTCGCGGTTTGGCTATATTTAATCAAAATTGATAATAGTATTTTTCTAAACAAAACGGCATTAGGTAGCATGCATTTACGTGTGTAATACTATTATTATTCCTCTACTTATATAATATTTATTTAATCGTGATTATAATTACGTAATTGCATTTATTTTGGCTATTTTCTGGAATATATATGCTATTTGTACAATTTAATGCATTACGATATCATCTAATTATTATCTGCGGCTATTTATATTTAATTAGCATTATATTTGAGTTCATCTATATTTAATTGTGATTAAATATATTTATTTATAATTATTTACAAATTTTCTATTTTTTACTAACTATTCATATTTATAAATATTTTAATTAAATACTAGCCAATTCATCATTTTAAAACTCCATTTCTACTATATCTAGTCCCTGTCATCATTTTTTATCTAGATATACGCCACATAAGCTCCAAAACATGTTCCTAGCACATGTACAATTTAATTAGGCATGTGTACAACTCAGCCTAGTGTAAGGTATAACTTTCTTATGCACCATTATTTTTTTAGCCCTACACATCAGCCATTATACATATGTACTTGATATATACACCTGCACACGTGGCTAAATCTGAGCCTTTCATTTTCTAAGATCCAATGGTTACAATTAAAACTTATGTTTTAATATTTACACACATCCCCCTATTGTTAAAACCCTAATCTCATTATCTCCCATTCCCCAAAAATAAGTCAGCCATCACCCTTTGTTCTTCTCTCTCCCTCCTTCTACAAAACCCGTCCAAATACATCAGATTCTACCGTGATTCCGCCATTGACGCTGTCACTCGCTCCCTCTGTCTCTCTGGTACTCCCTTCACATGGAAAAAGGGAAACAAATCCCTCTCTCTTCTTTGCCACGCAATATCCGAGAAGGAAACAACAAATTGGTCACAAATCATTACGAATCTCTGAAATTTGGGCAAGATTATGGCTATCAATTACGAGATTTTCACGATTAAGGCAGAGATTGGAGATTCGAACTCAAATCAAGCAAAAACGGGTGATAAATTTCTTTTACCCCTTTTTGTGTTTTTAGTTCTTTTAATATGCATGATTATTATTATTATTATTATTATTATTATTATTATTATTATTATTATTATTATTATTATTATTATTTTTACTTACTTTATTTTGCTAAACTTTAAAAGAAAATAGTAAATAGATAGTGAAATTGGCCGTCTGTCGTATCCATTTCCTTAGAAAATGTTAAATGCTCATATCTTGGTAAAATGACAAAAGATCAAACCTGACACAGTGTATTGGTTGTGATTCGTTGAGATCAAAACCAAAAAGTGAAAGTTGGTATTTGACCTTTTTTTTTAGATTGTGTTTAACATGTAAATATGCATATTTTGCTGAAATTAATTTTTTTCTTAATAAATACTTTTATTCCTTTTATTACTTTATGACACACTATTTTTCCTAGCAAGTATTATAATACAGTATATATTTTCTATATTTAAAATGTATATAATTTTCATTTCTTTTAGTTCTTGAAACGGAATATTCTTTTCCTTGTATGGCCAGTCTAATACATTATATTTCACACTATAAATAATATATGTTTTTCAACTAAAAGGAACCAGGACTGCTGCCTTCTCTTGACTGAAAACAGAGAAGCAATTTTCACTCCTCCTTATCTAAACTCTTTTTCTTTAAATTCATCTTTTGATCGGTTGAAAGTCAAGACAAGGTACTGTCTACGTGGTTCTCGTCTCATCAGTCATCAATTTAGATATGAAACTGGTTATTATTTGTTTGCTCTATGGGTGAACTATCTGGGCCTGTTCTAGGCCACTACTAACGTCTTTTTGCATATATTTGGGGATAGTTTAAAATTATACCCGTGTTAATAGATTATTGCAGGTATTTAACTAGATTAGCAAGGTTTGATAAAGCCTTGCAAACAATGGGAAAAAGGCCTTGTCTCTAACTTCGCCTCTTTGCTTTTCTTTTAGTTTGTCTTGTAATTAGAAATTGAATACTTTTAAATTATGTATTTGCTAGGACTAATTGCTTGTATTTAAGCATCATAAGATACTCTTAGTTGTTTAAGACAGATGCAGGTGCTGTTATGAACAGTAAAATGGCTATCAGGGGCCATTTTTCACCTTCCCTTTTGCTTGTTATATGTTAAAAGGGCCGAAATAGTAATGTTGGGTCAGAAGTAGACTGTTTATGTAAATTCTGCTACTAGAAAAGAGTTGCAAAACATAACAGGTTACAAGAGCTTAAAGTTTGAAGCCTAAATGGAGCTGCTAGAGCAATTTTGGAACCTGCGAATTTAAGTTATCTTCCAAAGAGGCTAAAAATGCAAATCATTTTGGAGTTAGACTGCTTCTGCAAATGTAAAGTTCTGAAAACTAGAGGTGCACGAAATGATAATTTTTCTTGAAAGATCTCAAGCGTAGCAGAAGCAAAAAACTCATTATTTTATAAATTTCTCCAAGTTAAATAATTGACACGACCCGGAATCCGGTTAGGCCGTGCGGGCACCCGACATCCTTCCCTAGACCCGTCAAGCGAACCCTTACCAATTAAATCAGAAAAATAAATATAACAATTCAAAAATAAGGAAAAGACTTAAAAAAAATATAGACATACTGATACCTCTAAGCTGTACAAAAGAAATTACAGCTGACTACCCAACATGCTAGGTTTAGGGCTATCCAGACCAGGCATCTAAGAGTACAAAAGAAGACAGATACCTCCTGAAGGGAACAAAATACAACTAAAATAATGAACAATAAACTGGTGGCCATCCGGAATAAAAGCTAGCTCACCCTGACAGCTGAAGTCGTCTTCGCTCCTTCACAACGTGGCGAACTCAATCCTGGAGCGAACCTGCCGAAACGAAATAGATAGACAAGAAACAAACAACAAACAAGGGTGAGTCAAAAGGACTCAATATGTGGGGCAGACTAGCCACCTCAAAGAATAGGATAGCTAGCCAGGGAGAAGAAACAGATAAACCAAATTCCTCTTATTTAAATTATAAAAAGCAGAGCCAGATAACAACTGGAAACACGTATGAAACCATAAACTCAACTAGGGATACGAGCCAGAAACATATCAACAAATAAGCAATGCACATATAAGCAGGACAGTAGTCATGTACCGTAAGTCTACACAATGGTATGAACTGAGATGAAATGAAATGAAATGTGATGCAAAGTGTCACATGTGTCAAATGAATGGAGTGGAATCCTCGTACTCTAGGGCGGAATCCTCCTACCCTCAATATGATGCAATGGAGCGTAATCCTTCTGCTCCTAGGGCGGAATCCTCCTACCCTCAATATGATGCAATGGAGCGGAGTCTTCCTGCTCCTGCAGCGGAATCCTCCTACCCCTCAATATATGCAATGGAGTGGAATCCTCCTGCTCTTGGGGCGGAATCCTCCTACCCCTCAATATATGCAATGGAGCGGAATCCTCCTGCTCCTAGGGCAGAATTCTCCTACCCTCAATATGATAGAATGGAGCGGAATCCTCCTACCCCTCAATATGTGCAATGGAATGCATATGAATGCAATATGATGCCATGCAGTCACATATGCCTAATACCTATCTCCGGCGCGGGACTCTCATCGACTATCAGGAGATATATGCAATAATGACCCTTTACCGGCTCGGGACTCTAGTCGATTACCGGGAAGTATATGTAATAATGATCCTTCACCGGCTCGGGATTCTCATCGATTACCGGGAAGTATATGCAATAATGACCCTTCACCGGTGCGGAACTCTCATGGCCAACCGGGAAATATATGCAATAATGACCCTTCACCGGCTCGGGACTCTCATCGATTACCGGGAAGTATATGCAATGCTCAAAACCAGAGTGCAATGCTCATATGCTCAATGCAATACCAACAACAGGGCTTAACATATAATATACAATGTAAATTCAAAGCTAAGGCGTAATGAGTACGCCTATCGGCAGCTACACACGTAAGGAACACGTGGTAGAAAATCCATGAGGCCAAGTACCTCCAAAGAAATGGATATAAACACTTACCTCTTCCAAAAGTTGGCATTGCTAATTAACAACCGCTTTATCCTTTGGTTTCATTGCCAAACGATCCCACTCTATTCAATAAGCAGAAAAATATATCAAATCAGGCTAAAGGCTTCATTCCTCACATCTTAGGGCAATCCGGTTAGGAACCTGATACCCACGCGACCGGTCTGTGTCTCCAGTGTCCAGCCTCTATGGGGGACTCCAAATCACACATAACATGATCACAATATAAGCATAAGCGTGTATGAGGCATAACACATGTTGCAACAATAGATATGGACTCAAAGGAATAAGAAGAAAACTCTGGATAGAATTATAGACACAGCCTAGAACTCAGAATTTGTCCAACCCTTTGAATTTCCATAAAATTTTCGGCATAGTTTCCCCTGAAACTGGATGATCCGCAAAAACAGAACCAGCACTATACTACACACAGGAATGGATACCCGGATAAACTGATAACATAAACATGTTAACTGGATAACAAGATGAGCCGACTGGATGACATAACAAATCCGCTGATAGAATGTCTGGACAGCACCGCTGTCCTGCCTTTCGACCTAATTTTCAGAGTGTAGAACAAAGATATAGACTTTATGCTCTTCAGGAAAGTTGTAGATATATGCCTTAGGATTCTAGGGATTCTTAAAGCATCTTAATATCAATTTTGTACATGGAGTTATGATCAATATACTAACAGTTGTTCAAAGATCAAAATGATTTTCCAGATTTTGAAATGTTTTGTCTTGCTGATTCGGACGTCTTTCACCTTGGATTTTAGTACCAAATTAAATATATACAAGGTTTCCTTGATACCATACAAGTTTCTCACAAGAAACACTAAGTTTAGAACTACGAAAAGCTTCAAAAGCTAAAAGATACATGCCTTGCCAAAAGAAAGGTTTAGTCTTACATACCTTTGATGCTTCTTGCTTCTAAACCTTGTTTCTCTTGAATTCAACACCTTCTAAAACTTAAACAAGCTATAATTCAGTATATGGATACTTTACTTAGCCATGAAGTAATTCTAAAACTCAAGCTATAGACGAAATTGAAGGTAGCATAACGTTATCTTAATCGCGTAGAGCGTTTTGACGCGATCTGTCTTCAATTTCAAGTTACAATTGGCGTCCTTCCTTCAAAATCATAAAAGTGGCTTAACCCTTCATTGAAGCACTGTTTCTATCGTTGATTTTCTGGAAATAACGAAAAGGAAGAAATGTTTTCCTTTTATACTTGAAATATTTCAGTTTTAGTCCTCTTTTGTGTTTATGTCCCTTTTTCTGGCCTGACTTCTGATGCTCATATCTTCTTATCCAAATATTGTATGAACAAACTGTCAAAAGTTTTGAAAACTACACTCCAAGACCTTCAATTTGGTATATGATATGTCCCCAAAAGATATCATATAATACACAAAATTAATTGCTGAAAAGGCTCCGTTACAAGGCAATTCCTTAGTCGATTTTTTCGAAACTTAAATCCGATTTTTCCTAAACTTTGTATTCAATATATAAACATCTTATATGCTAATATTATGACTTTAAACTCACTTAAATCATTCTTAACATGTCATTAGAATGATATACGTCACTTTGGACATACGGGGTGTAACAATCTTCCCCGTTAGGAACATTCGTCCTCGAATGTTAAATGAAGTACGTAGAAGCATTAAGCAACGATCTGTTACATACTTGTAGTAGTGAAGAGATGCGAAAGGTCAAATTATTTAACTTTCGGTATTTTAGCGGAACCTAGCCGAACAACCTCAAAATTCACTTTCGAAAAAGCACAAAAGTCACAAATAATCATACGAACCTAACGGCGCTTTTGGATTTTGAATCGGAGCTCGTTCACCAAAACCGAGCTCGAAAATCTCTTTTTAGTATTTATCGACAATAAAAACTGAAACCTTTTTCCGATGTCTAACAAACGAGGTCTGATTTAGCTTAAATTTTACAGACAGGTCCTAATGGACATTACGAAGTTTTTAAAATTATCAGCACGCCAATCGGAGTCCTAACTTCCGAAATGACTAACCGAGATCGTTTCATTCTCCTCCACTTAAACTCTCGTTCGTCCTCGAACGAGCCTAAGTTTAAAGAAAATTCCGCACAGATAACAAAAGAACTTTCACGACCTTCATACGCTATTCCACAAACATTATCTCATGATTGCAGAATCAGAATTATAACACGAACACCGAACTCTTGGAATAAAACATAGCTGGATAATATGATAACATTATTGCCCAACTTATTCGGATTAAGCTGACCCTTTCTCGATCATAAGAGAAGAGTTCTATATTTTCGAAATGAAGATACACGCAACTCTTGATGTGCTAACATGATTCCACCAACGAATCACCTCGTCGATATACTTTCGATATAGAACGGGCCGATGAAACAAAGAATTAGCTTACGCTTCAGCAACACCTTAGAGATTTAATATTATGGTTCGGCATCAATTGGAGGAAGACTCCTCCACTAAGAGCATAAACTCATACAAATAATTTGAATAGAAATAGTCATACTCGCACAACCTGCTGGATTAAGGAAGACTTAGTTGAGGAGAGAACGTGGCTCAGACCTGAGCTACCAGATTACTCTCTCGAGTTTCCAAACAGCTGCAACTCTCGAGTCGTCAAACAGCTGCAACTCTCGAGTTCACAACTCCACACATTTTCTATAAGCACCACCGCCTGATGAATCAAATCAAAGGTCAAATGACGCCTCTCATTACCCTTAGCAGCCTTGAAAAACAACCATGTGATTACCCTGCCACCTTGACACGCACTCTAGTTCAACACAGGGAACATCACAAGAGGCTACTGACCTCCTAAGCTTACTAGTGCCGAACAAAGAAGAGATGGAAACAGACTGAGGACAGGAATAATTAGAGCTATAGGAAGCTCTTCTTCTTATTTATTTGGCTACCAGAGCTAGACTATTCATGAGTCAGGCTAACAGAAGAATCGCAATTGAAGAAATAGACATTGAATGATCTTTATGGAACAAAATCTAAGTCAATTTAACCTTCCTATAAAAAGAAAACTCCAACAATTTACCAGAAAACCCTTTTATACCGAGACAAACTTGTAGAATAACATGACTCTACTAGCGTCTCGAACCAAGAGGAGACACATAGATCGAGTATTACTTACTAACCACTTTACACCGGAAGAAACAATGACACTTTCTGATGGTGACAAATAAGAATCCCATCATCCTACCGACACTGAGTTCCAAAGAGAGGTAGACTGACTTGACATTATAACAGAATGAGGCACAACAAAATGCCAAGCAAACAATAGCGATACTCACTCACAAATCTCTCGCATTTAAACCAGATAATCTAGTAAGGTCATCATAAATGCAACGAATAAATCATATCAGAAGCTCACCCTCTACCGCAACCAATTCTTAATAGAAACGACATCAAAAGAAACCATGGAAACATGATACGACACCACATTTCTAGATCGACTGGAAGAATCAAATCTTACTCACATTTAAGGGAAGAAGAAATACTTGGGTCTGCTACATCGGATGACTCAGCATCCTACCAGACTAGCAGTTCATAGATCTGCCTCTGCAGCTGTGCTGAGCCACTACCCTGATAATCACCTTCTGAAGAACTACTGCAACCATGTTCTCAACCCCCACTGGATGGTGGCATTTCTCCGGCTGATTGAGATCTAAATGAAATCGCCTGCGACTGTGCAAGTGCCCGATGACAAGAGAAAGGACGACTGCCTACTTGCCGGAGTAAGGGAGAACTCCACCAAAGATGACATGCTCGCGATAATGATAATACCTTCTCAGTGAAAATGTAAGCTGGACAAATTGTTGATAGCTACAAAGAGAAAAATTATGTCTGATATTGACGAGCTACTGGCGCACAATAAGAATCGTGTGACACAAGCTGAGATAACCTGGCAGGTGACCTCCCAAAATAATCAAAACTCTTACCTCCAAATGAGGTACCATGTTTGCCCATTAGGGCCACGGGATCTCTTGTTCTCCCGCTATAACTCTTCCCGCTCTAACTTATGGTATGCCTAATACCTTTGAGCATTATCAACAACAACATCAAATGAAGTCCCAACCTTAATTTTTTGAGCCATCTGGGATCTCAAGGAAGGGGAAAGGTCACCAATAAATCTTAGAATCTCTCAAAATCCTCATGGACTAGTTCTAATGCATATTCAGTCATTCTATAGAATTCAATCTCATATTCTGAAACCAACAGGCTACTTGACAGGCTACCCTGTCTAATCCACTCGAACTGGCAACACTTTTCATCTCGTTCGCGACTCGAAAGTAACTTTTCCACGAATCTAGAAGAAAAATGGAACCAAGTTGGCTAATAAAGAGCGGTCCACCAATTCAACGCTGGACCCCTAAAACTGGAAAACAGAATAGTTGACACCATACCGCTCGATATAACAAGAGCCTGAAGGATATGTTGACATCATTTTCTTTTAAAAAGAATCACGAGGTTTATCTGATGCATGGCTTAAGAATATCGGAAGGTTCGATTGGGTAAAATAATGCAGCCTTTTTTGATACTCAGACCGAGCCATTACTCGGGCTAGCTAACTAGCCAGAATAACTAAAGGCACAACACATGCTGCCTCTGAAACATACTTTACTACGGCAATATTAAGAACTGGAATAGAAGCACCCTGAGACTGAACGTCTGCACATGCGGCAACATGATAAGCTGCTCAGCGAATAATAGGTTCTTGCGGTATCTGCGTTGCCATGATTCTAATAAAAACATCGTATAGAGCCAAGGGAACCACAAGGCCCTCCTCCCTTGCCCATCGCGAGCTCGTACATCTGGGACCTGCGCAACTAGATCGTCAGCACGATCAAAACACTCGGAGCTTGAGTAGCTCTAGCCCCCGGCTAGACTGCTTTGTCTTGAACTCATACCGTCTGCTGATTGTCGCACGAGGGTTCACAATTATCACGAAGGAATTAACGGATTAACGAAAATACTTTTGAATCTTAGACCGACGCACGATCAGAAATGAAGGAAGTGAAACTTCCTAAATGCCATCATAGCCTCTTGTAGATCAGTACGGACCTCTACGTACCCATCAGCGAGACTCTACTAGACATTGTCTTAGTCTGGATTGACTCTAAACCAGCCTCTGATACCAACTGATACGACCCGGAATCCGGTTAGGCCGTGCGGGCACCCGACATCCTTTCCTAGACCCGTCGGGCGAACCCTTACCAATTAAATCAGGAAAATAAATATAACAATTCACAAATAAGGACAAGGCTTAAAATAAGACAGACATACTGATACCTCTAAGTTGTACAAAAGAAATTACAGCTGACTACCCAACATGCTAGGTTTAGGGCTATCCAGACCAGACATCTAAGAGTAGAAAAGAAGACATATACCTCCTGAAGGGAGCAAAATGCAACGTAGATAATGAACAATAAACTGGTGGCCATCCGGAATAAAAGCTGGCTCACCGTGACACCTGAAGTCGTCTTCGCTCCTTCACAACGTGGCGAACTCAATCCTGGAGCGAACCTGCCGAAACGAAATAGATAGACAAGAAACAAAAAACAAACAAGGGTGAGTCAAAAGGACTCAATAAGTGGGGTAGACTAGCCACCTTAAAGAATAGGATAGCTAGCCAGGGAGAAGAAATAGATAAACCAAATTCCTCTTATTTAAATTATAAAAAACAGAGCCAGATAACAACCGGAAACACGTATGAAACCATAAACTCAACTAGGGATACGAGCCAGAAACATATCAACAAATAAGCAATGAAATATAAGCAGGGCAGTAGTCATGTACCGTAAGTCTACAAAATGGTATGAAATGAGATAAAATGAAATAAAATGTGATGCAAAGGGTCACATGTGTCAAATGAATGGAGCGGAGTCCTCCTACTCTAGGGCGGAATCCTCCTACCCTCAATATGATGCAATGGAGCGGAATCCTCCTGCTCCTAGGGCGGAATCTTCCTACCCTCAATATGATGAAATGGAGCGGAATCCTCCTGCTCCTAGGGCGGAATCCTCCTACCCCTCAATATACGCAATGGAGCGGAATCCTCCTGCTCCTAGGGCGGAATCCTCCTGCTCCTAGGGCGGAATCCTCCTACCCTCAATATGATAGAATGGAGCGGAATCCTCCTGCTCCTGGGGCGGAATCCTCCTACCCCTTAATATGTGTAATGTAATGCATATGAATGCAATATGATGCCATGCAGTCACATATGCCTGATACCTATCTCCGGCGCGGGACTCTCATCGTCTACCAGGAGATATATGCAATAATGACCCTTCACCGGCTCGGGACTCTCATCGATTACCGGGAAGTATATGTAATAATGACCCTACACCAGCTCGGGACTCTCATCGATTACCGGGAAGTATATGCAATAATGACCTTTCACCGGTGCGGGACTCTCATGGCCAACCGGAAAATATATGCAATAATGACCCTTCACCGGCTCGGGACTCTCATCGATTACCGGGAAGTATATGCAATGCTCAAAATCAGAGTGCAATGCTCATATGCTCAATGCAATACCAACAACAGGGCTTAACATATAATATACAATGTAAATTCAAAGCTAAGGCGTAATGAGTACGCCTGTCGGCAGCTACACACGTAAGGAAGACGTGTTAGAAAATCCATGAGGCCAAGTGCCTCCAAAGAAATGGATATAACCTCTTTCAAAAGTTGGCATTGCTAGTCAACAACCGCTTTATCCTTTGGTTTCATTGCCAAACGATCGCACTCTATTCAATAAACAGAAAAATATATCAAATCAGGCTAAAGGCTTCATTCCTCACATCTTAGGGCAATCCAGTTAGGAACCTGATACCCACGCGACCGGTCTGTGTGTCCAGTGTCCAGCCTCTATGAGGGACTCCAAATCACACATAACATGATCACAATATAAGCATAAGCGTGTATGAGGCATAACACATGTGGCAACAATAGATATGGACTCAAAGGAATGAGAAGAAAACTCTGGATAGATTATAGACACAACCTAGAACTCAGAATTTGTCCAACTCTTTGAATTTCCATAATATTTTCGGCAGAGTTTCCCCTGAAACTGGATGATCCACAAAAACAGAACCAGCACTATACTACACACGGGAATGGATACCCGGATAAACTGATAACATAAACATGTTAAATGGATAATAAGATGAGACGACTGGATGACATAACAAATCTGCTGATAGAATGTCTGGACAGCACCACTGTCCTGCCTTTCGACCTAATTTTCATAGTGTAGATCAAAGATATAGACTTCATGGTCTTCATAAAAGTTGTAGATATATGCCTTAGAATTCTGGGGATTCTTAAGGAAGGGGAAAGGTCACCAATAAATCTTTGAATCTCACGAAAGGCTCATGGACTAGTTCTAATGCATATTCAGCCATTCTATAGAATTCAATTTCATATTCTGAAACCAACAGGCTAGTTGACAGGCTACCCTGTCCAATCCACTCGAACTGGTAATACTTCTCATCTCGTTCGCTACTCGAAAGGAACTTTTCCACGAATCTAGAAGAAAAATGAAACCAAGTTGGCTAATAAAGAGCGGTCCACCAATTCAATGCTGGACCCCTGAAACTGGAAAATAGAATAATCGACACCATACCGCTCGATATAACAAGAGCCTGAAGGATATGCTGACATCATTTTATTTTAAAAAGAATCACGAGGTTTATCTGATGCATGGCTTAAGAATATCGGAAGGTTCGATTGGGTAAAATAATGCAGCCTTTTTAGATACTCAGACCGAGCCATTACTCGGGCTAGCTAACTAGCCAGAATAACTAGAGGCACAACACATGCTGCCTCCGGAACATACTTTACTGCGACAATATTAAGAACTGGAATAGAAGCACCCTGAGACTGAATGTCTGCACATGCGGCAACATGATAAGCTGCCTAGCGAATAATAGGTTCTTGCGGTATCTGCGTCGCCAAGATTCTCGTAAAAATATCGTATGAGTTCAAGACGAAGCAGTCTAGCCGGGGGCTAGAGCTACTCAAGCTCCGAGTGTTTTGATCGTGCTGATGATCTAGTTGCGCAGGTCCTCCCTTGCCCATCGTGAGCTCGTACAGCTGGGACCTGCGCAACTAGATCGTCAGCACGATCAAAACACTCGGAGCTTGAGTAGCTCTAGCCCCTGGCTAGACTGCTTCGTCTTGAACTCATACCGTCTACTGATTCTCGCACGAGGGTTCACAATTATCATGAAGGAATTAACGGATTAATGAAAATACTTTTGAATCTTAGACCGACGCACGATCAGAAATGAAGGAAGTGAAATTCCTAAATGCCATCATAGCCACTCGTAGATCAGTACGGACGTCTACGTACCCATCAGCGAGACTCTACTAGACACTGTCTTAGTCTGGATAGACTCTAAACCAGGCTCTGATACCAACTGACACGACCCGGAATCCGGTTAGGCCGTGCGGGTACCCGACATCCTTCCCTAGACCCGTCGGGTGAATCCTTACCAATTAAATCAGGAAAATAAATATAACAATTCACAAATAAGGACAAGACTTAAAAAAAACACAGACATACTGATACCTCTAAGCTGTACAAAAGAAATTACAGCTGATTACCCAACATGCTAGGTTTAGGGCTATCCAGACCGGACATCTAAGAGTACAAAAGAAGACAGATACCTCCTGAAGGGAGCAAAATGCAACTGAAATAATGAACAATAAACTGGTGGCCATCCGGAATAAAAGATGGCTCACCCTGACAGCTGAAGTCGTCTTCGCTATGTCACAACGTGGCGAACTCAATTCTGGAGCGAACCTGCCGAAACGAAATAGATAGACAAGAAACAAACAACAAACAAGGGTGAGTCAAAAGGACTCAATAAGTGGGGCAGACTAACCACCTCAAAGAATAGGATAGCTAGCCAGGGAGAAGAAACAGATAAACCAAATTTCTCTTATTTAAATTATAAAAAACAGAGCCAAATAAAACCCGAAAACACGTAAGAAACCATAAACTCAACTAGGGATACGAGCCAGAAACATATCAACAAATAAGCAATGCACATATAAGCAGGACAGTAGTCATGTACCGTAAGTCTACACAATGGTATCAAATGAGATGAAATGAAATGAAATGTGATGCAAAGGGTCACATGTGTCAAATGAATGGAGCGGAATCCTCCTACTCTAGGGCGGAATCCTCCTACCCTCAATATGATGCAATGGAGCGGAATCCTCCTGCTCCTAGGGCGGAATCCTCCTACCCTCAATATGATGCAATGGAGCGGAATCCTCCTGCTCCTAGGGCGGAATCCTCCTACCCCTCAATATATGCAATGGAGCGGAATACTCCTGCTCCTGGGGCGGAATCCTCCTACCCCTCAATATGTGCAATGGAATGCATATGAATGTAATATGATGCCATGCAGTCACATATGCCCGATAACTATCTCCGGCGCGGGACTCTCATCGTCTACCATGAGATATATACAATAATGACCCTTCACCGGCTCGGGACTCATCAATTACCGGGAAGTATATGTAATAATGACCCTTCACCGGCTCGGGACTCTCATCGATTACCGGGAAGTATATGCAATAATGACCCTTCACCGGTGCGGGACTCTAATCGCCAACTGGGAAATATATGCAATAATGACCTTTCACCGGCTCGGGACTCTCATCGATTACCAGGAAGTATATGCAATGCTCAAAACCAGAGTGTAATGCTCATATGCTCAATGCAGTACCAACAACAGGGCTTAACATATAATATACAATGTAAATTCAAAGCTAAGGCGTAATGAGTACGCCTATCGGCAGCTACACACGTAAGGAACACGTGGTAGAAAATCTATGAGGCCAAGTGCCTCCAAAGAAATGGATATAAACACTTACCTCTTCCAAAAGTTGGCATTGCTAATCAACAACCGCTTTATCCTTTGGTTTCATTGCCAAACGATCCCACTCTATTCAATAAGCAGAAAAATATATCAAATTAGGCTAAAGGCTTCATTCCTCACATCTTAGGGCAATCCGGTTAGGAACCTGATACCCACACGACCGGTCTGTGTGTCCAGTGTCCAGCCTCTTTAGGGGACTCCAAATCACACATAACATGATCACAATATAAGCATAAGCGTGTATGAGGCATAACACATGTGGCAACAATAGATATGGACTCAAAGGAATGAGAAGAAAACTCTGGATAGAATTATAGACACAACCTAGAACTCAGAATTTGTCCAACTCTTTGAATTTCCATAAAATTTTCGGCAGAGTTTCCCCTGAAACTGGATGATCCGCAAAAATAGAACCAGCACTATACTACACTCGGGAATGGATACCCGGATAAACTGATAACATAAACATGTTAAATGGATAACAAGATGAGACGACTGGATGACATAACAAATCCGCTGATAGAATGTCTGGACAGCACCACTGTCCTGCCTTTCGACCTAAGTTTCAGAGTGTAGATCAAAGATATAGACTTCATGGTCTTCATAAAAGTTGTAGATATATGCCTTAGGATTCTGGGGATTCTTAAAGAATCTTAATATCAATTTTGTACAAAGAGTTATGATCAATATACTAACAGCTGTGCAAAGATCAAAATGATTTTCCAGATTTTGAAACGTTTTCTCTTGCTGATTCGGACGTCTTTCACCTTGGATTTTAGTACCAAATTAAGTATATACAAGGTTTCCTTGATATCATAAAAGTTTCTCACAAGAAACACTATGTTTAGAACTAAGAAAAGCTTCAAAAGCTAAAAGATACATGCCTTGCCGAAAGAAAGGTTTAGTCTTACATACCTTTGATGCTTCTTGCTTGTAAACCTTATTTCCCTTGAATTCAACACCTTATAAAAATTAAACAAGCTATAATTCAGCATTTGAGTACTTTACTTAGCCATGAAGTAATTCTAAAACACAAGCTATAGACGAAATTGAAGGTAGCATAACGTTACCTTAATTGCGTAGCGCATTTTGACGCGATCTGTCTTCAATTTCGAGTTACGATTGGCGTCCTTCCTTCAAAATCATAAAAGTGGCTTAACCCTTCATTGAAGCACTATTTCTATCGTTGATTTTCTGGAAATAATGAAAAGGAAGACATGTTTTCCTTTTATACTTGAAATATTTCAGTTTTAGTCCTCTTTTGTGTTTATGTCCCTTTTTCTGGCCTAACTTCTGATGCTCATATCTTCTTATCCAAATATTGTATGAACAAACCGTCAAAAGTTTTGGAAACTACACTCCAAGACCTTCAATTTGGTATATGATATGTCCCCAAAAGTCCTCATATAATACACGAAATTAATTGCTGAAAAGGCTCCGTTACAAGGCAATTCCTTAGTCGGTTTTTCCGAAACTTAAATCCGATTTTTCCCAAACTTTGTATTCAATATATAAACATCTTATATGGTAATATTATGACTTTAAGCTCACTTAAATCATTTTTAACATGTCATTAGAGTGATATACGTCACTTTGGACATACGGGGTGTAACAATCTTCCCCTGTTAGGAACATTCGTCCTCGAATGTTAAATGAAGTATGTAGAAGCATTAAGCAACGATCTGTTACATACTTGTAGTAGTGAAGAGATGTGAAAGGTCAAATTATTATGTTTCGGCATTTTAGCGGAAGCTAGCCAAACAACCTCAAAATTCACTTTCGAAAAAGCACAAAAGTCACAAATAATCATACGAACCTAACGGCGCTTTCGGATTTTGAATCGAAGCTCATTAACCAAAACCGAGCTCGAAAATCTCTTTTTAGTATTTATCGACAATAAAAAATGAAACCTTCTTCCGATGCCTACCAAACGAGGTCTGATTTAGCTCAAATTTTACAGACAGGTCCTAATGGACATTACGAAGTTTTTTAAATTATCGAAACGCCAATCGGAGTCCTTACTTCCGAAACGACTAACCGAGGTCGTTTCAATAATAGCTTGTGAGGGGTTTAAGACTTTGGAGGACAAGTCTTTAAAAAATTATATCAACTCTTTACTTTATATAGATATATCCTTATTTGCTTAATAAGTTACTATTTGCTCCATGTGTTATATACTCAACTATACGTATATTCAAACCTAATTATTTTAAACACAACCTCAAATCAAAGTTGCCACTGAAGTTAACGGTATGTGACCACTAATGTCACAATGCCACCCTTTAGTGGCGCACATTTTTTATACTATATGTTTCCTCCTTGTTTGTCACTTAAAATTTAACTTTTTTCAATTAAATTATAAGATAGATGATAATGTTGGTTAATTAATTATTGTTAACCATTATTGCTATTTATGCAGTACTATCATTATCCAAGTCTATTTCTGCGAATTATACTCGATTCCCTATCTGCCTTGCTTTGCTAAACTTCTGAATTTGCACAGATATCCCAGGATATATTTATTGAGATTTTAGCCTATTTAATTCACTTTAATTTATTTGTACATCATGATCTAATTTACATTCTTTATTTAGTTTTTGCCCCTTTTTTGTCCATTTCAAACCCAATTTTAAAAAAATCGGCTGGGAACCACGTTTAGTAGAACTTAGGAGGTTCCTAACCCCTTCCTTCTAGGTTATTTCGAACACTTACCCAAATCTCTGATTAGTAGACCAACCCGGAGTTATTCTTTAAATTGAATTAGAAACTAATAGGTGACCTAATATGCCTAGGAAATTTATAAGGTGGAGACTCCAAAACTCTAACTTCAAACGAGTTACCTCAAGTCGAAAACTACTTACTTGACTAAAAGTGGGAAGTTTACGGAGCTCTAACCAAATGTAGAAGATGAGGAGATTTCTTCGAGGGGTGCAACCTGTTGCTGCAAATATGGTTGATAGAACACTTGCATAGCATCCCTGTCAGTCCTGTAGCACCAAAACCATCTTGAAAAGGGGGGATCTGCTCACATAGCACCCGCATGGCTGGAACAGCGTCATGGGAAGACCCTGCAAACATGGAAGGATAGTACACCAAGTTTGAGGAGTTGCAAGAGGTGCAATGGGTGATTGAGAACTGTGACGGCTTCGTTGTTTCTATACAAGGTCAAGACATCACTTTCTTGACATTGATTGGATTCCGAGGAACTCATCACTATGTTCCTCTAAGAATCCTTCGACAAGTGGGAATGACAAAATAAACTCCACAATTGACTAAAGAGAGAAGCTTCAACTTTCATATAAAGGACATTGAACATCCGATGGTTGGCACTATATTGACAATGTGGGAGAAGAGACTCACTATGCAGTTTTGTCGTGGCCGAGACAGTAGAGTGAACCCCACAGCTACCCTAACCTACCCTCAATGGCTCAGTGAAGATAAGGCAAGATTCCGGTCCAAGACTGCACTAAAAAGGAAAGCCAAAGCTCCAAATGCTGCTGAAAAATACAAGAAGTTGAAACACGAGTTTGACCAAAGAAAGAAGGAGTTAAGGGTGACACAAGAAAGGGAGATGAGGAGACAATACAAGGATAAGATCAAAGGGGATGAACTCAAGTATTGGACCGGCAAGGTCATGACTGCAAGGCAAGCTGCTGAGAATTTACAAGATTTGCTCAAAGGATGGGGAGAGTATTTTAAGTCAGTACTACTGGAAGAGAAGGAAGCAAAGCGAATGGAAATCGGCGAGTTCATCATAAAAGCTCTGGGTGACATGGAGGCTGGGAAAGACCTGATGGAGACATTTGCTGATCCTCTACTCATGAGTTTGGTTCAAAAACCCAAGGAAGAAGCCAAGGAGGAGAAGGAAAAGGAAGACGCTGGAGCTGATGTTTGAATCTGGAGTCTCTTTGCTTGGCACCTAGTCTAGTCGTATCGAGTTAAGTCATCTTGTCCTTTTTGCTGTTGCTTTCATCTTAATCGAGTCATCATTTTTAAATTGGTGGTTGTAATAAAGCCAAGCAAATTGAATAAAATTTTGTTATTTTGGGTTTTAAACTGGTGATGATTATGCTTATGCAAATGAAATGACGTGTTTGGTGCAAACGTTACTTCGAATCTACGATAGGTCCACCTCGGGCACAAAAGAGGTCCCGTGCATGATAGGACGCGATTTTATTTAAACTAACTTATACTCACATCTTCCTTTCTTGTTTTGATGTATCAGTCCCCAAGTCCCTGATAGTTTGGTTTGTGCATTCTGGTCGCGCCGCAATACCGATTGAGGTCCAAAGGATTGATCCCAACACATCCCCCATTACCTACAAGGACAACGACGAGATGAAATATCATGGCTGAGTTCGACAAAGTTGGAAATGGAACTCCTGAGAAGCAAGGTGTGGTCGCCTATGAAAGCTATGCTAAGTTGGAACAAATGCTTCTCGAGTTGGAGAATAGGATATCCCTCTTGCCTGTACTGATCAGATCATTGAACCAAACCAAACTACTCGCCCTCACAAAAAAGATCCACTCTATCCTGAAAAAGACCTTCCTTACCCTACCTACATTGCACCACCAAAAGCACCACAAAACAACTTACCCTGACTTGAAGCTTCCCGAAGGATACAAGACACCCAAGTTCAACATGTTCGATGGTAGTGGAGACCCAATGGCTCATTTAAGATCTTACTATGACAAGTTGATTGGAGTCGAACATGATGAAAACATCCGCATGCAGCTGTTCAACCGCAGTCTAACTGGAGATGCGCTAGTATGATATTCTAAGCAACAGAAAAAGAAGTCGACAAGCTGGGAAGCAATGGCTGGAGACTTCGTTGACAGTTTTGGGCACAACACTGATGTTATGCCTGACCGGATCTACCTAGAGAAATTGAAGAAGAAGCCCGCCGAGACTTTTAGAGAGTTTGCAACTAGATGGAGGGCTGAAGCCGCCAAAGTCTAACCTCCCATGGAAGACGCTGAGATAGTGGCAACCTTCATCCACATATAAGAAAACGTCTATTTTGACAAGATGCTAAACCTGCAAGATAAGAAGTTTGGAGAGTTGATCAAGATTGGGGATATGGTTGAAGATGGACTAAAGAATTGAAGGATTGTTAGCCTGGCTGCCCTACAAGCTGCTAACAAAGCCCTAGAAGCTGGCAGCACTACCACCTCAAGAAAAAAGAAGGACGTTATCTCCTTCGTGGCTGCATCACTTGACCACTCCCCTACTCATAACCACTACTACCAAATACCTCCCACATCCTATCCATACATACCACCCACATCCACCTACCCAGTCTATAACATCCAGCCCATGTACCAAAACCCACCACCACAAAAACCAACATACCCGTAAAGTCCCAACTACCGAAACACCAATGCCTATTCACCAAGGCCTCACGCCAATAAAGCCCCAAGACCCAAAAAAAACTACACCCCGTTGGCTGAATCTCGCACTCAGTTGTTCGAGAGACTCAAAGCAGCCGGCCACATACAACCCGTGCCATTCAAAATGCCAGATAGGATGACACCCTATTTTGACCAAACCAAAACCTGTGCCTATCACTCTGGAGGGCTTGGTCACGATACTGAAAAGTACTACGCTTTGAGGGACAAGATACAAGATTTGATCGACCAAAAGGTGATACACTTGAAGACTTTGAACGTGCACAACAACCCCCTGCCTAATCATGGAGACAGTAGGGTGAACCTGATCGAGTTGGATGAGGAATGCAACTTGGAAAGGACTATTGTTAAGGCGAAAGAAAATGTACCGGCAACCGCTTCAGTTGCTCAAGCTGCTACAGCACCAGAGCCCATTGAGGTAGAAGTGGCTCCCAAATTCTATGTCGATGTGGTTCCCCCATACAGCGACAAGGAGGTACCATGGGATTATGAAATGGAGAAGAAAAATAAGTCTATAGTTGAGACTGTTGCTGCACAAGGGATGACTAGGAGTGGGAGGATTTACACTCCCGAGCATCTTGTTCAAGAGAGATGGGGCATCAGCGAGGAGGAGTCCGAGGGACTGTGGAAGAAGGTGCAAGCAACGGAGTACTCCGTAGTTGAGCACTTGGGCAAAACTCCAGCACAAATCTCTGTTTTGGCGTTACTCCTCAAATCGGAGAGCCACCGAAGTGCTTTGATGAAAGTGCTGGACGAAGCACATGTCCCGGGAGACACTTCAGTTGAAAACTTGGCTAGCATGGTTGGACAAGTCATGGAGACCAACCGAATTTCTTTTCATGGAGATGAGCTACCACCTGAAGGGTTGAATCAAAACAAAGCTTTACACGTCACTGTCAAATGTAAAGATTGGTTCGTTGGAAGAGTTTTGATTGACGGAGGTTCAGGTATGAACATATGCCCGTTCATCACTCTGAAAAGAATGGGAATTGACAAAAGCAAGATAAGGGAGAGCGACATGAAGGTGAAGGCGTTCGATGGGTCACAAAGAAGCACCATTGGGGAGATTGACCTGACTATCATGGTCGGTCCTGTGGAGTTCACTGTTGAATTCCATGTCATGGACATCTCTGCTTCCTATAATCTGTTGTTAGGGAGGCCTTGGATCCATATAGTCGGAGCAGCACCTTCTACATTGCACCAAACTGTGAAGTTTGAATGGGATCACAAAGAGGTAGTAGTGTTCAGTGAGGGGAACAACTCTATCTACAACGAGCAAACCATACCAGCAATTGAAGGGAATGCTCCTGATGGGCAGACATTCTATACTGTAGAACTTGTGGGAGCAGTGCAAGGCACCCGAGGAGGATGCCGCGAACTACAATTCAAGTTGGAATCCCACAGACACGATCCAAAAAGGGATATACTGCATATTTTGCTCCCAAATTGGTCAACACACTGCCTGGGGTTGAAGAAAGGAAGAGGAACTTTTACAGGGCCTATTGGGATAGCCGAGGCAAAGGCTATGAAGGGAGGAATTTGGTCTGGGAGCCAGTCATGTCTGATTGGGGAGTGCCCTCACGCGAATTTTGTGAGACCCTACCAGCTAAGACCGAGAAGCGACCAATGTACTCACCCAATGCCCGTCCCAATTGGAAACGCATCTCTGAAGAAACAAAGGGAAAGCAAGTGTGGATACCCAAAGAACTTGAACCTATGGAGGTAGTGATCGAAGAGCCATATGTGCTCCCACAACCTGCAAGATGGCTCGGAGACTGGGTTATAGGCATCATGATCAAGCAAGGCTATGAACCGGGCAAAGGTTTGGACAAGAACTTGGTTGGTATGATCGAGCCAATCAGAATTGTGATAAGGCTCGACAACGAGAAGGCTGGCATAGGATACATTATGACCTACGAAAAGAGCATGGAAGAAGCGTCACTGGATTTCAAGTTCTATAAGAAAAGAACCAAGACTCTCTTGCGTATCTTCGTCTCGTCTGGATACTTGGATTTCCGAAAAGGGGAGGTGTTTGCAGCACAAGGAGTGGAGCCAAAGATAGCTGATGCTGAAGAGGATCTGCTGGAAGGAATGCAAAATCTATTCATAGCTGATGAAGACTACTGTGTAATCCTGGAAGAACATGTTGAGCCTCCTGGACTGACAAAGGCTAGATCTAGAGTGGCACTGAACAACTGGATCAGCAACCGGGCTCGAGCTCACCGTGGACCTTGGTAGAGCTGAGGGGATAGAATTTACTTCATGTTTTCTAAAATAAAACCCGACTTTGCGTCGTGGAATTTGCATTTTTTTCTTCTTTATTGCACATGTCTCCCAACAAACTTTATTTTGCAAGGATTCATAAATAAAATGTCGCATTACTTCCCGTTTAATTTTTGCTTTAATCTTTTAATTTTGTAATATTTTACTTTTTTTCAGCATCCAAACTAATAATGCCATTGAGTCCACAATCACAACGTGTAGTGAAACAATGGAGCTCGAGGAAACTGGAGTTGATTACGATGATTTTGATGAAACCACACAAGAAGAAATTGAAAGATTTGAAAACAAACCTAAGCCAAACCTTGAGGAAACTGAGGTGATAAACTTAGGAGATGGGGAAGTTGTGAAAGAGACAAGGATTAGTGTGCATCTCAATGCCGAGGAAAAAAAGTTGTATACTGAGTTTCTTAAAGAATATGAGGACGTATTCGCCTGGTTGTATGATGACATGACTGGCATAAGCACGGATATGGTAGCTCACAAATTACCTATCAATCCAGGCTTTCCGCCAGTCAAACAAAAGGCCCAAACTTTCAAGTCATCGGTTCTGTTAAAGATTGGGGAAGAAGTGACCAAGCAGCTTAACGCAGGAATCCTGAAAATAGTCAAATATCCAACTTGGCTAGCTAACATTGTTCTAGCTCCGAAGAAAGATGGAAAACTCCGAGTTTGCGTGGATTATAGAGATCTGAATAGCGCAAGCCCGAAGGATGGTTTTTCTCTGCCGAACATACACATCCTGATTGATAGTTGCGCAAAACATGAGCTGCAATCCTTCATGGACTGTTCGCCGGTTACCATCAAGTTCTCATGGATGAGGAGGAATCTAAGAAGACAACTTTCACTACATCTTGGGGGACTTATTGCTACAAGGTTATGCCGTTTGGGTTGAAGAATGCTGGGGAAACTTACATGAGGGCAATGACAACTATGTTCGATGACCTGATGCACAAAGAGATTGAAGTCTATGTGGATGATGTGATCATCAAATAAAAGAAGAGTTCAGAGCATCTTGACAACTTTCGCAAGTTTTTCAATTGCTTGCGAAAGTACAATCTAAAGCTAAATCCGGCAAAATGTGCTTTTGGTGTTCCAGCAGGGAAGCTTCTGAGGTTCATCGTCAGTAGGAGGGGTATCGAGTTGGATCCATCCAAGATCAAAGCTATCAAAGAGTTTCCACCGCCAAAAAGCAAGAAAGAAGTTATGAGCTTCCTGGGAAGGCTTAACTACATCAGCCGGTTCATAGCACAATCCACCGTCATCTGTGAGCCAATCATCAAGTTGCTAAAGAAAGACGCAGAGATTGAGTGGACAGAGGATTGCCAAAAAGCGTTTGATCGGATAAAGGAGTACTTGTCTTGCCCGCCTGTGCTGGTTCCACCTGAGCCTGGGCGACCTTTGATCTTGTACTTGTCCGTGGTAGATTCGGCCTTTGGTTGTGTATTGGGACAACATGATTCAACTGAAAGGAAGGAGCAAGCAATATACTATCTAAGCAAGAAGTTTACTCCTTACGAGGCCAAGTACACATTGCTGAAGCGCACGTGCTGCCCACTGACCTGGATAACACAGAAGTTGAGACACTACTTGAAATCTTACTCAACGTTGCTGATATCGAGGATGGATCCTCTCAAGTACATCTTCCAAAAACCCATGCCTACTGGCAAGTTGGCTAAATGAAAAATGCTGCTCAGTGAATTCGACATAACTTTTATCACTCAAAAGGCGGTGAAGGCTCAAGCCTTGGCTGATCATATGGCCGAGAATCCAGTGGGAGATGACTATGAACCCTTGCACACCTATTTCCCCGACGAGGAAGTTATGTTCGCAAGAGAAGATATCACCGAAGAGTATGATGGCTGGAGGCTATTCTTCGATGGAGCGGTAAATTTCTAAGGAGCCAACATTGGGGCGGTGTTAGTTTTCGAGACTGGACAACACTATCCCGTCATGGCCAAACTAAGGTTTCCTTGCACCAACAACATGGCGGAGTATGAGGCCTGCATCTTGGATCTTAGATTGGCAGTGGACATGAACATACAAGAGCTGTTAGCAATCGGGGATTCTGACTTACTGATTCACCATGTCCGAGAAGAGTGGACAGCAAAGAATTCCAAGATATTGCCGTACCTGGAGTGCATAAAGGAGTTGAAGCAGATATTCACCAAGATAGAGTTCCAGCATGTCCCTAGGCTGAAAAATGAGTTCGCGGACGCCTTGGCTACCATATCTTCTATGATCAAATATCCAGACAAGAACTATATTGACTCAATATTTGTTACATTGAGGAAGCAGCCAACATACTGTTATTATGTAGAAGAAGAATCAGATGGACAACCTTTGTTCTACGACATCAAAGGGCTTCTCAAAGATGGCTATTATCCAAGGAATGCAACAAGTCTCCAAAAGAAGACGCTGATACAAGAAGACACTCGATCTAGGGTTTTTGAGATGTATGGACGCAAAAGAAGCTGTTAAACTGTTAGAAGAGATACACTCTGCGACGTGTGGCCCACATATGAACGGTTTCGTACTTGCCAAGAAGATTTTGAGAGTTGGTTATTTCTGGATGACAATGGAGCATGACTGCATAAAGCACGCAAAGAAATGCCATCAATGCCAAGTCCATGGAGATATGATTCGAGTGCCTTCCAATGAACTAAACATTATGGGATCGCCTTGGCCTTTTGTTGCCTGGGGAATGGATGTCATATGACCTATCAAGCCAGCCGTTTCCAATGGGCATCACTTCATACTGGTGGCCATTGATTATTTTACCAAATGGGTAGAAGTTGCATCATACAAATCAGTAACGAAGAAAGTAGTGTCGAATTTTGTCCGTGATAAGATGATTTGCCGATTTGGCATCCCCGAATCCATCATCACTAACAATGGGTCCAATCTCAACAGTGACCTAATGAATGCAACATGTGAGGTTTTCAAGATCAAGCATCACAATTCCACTACATACAGACTTTAAATGAATGGTGCAGTCGAGGCAGCCAATAAGAACATCAAGAGGATATTGTGCGAGATGACAGACAATTCAAAACAATGGCATGAAAACCTACCCTATGCCCTGTTAGGGTATCGCACCACAATGAGAACGTCAACGGGAGCTACTCCTTATTTATTGGTGTATGGCACCGAGGCAGTGATACCCGCGGAGGTCGAGATACCATCTTTGAGCATCATCCAAGAGACACAATTGAAAGATGCTGAATGGATCAAAGGAAGAATAGAGCAATTGGCCCTCATCGATGGCAAGATATTGAACGCGATATGTCATGGGCAATTATATCAGAGGAGGATGGCTAAGGCATTCAGCAAGAAAGTTCGAGAGAGATTCTTTGAACCTGGGCAATTAGTACTGAAGAAGATATTTCCAAATCAAGAAGAAGCAAAAGGCAAGTTTGCGCCAAATTGGCAAGGACCGTACATGGTTCACCGAGTTCTGAATGGAGGAGCATTGATACTGGCAGAGATGGATGGAGAAGTGTGGCCAAAACCAATCAACTCTGACGCTGTCAAAAGATAATATGTATAGGAGTTCGTACTGATTAGTGATTTCCCCATTCCGCAATACATTATGTAAATCTGAACTACATCACGACCTGATTCCCCAAGTGGGATACGTAGGCAACCTATTCAAGGTTCGGTCGCATAAATACAAAAATATCATTTTCCCACGAAGTAAACACTGGGGCAGAATTTTTGAGCAACTCTCAAAAATTCTCAAAGGACAAACATAATTGACACTGGGGCAGAAATTTTTGAGAATTTTTGAGGATCTCTTAAAAATTTCGAATACAAACTGGGGCAGAATTTTGAGGTCGCCCTCAAAATTCATTTGATGGAGTTTGGAACAGCATGAAGAACGACAACTTTGTGACTCACTAGGACAAATATTTCATTTCATTTCTTTCTTATAAAAGTTTTTTTTGAAATCATTTGCATTACGTACTACTTTATGCATATCCCTATCAGCTCAACCAAGATCCCGGCACTTGTGGACAGCGAGCGCGAAGCAACCCAAGAATGCACAAACCAGACCGCCCCACACAACTCAACAATCTTTCTTTGGGTGCAGGCACAAAAGGTACCTAATTCAGCAATACATGACAAATATGCTTCAACGAAAATGTTTGTCATTCTAAATTAGCTGAGGGTACACAGCCCGAAGCGTCGGTTGAGCGTACACAGCCCAATATCGATTTGTCATTTAAATTAACTGAGGGTACACAACCTAAGGCGTCGGTTGAGGGTACACAGCCCGATATCGATTTGCATTTTAAATTAGCTGAGGGTACACAGCCCGAAGCGTCGGTTGAGGGTACACAGCCTGATATCGATTTGTCATTTTAAAATTAGCTGAGGGTACAAAGCCCAAGGCGTCGATTGAGGGTACACAGCCCGATATCGATTTGTCATTTTAAATTAGCTGAGGGTACATAGCCCAAGGCATCGGTTGAGGGTACACAACCCGATATCAATTTGAATTTTAAATTAGCTGAGGGTACACAGCCCGAAACGTCGGTTGAGGGTGCACAGCCCGATATCGATTTGACATTTTAAAATTAGCTGAGAGTACACAGCCCAAGGCGTTGGTTGAGGGTACACAGCCCGATATCGATTTGTCATTTTAAATTAGCTGAGGGTACACAGCCCAAGGCGTCGGTTGAAGGTACCCAACCCGATATCGATTTGCATTTTAAATTAGGTGAGGGTAAACAGCCCGAAGCGTCGGTTGAGGGTACACAGCCCGATTTCGATTTGCATTTTAAATTAGCCAAGGGTACACAGCCCGAAGCGTCGGTTGAGGGTACACAGCCCGATACCGATTTGTCATTTTAATTCTTTGCAGAGGGTACACAGCCCAATGCACCGATGGAGGGAACACAACCCGATGTCGGATCTAACACTTGACAGCAAAGGACACACAATCATGGCATAGCAAGCACAACTATATGCGGCAAGAATCCTGGAAAGAAAATCCAGCCCGGCGGGAAGGTACGTTTTATATATACATTATGTTGCAAACACATCTTCATTACAGGATATACACCCCAAGCAAAGCAAATATTTCAACCTGACACCCCACATTCTCTCAAGTCACAAGCACTCCTCTAGAGTCATGACAAAATTGGCCGCACTGTCAACGTCTTTGTATGAATAGATTTTTCATTCCTGCCAGCAGATCCTCTTCAGCATCAGCTATCTTCGGCTCCACTCCTTGTGCTGCGAACACCTCCCCTTTTCGACCATCCAAGTATCCAGACGAGACGAAGATATGCAAGAGAGTCTTGGTGCTTTTCTTATAGAACTTGAAATCCAATGACGCTTCTTCCATGCTCTTTTCATAGGTCACAATGTACCCTATGCCAGCCTTCTCATTGTCGGGCCTCATCACAATTCTGATTGGCTCAACCATACCGTCCAAGTTCTTGCCCAAACCTTTGCCAGGTTCATAGCCTTGCTTGATCATGATGCCTATAACCCAGTCTCCGGGCCACTTTGCAGGTTGTGAGAGTACATATGGCTCTTCGATCACCACCTCCATTGGTTCAGGTGCTTTGGGTATCCACACTTTCTTTTCCTTGTTTCTTCAGAGATGCGCTTCCAATTGGGACGAGCATTGGGTGAGTACATTGGCCGCTTCTCGGTCTTAGCTGGTAGGGTCTCACAAAATTCTCGTGATGGCACTCCCCAGTCAGACATGACTGGCTCCCAAACCAAGTTTCTTCCTTCATAGCCTTTGCCTCGGCTATCCCAATAAGCACTGTAAAAGTTTCTCTTTCTTTCTTCAACCCCAGGCGGTGTGTTGACCAACTTGGGAGCAAAGTGTGCAGTGTAACCTCCTTCGACCATGTCTGTGGGATCCCAACTTGAATTGTAGTTCTTGCGGCGTCCTCCTCGGGTGCCTTGTAATGCTCCCACAAGTTCTACAGCATAGAATGTCTGCCCATCAGGAATATCCCCTTCAATTGCTGGTATTGTTTGCTCATTGTAGATAAAATTGTTCCCCTCACCGAACACTACTACCTCCTTGTGATCCCATTCAAACTTCACGGTTTGGTGCAATGTAGAAGGTACCACACCAGCCATATGGATCCAAGGTCTCCCGAAGACTCTTTCATCATCCCCGGGCAAAGAGGGGCAGCTGTTGACACCCAATTTTATCCCTCCTATTTTCAAAATCAATAGTTTTTGAATTTTACACACGATTGTGTATCCACTCTTGCCCCGTCCATTTCTTTCAAATGATCTTCTCATAATAGCCTGATAATTGAGGCCATTTTCAAAAGCATCGTCTCAAACCATAGCTATTTTTACAATTTCTGAAATTACCTCTATTTTGACAAATTTATCCAAATTGTCTCAAATCCCAAAATTACAATTTTATTCATTTCCTAGCCAATTTATTATGTTAAAATTAATTTCCTGATTTTTCTATATTATTACACCTATTTTATACCATTTTTATGCCTATTTTATATCAAATTATGCCTGATATATACTATATATATATATATATATATATATATATATATATATATTACACCTCATATTTTACACATCATACATATTTTTACACCTCAGCGCCGACGTGGCTCCATCCTAGCCCTTCGTTTGTTTTAGTCCAACGGCCCAGATTAAATCTCTCATAATTCACCTACACGACCCCTAAACCTTTCCCCTACCCTCATTTCCCCCTCACCTCTCTGATATTCACTCCCTCTTTCTCTCTCCTTGGCGACATGATGAGGCACCACTGTCGAGAACTTTTCCGGCCAATTTGGCCAGTGAAAATTGGGGAAATTACTGTGATTAGACTCCCCTCGTCATCCGCTACATAACCTATACACTTTTGATGGTGTTTGGACGAGGTTTAAGCTCAACCATTTGTTAACTGAATCGCCACCGCCGGGAAATGCCTCCGGCGGGGTTCCGTTCGCGTTGAACGGTATTATTCACTGAGAAATGGGTAAGACTTTCTCCTGGCAACCCCAATTTGAGACGGGTCGATTTGACCCGACCCGGTTCGAAAATGGGCAACCCCTAACCCCTTTGGTTTGAATTTGCATGATAACATTGCCTAAACTGCTTAATCTTTTTGTAAATTAACCTATTCATTTGTCATTTGGCCAATCGATTAGGGTAAAATTCCATGAGTTCTGATTTTACCTAATGCATTGATTTAATTGAACAAATACTTGGAAATTGTCGACTGCCTGTGTATAGTATCTCCATGTTTTTATACCTTGTGTCATCTATGTTTTCTCCCCGGTATGCAAAGGTCAATAAGAGTTGAGGTTTGAGCATGATCCTCTGTGTGTCACAGCGTGTTTGTCCTTTCATTATGACCTAATGTGTGATCTCTACAATTATGTGTTTAAAGTTCAAGTGGTAATCTGACTTAGCATGATTAGGGGGATTCTGAATTGAGCCTTTTTGAAATTCTTGATTGAAATAAAGAAGGAAATTGCTTCCTATGATTAGCAGTGTATCAATTAAAGCCTGATCGAAATTTATTAGTTTAATGTATTGATTCCCAGTCCTGATTTAATTGGGGATGCTTTTATATATTAATTTTGAACCTAGACTATGTTGTGTTTAAAGAAGAGAAATTATATCTGTCAGTGATTGAATTTGCCTTAAATTTAGGACCTTGATTAGTCTATACTTGGTAAGGCAACCTAGATGACTGCTTCTAATTTTAGGAGGAAATATTCTTTGCCTTATTCTCCTTTACCCGTTTGAAATTGAGAGCCTCACTTCACACCTATTTAAACTAGGCTGCATTCCTCACTATGGACACAGTTCTTACAGCATACACACAGAAAAAAATATAGCTCCTGCATAGAAAACAAAGGCTGTAGAACACTTTTCTGAAGCCTGATCTCTTCTTTGATTTTTCTGGAAAGCAATTGCTTCACTTAGTTCTGCTTTGCAAATCCTGATCGACCTGCACACTGTTTTCTTTGCTCTCTTACTGTCAAGAGGTATTTTTTCTGATTACTTACTGCATATTGCTTCTCTATTTGCCTATATTTGAATAAGTTTTGTTTGTTCCATCCCACCTCTATTTGGCTTACTACTTGGGTCTAAACACTATATGCTTAAGCTCTATTTTTGCTAGCCTATCTTAATCCTGTCTAGTTAGAAGATCCAATAAGATCATACCCACTTTTGTTAAGAAAAGGGACATTGTTTATACTTTATTGGCCAGGTCCTCTGCTTTGGGAAAAAGCCTCAACTCAGGCTTCCCCCTTTTTCCCCCTTCCCTGCTAACCTTATGCTTGCAGGTTGTTTGAATAGTTTTAGATGGGCCAAACCATGTTTTATTGGCTACAGGGTAATCCCTAAAGCTTAAAAGGGTCAGTGGTTGAACCCTCTTAAGCTGGTCCTGATACTGAGGTGCTGAAACCATGAACTTGTGACTGTTATACTTGACTTGACCCTAACTTTTGGGAACAGGACACTTTTTGAACTTGTGACTATGTGCTCTTCCCTTAGAAACTGCCCCTATTATGTAAGTTTCACTAGGAATCCTGCCTGTAATCTATTAACATAGGGGACACAATTGCTAAGCTGTGTGTTGGTTATTCAGGGGCCTATTCCTAACCTTTTTGCTCTTGTATGTTGCATCATTTTAGGTTTTAATCCTCTAAAATTGGTCTAACATGCATATAGTTAGAATGAGATCATGCAGATTATTTTGAGGCATTCAATTTTGCTCTGTTAAGTATCATAAACAAGTCCCAGAACTAAAACTTGAAAGCATTCTTATTTTGTGATTGAATCTGAAACTTATCTCGAAACAGGGGCTATTTGTGCTATTTGTGTCTAAAATGGACTATTTCTGAAAATTGAATCCGCCCCTCTTTTACATAAACAGTCTGGGCCCAAACTGTTTTTAAAAAAAGGGGTCCTTTACGTGCATAAACTGATTTTGACTACTTTAACGCTCATATACACTAATCTAATAGTGTATAGGGGTGTATAAAATACTTGGGGTCATTTATACACTTTAAAGTATTTTTCAAAAGTATAACTATCATTTAGTTATGTATTTGCATGTTTTATACCTATACGTGTATATACTTTATATGCGACATCCATTATTTGTATTTGTGTGCTTATGTGACATCCATTTTTCAAAAGCAGCTCCTTCGCCTATATATTTCCCAAATTCTGACCCCTACACAAAAAAGGCCATTAAGGATAGGGCTCGACAATTAATGACGAGTCACACCAACCCTAAATGGCCAACATTTTATTTTTTAAAACAACACCCATTTTGTTTTGGTACAAATCTGAAATCAACTTATAAAACTGTCTATTTATGCAACATTGTTTTAAATGCTAGAATTGCATGACTAGTCCGAATTTGAGTACTATTGCATGATTGAATGATTTTTACGATTAGGCATTATATTAGCAGGCCCTAAAATGCGATTAGGCTTACATGTAGGTCGTATATGAAATCTATTTGTATAAGTGTAAATTAAACTGCATACACATATTACATTTTTGAGTTAAATGCTATATTAAACTTCCCAAGTTAGTATTTATGATAATATATACTCTTTTTATCCCAAAACATAGACTCAGATGGGAACCACCTTTCGTGGGACTCGGGAAAGTGTCTAACACCTTCTTCCCCGAGTCATTTGGACTTTTTACCCTATAGAATAGACTAGTATGACCTATCAAACTTGGTCTTAGACACTTAGGTGACCTAATACACCTTAGAAACTATATTAGATGGCGACTCCAACATTTAAACTCAAACGAGTTCACCCAGTCAAATCCGAAACCCGACTCGCCTCGAGTTGATTCCAAAATCGGGTATGACAAGGAGTAAAGGCATGAGGCTTTGTCTTTTTGTCTGTCCTTGATTGTGTTGAGCCTGCTAAGGTTGTTGTTGAAAGTATTGACAGAGTGGAGGTTGTTTATTGTGTGAGTTGGATGCAGTGTGATGTTGTGAGTTTTGCGAGCTTCGGTTGTATAGTGATTGGATTTCTTTGTTGTGACTCTCGTGTGAGTATAATGCAGTTTGTACGGTATTGGGATTATCTGAATGCTCTTGGTGTAATATGCTTATGGTTCAGAGGACTTTGTTGCGGGAGAAAATGTTTTCAGCTCGGCTTGCCATTTCGGCTTTTTCTGAATGCAGATTCTTGACCAATTTCCATGTTCAAATGAGAAGCAACCGTAAAATAGTGGTGAAATGCACAAAACTATGTGGGCACATTAGCAAAGACTTGAAGTAAAAATGACACATAAGGTTAAGAGAATGCCTAGATCGCGGATGATGGATTAGCGCTTGAATCTGGAGATTGTGATAGAACGCATAGATATCACAAGAGATTGCCTAAGTGCTTTATGTCGCAGTCAAGGCAAGGATTTTGGTCAAACGACCGATGTTTGTTTAAGCAAGAGATGAGGATTTGAATGTCAATGAAAAGTGATAAAGATGTTGTGTGAGGAATAGGTTGTGTTGTGCGACGGAAGGGGGGGTTGGCTTTTGTCAAACACCAAGACCTTGAGTGCACCTGTCATCCTTTCTTGCAAATTTGTCTGTCATGATAGCTATGTGTGTTCGAAAGAGATCCTCAATGTCTTTCATACTTGCCAACCAATGTTGTGATTCAAACTTTGCACCAATTTTCCTTATTGGATAATATCTCATTGCTGAGCCGCCAAACTTGATGTAGGTTGTATATGTAACATGTGTACCCTTAGATTGCTGCATCTTATTGTATTTTTTGTCATGAGAATTCATCTTACTCCAATAACGCCTTCGACCAAAATTGCTCCAAGAAGTCTGTTTGCATGTGCTTTTATATCAGATCAATCCTTGTTCTTGTAAGTGTCTCAAATAACTTCATCGTCTTGCGTTATCTTTGCTAGTGGATAGAGATATGCTTTCCAAATGCTTAGGGAGTTCCGAGCTTTATCATTGTGTCTTTGCCTCTCCTTTTCAAGTGGAATTGGCTTGCCTGTTTTGGTTGTTGTGTGCCCTTGCTTTCTAATTCCTTATTGTCTTCCACTAGCTTTTTGACTGCCGTTTCGATCATGACAGGAGCAAGTTCGGGAAATGTCTTGGATCACAGTCATGTATTGCAGGTGGTGTGACTGTGTAGGCAGGTGCAACAAAGTAACCCTTGGATATTGGTGTCAAAAGGTCTTAAGGTGAGTCATGTGTGACTCTGAGTTTGGCCAACATTTCTATTTCTTTGTCAATCTTTATCTCCATGTGCATAGTCCTTCCTGGAATAATTTAGGCATCGGGAATATAAGCCCAGCAATTTTCACTCTCTCGAACACTTGAGTGTGGGATTCGGCTAGTGGAGTGTAGTTTCTTTTCTCTTTGGTTTGTATCAGGGCGAGGTATAGCGGTGCATTTCAGTAGTCGGGTTGAGTGTTTTGCTGGTATGGTGGACGATTTAGTATCGGGATGTGGAATATAGGTCGAGTGGGCTAAGTATTGTAAACGAGATATTTAGGTGGTATGTGAGGGTAGGGATAAAATGGTAGTGGCATTTGATAATAGTGGTTGAAAGTAGGATCTTGAATGGTTGCCGCAAAACAGACTTCATCTTTCTTCCTTTTGAAAAAGCTCACATTTCTAGACTGGATAGCCTTATTAGTAGCTTATAGTGCAGCAGAGATATTGTAGAAAGAGGAGAGAGCTGGTGGGAATTACTGTGAAAAACTTCCTTATTTCGAAAAATCCCTGACAAGTGAACTTGCTTAACCATATCTTTTGTCTTGGTATTCTACTCGAGCCAACCTTTTAGCAATAGATTTTTGAGTTTGGTATTGAGTTAGAGATAGTTTGAACATGCGTAAGGTTTTATATATCAGGATAGAGTAGAGAGAGGAGGTGCCTTGGTAGGAGATTGAATTTGGAGAAAGGATTCCTTTAGAGACCTAGAGCAACAGACAAATTCATGCAATGCACACATATCAAATAAGAAATGCATCCTATAATGCGAAGTACCGTTTTATGCACGGTGATTTTGAAAAGCGTTTTGTGCCACATGCATCATTTCGTTTGCTCACAAAATGTGGAGCCCAAAAGATAATATTGCATTTATTGGGCTTTTGTTAATTGGCTGATATTGAAATAATGCAAAAGGTGGAAAACATTGCTAGGAGGTTAGATCATGGCCAGGTGAATGTCTTTCATGTTGATCCATTCCCAGAAGATTCTTCTTCTTCTTCGCACGAGTCTCCCTCGGACAAGCTTGCCTCTGATGAGTATCGTTGGAAGATGATATTGTCTGCATCAGTTAAGAGCCGAGATATGTAAAATGTGAAGTTCTTAAACATTTCCCAAGCCTTTCTTCCTTTCTCCTCTATTATTTTATTTACCGCAGAGTTCATTCCCTCGCTAGCCCATACGTCGATAGACTCTATGTGTTTTGTCAGGAGTTCTGCCTTACTGCGCCATTTGCCTTTTTCTTTGTTTTTTGCTTCGACCAAACTTTGCTTCTTTGCTATTTTCCCTTGTGCCCTTGCCAGTTGTTTGCGTAACCTTTTATACTCAGATTCTAACTCATCGACATTTATTTTCCTTTTTGTTGTTGTTCCTAGATGAACTGCCCTTGCTATGTCTTTCCTAAGCCAGTCTGGATAGTCTTCATCATAGCCTGCGTCAAACCTGTCTCATCCATAGTCTCGAATCCTATTCGTTGCCTTTCTTTCCAAAGTTTTAATATCTTTTCTTTGAATGGTATCACTTCTCCGAAGATATCTGCTTTGAAACTTCTAATGTCTACAATTTGTGGTATAGTTTGCTTTTTCCCTGCCTGTCTAAGTGCTCTTAAAGGAGTGTATGGGTAAACTCCTCTAAAGTCCACCAAGATGAAAAATGAGTCTCTTTCCAACCGTATGATCACTGTAGTGCTGGAAAAGTAATCAAACATCCATTGTATACTTTTAGATATCAACTGATAGAACATGTGGTGCCAACCATTGGCAGTTGTTGGTTGGTCCCATTTCTTGAGAGCGTTGTCCATGCGGGCAGTATGAGTCAAGATGTAGTATTCTCTTGGTATGGAATGGAAAGCTTGCTCTGTGCTATCCATCTTTTGCAAATGCTCTATCAGTCAACTTTGTAAAAGCAAATTGCAACCTTCGAAGAAACCAGCGCCCTTTTTGCATCATTCTAAAGCACAGTTCATCTCTACGACGATCATAGGTACCAATGTGTATTTCTTGTCGATGTCTTTGAGTAAGGCTTTAGCAATTGAAACAATGCAAATATCAACTCGTCCTTTGTGTAGTGGAAACACGACACTCCCTAAAAAGCTGGTGACAAAAGCAAGTACCATCTGCTCTTGCCAATCTACCTGGTTAATGCTGAAATAGTCTTCAGATTCTTGAAATACCTCTCTATACCCAAATTTGATGTAGATGGAAGTTAGAGAAATTCCCGATTGCCTTATACTGTCAGTGCATAATTTGGGCTTCAACCCTACCATTTCGAAGAACTCCTCGACTGTAATGTTCTTAGGCATCAAGACTTCTTCACTTTCAAATGGTAATTGAGTTAACCTGCCTATTTCCTCTAGTAATGGTGTCAACTCTACACTCCTAAAGTGAAAAACTGCTCGGTCTGTATCCCAATAGTGTATTGCTGCTTCTATCATCCCTTCCACTGCAGCGTGCTCCATTAGTGAAATCATATTCCCTAACATCATTTTGACTTGGTCTTTTTGATCTATGCTTAGGTTTCCCCACCAATCTATGAGCAACTGAGGGATTTCAGCAACCATGTCAAATGTTCTATTGGCCATGATCTTTTGGAAAAGGTGAAGGATGATAGGAAAAAGGAGAAGAAAAATGCCTAAGGTTCGCTTTATTGTGAGCAAAATGATGAACATGTGGCACAAGCTTTTGAAAACAATGCAACAAAGGATATGAAGATCATTGTGGGTTGAGAACCCTTTAGACACTTTAGACGAAAGTTGCTAATGGACTTTTGACATACCAGGGATGCCAAGTCTTTATATAATGCTTAAAGGATAAATGTGCGTTATATGTTATCCTATCTATCAAGCGGTCATTTCTGCTTCAAATTGGGCTTTTAACGCCTCTTTGGTTACCATTTGAGCCTTTGAATAGCATTGAATACAGAATGATTCCAATCCTTTGGGAATAAACGGACGTTTCTGATTCAATTTGGGC
This sequence comes from Petunia x hybrida, assembly GCA_037355625.1. Classification (NCBI taxonomy): domain Eukaryota; kingdom Viridiplantae; phylum Streptophyta; class Magnoliopsida; order Solanales; family Solanaceae; genus Petunia; species Petunia x hybrida. The sequence continues at coordinate 459,257 of JBBBVM010000516.1, read as the reverse complement.
TTTTAATGCCGCTTACGTTACCTTCATGCCTTTGAATGGCATTGAATACAGAATAATTCCGACTGTTTATGAATAAACAATCATTTCTGATCCAATTTGGGCTTTTAATGCCTCTTAGGTTACCTTCGTGCCTTTGAATGGCATTGAATACAGAATAATTCCAACTATTTGTAAATAAATAATCATTTCTGATCCAATTTGGGCTTTTAATGCCTCTTAGGTTACCTTCGTGCATTTGAATGATATTGAATACAGAATAATTCTGACTATTTATGAATAAACAATCATTTCTGATTCAATTTGGACTTTAGACGCCTATTAGGTAACCTTTGTGCCTTTGAATGACATTGAATACAGAATAATTCTGACAGTTTATGAATACACAATCATTTCTCATTCAATTTGGGCTTTCGACTCCTATTAGGGAACCTTTGTGCCATTGAAGGGAACTGAATGCAGAATATTGCCAATAAACGACCCACATTTGTACGTTCGATCCCCTAAGTATATGCAAATAGATCATGTTCAACGCTTTTTGGGGGTCAAAAACCCGTTTGGATTGTTTGAACACGTTGGCCTATTGAACTTGAGAACAAGTCGACTAATGAAATGTCATGATGCATGATTCCTAGCACCGCTACTAAGGAATTGAGTTAGCTAGACCAGGTTTTATTATCCTCCCAAGCGGACGACTCAGGAGCGGGAACGTCACGGACAAAATAGATACCAAGTCGTTCTCTCTAAAGGAATTTTCTGTGAGGGAAGAGGTGGTCGTAACCACCATGTTTTCAACGCACGATTTAGAAAGTTGCCAGGAGTGGCGGAAGATATGCGTGATATGAACAAGTTTAAAAGTGTACAAGTTTTTAAAGAAATGCATATGTTTTCTAAAAATGCATAAGTATTGCAAAAAGATGCACATATGGAAGTATTTCACAAAAAATAAATTTTGAAAAGGATGAGTAAAAAAAAAGAAAAACAAAACAGAAAAATTAGTTTCAAAAAATAGGATAATATAAACTAGACAATAAAGAAAATACAAAAAGAATCATGAAGTGAATTTTCTTTTAAAAAAAAGATTTAGCAAATTTATGGAAGATTTGAAAATAGTTGAAGTGTGGGACGTGTCGTACTATCCTAAAAGAACCTTCATAGAGTTGGGTAATCTAGACGAGGATATGGTTCCCCCAGGCGGACAACCAAGGGGTGGTAACGTTTGGAATTGTTGGCTGTACCACGGACCAACTATACCCCAAACCGTTCCCCCTAAAGGTGTCACAACACAATTTTCGGGGCCGTGATGGCACCTAAGTGTTACATCCTTAGGCGAACCACGAATAATTAAACTGACTCATAATGATAATTTAGATAGAAATATTTCAATAAAATGTAGATGTAGACATCCACCCGAAATACAGTGTCAATAGAGCATCTACGAATTCTGACATCCGATATATATATATACATATAATATAAGATGTAGGAAGCGACTAAACACTAAGGTGGATTAGACGGTATGCCACCGCGAACCATGCGGTTGGCTCACCTCAAGCAAAAATAGCCACAGCCTCGAACGGATCAGATAAGTCCAGCTGTCTGACTAGAAGAAGGATCTGCACATTTAAACAGTAAGTTTTGAGCCAAAGCCCAGTAAGATCATCGACAGGCCCGCTAAATTACCCTTTCGGGACAAGTCTTTGATAATGCATAAGCAGATAACGGAAGTACAATCCACACCTTTACAGTAACCCATAAACATTACATGAGATAATATAATTATACAACAACACAAGCAATAATACGCGAATACATAACATGGTCAATAATATAAAGATACATAATATAGGCAGCATATACAATATTATATTGATACTATGGCATAAGCAATAATATAATAAACACACAGCATGGCGAGGATATATCTCGCATACCACATAGGTAATGATATACCTAGCACATAGCATAAGCACACACCCCGTGCGGCTTTGTTTATAGGTCATAACGCACCACAGGCCTCTGTCCCTATAAACAACTTTACTTATAGGTCATAACGCACCACAAGCCTCTGTCCCTATAAGTCTCCACATCTAGGTCATAACGCACCACCGGCCTCTGTCCCTAGATGGAATTTCGCTTCTAGGTCATAACGCACCACCGGCCTCTGTCCCTAGAGCATATCAATAATACACCAGCACACAACATCGACTATACACGAGTCACGTTTGTGCTTCTCCTTTTTGTATAAATATAACGAGTAGTACATAATACTATCTACTAGACAATGCTAGTGAATTAAGTACTCGACATCTTACTTAGCAAGATCAAATCTTATCCGCAAGCAAAATAGAGGTCAAGTCTCACTTACCTCAAAATCGGCTCAAGTGGCTAAGGAACGACCTTCTTTCCCAAACGATGTGCCTCCGTAAGACTCCTCTCTGAGCCAAAGAAATAGTGTCGCACTCGTAAGCATGTGAGGAAAGGATTCTAAGCCCTTACGCAATTTAAGAGGCAATTTACCAAAATACCCCCGGGTCGGACGTACCCAAAACCCGTAAAATTTATGTTTCCGGACTCCCCATACTCCCACGAGTCCAAAAGTACCATTATTGTACATACCCGAGTCCAACTCGGTCATTTTTCCCATTTCACAAATCTAGGGTTCAAACCCTCTTTCCAAGGATCGTCACTTTGATCCTCGGATTAAAGCGTTAAAAATGGGTAAGAATAGTTACCTTGTGTTTAGGAATGATTTTGGTACTTCAAATTCCCCTTGGAATCACTTTTAGAAGCTCAAAACATGAAAATAAAAATGAATGTCCACCCTAGTATATACAGCAGCCCGCATCTTTAAAGAGTTGTACCACATGCTGTCCGAATTGTACCTCACTGGATAGTTTTCGGTAAAATACACATAACTTTTCGTAGAAATGTCCAAATGATACGACATTGATGGCCTTAGAACCACAACTTAAATAGCTACAACTTTCATGTTTTGACTCTTTTCCAATTCCTTATGGATTGATCTGAAAAATTGATTTCTTTCCGGCTGAACAGTAAAAAAACAGAATTCAGCAGCTTTTTGGCTTCGCACCAGGTCAGCCACTGTTTTTGGGTCCAAACGGGACCCTACGAAGCTCGGAATGACCCCAAATTTTGTACACAAGTCATAAAAGACTTGTGTGACATGCTCGTTAAGACGGAACTCAATTCGGATCTCTAGAACTCAAAAAGTGGGTCCCACGGGAAAGGGTAAAATTTCGACTTTCGCCAAAATAGCGAATTTTAATCAAACGACCCCGGAATCCAAATTCGAAAGTTGTTAGAAGTCACAAATGACGATACGAACCTAACGGAACCCTCATATCTCTCATCGGAGTTCGTTTACTCAAATCGAGCTCGAAAACCTCTTTTAACCTTTTTAAACTTCCGCAACGGAGACTTTATCAAAAGTCCTATCAAACGAGGTCCGTTTTCACTTCTGAAGGTTGCTACAGGTCATAAATTACCATACGAACCTAACGCAACTTTCAGATTTCACATCAGAGCTCAGTTGCTCAAATCGAGCTCCGAAACCTCTTTTAGCCTTAACGAATATCCGAAACGGATGTCTTTCTCCGATACCTATCTAACAAAGTTCGTTTTAGCTAAAAAATTTCAGGCATGTCATAATGGACCTTACGGGGCTTTTGGGATTGTCGACACGCAAATCGAGGTCCCGATTCCCGAAACGACTATTTGAGGTCGTTACAATCTCCCCCACTTAGACTCTCGTTCGTCCTCGGACGAGCCTGAGTCTAAGGTAAGATTCACATTTTCACGATAATAATTATATGGATTTTCGAAGACTCTCGCTACTATCCGAAATCATAAACAACAACATAACTTTCAGGCTTTAGAGACTGAAATCAAACCTGAATTATCGAAAAGGCGAGGATACTTCTCCCGCATGTCGGACTCGAGTTCCCAAGTGGCCTCTTCGCTAGGACGATTCTTCCATAGCACTTTAACCAACGGGATCTCTTTCGACCTTAGCTTACGGATCTCTCTAGCCGCAATAGCAATCGGCTCCTCCAAATAAGCCAAGTCCTCGTCGATCTTGACAGAAGCCATATCAATCACATGGGATGGATCATGAACATACTTTCGGAGCATAGATACATGGAATACCGGATGAACTGACAGAGATGGAGGCAAAGCAAGCCTATATGCAACAGCGCCAATGCGCTCCAAGACCTCAAAAGGACCAATGAACCTCGGACTAAGCTTGCCCTTTTTCCCGAATTTCATAACACCCTTCATCGGTGATACTTTAAGAAACACCCGGTCACCTACCATAAACACTAAATCTCTCCTCCTCCGATCCGCATAAGATATCTGTCGACTCTGAGCTGTGCGGAGCCGATCCTGAATGATTCGGACCTTATCTAAGGTCTGTTGAACTAGATCCGGACCCAACACCTTCACCTCTCCAGGTTCAAACCAACCAACTGGAGAATGACATCGGCGGCCATATAATGCCTCAAACGGAGCCATCTGGATAGAAGACTGATAACTGTTATTATAGGTAAATTCCGCCAAAGGCAAATAACTGTTCCAATGTCCCAATGGACTCCAAAGTCAATAGCAGAAGCCCTCAGCATATTCTCAAGAATCTGGATGGTCCTCTCGGACTGACCATCAGTCTGAGGATGAAATGCGGTGCTAAGATCCACTCAGGTACCCAGCTCCTTCTGAAATGATCTCCAGAACTGAGCTGTGAACTGAGTACTGCGATCTGATATAATAGAGACTGGAGCACCATGCAATCTCACAATCTGCTCGATAAAGATTCGAGCTAAGCGCTCCGATGAATAAGTAGTCCTCACGGGGATGAAATGAGCTGACTTGGTGAGACGATCCACTACTACGCATACTGAATCATGCTTGCCCAAGGTCAAAGGCAATCCAACCACAAAGTCCATAGTAATATGCTCCCATTTTCATTCCGGAATCGGCATGGACTGAGTCACCCCGGCTGGTCTTCTATGCTCATACTTTACCTGCTGACAATTTAAGCACCGAGACACATGATCAACAACATCTCTCTTCATTCCCTTCCACCAATATAACTCCCGAAGATCTTGATACATCTTCATAATACCAGGATGAATAGAATACCGAGAACTGCGTGCTTCTGCCAATATCAGCTGCCTCAACTCCCCAACATTCGGAACGCACAACCGACCGTTGAGCCGCAGTACACCATCATCTTCGATCATAATGAGGTCACTCCCCCACTTAAAACTCTATCTCGAATATCATGCAAATATGAATCATCAAATTGCTTTTCCTTGATCTGGGAAGCTAGGGATGAATGAGTCCCTATATAAGCAAAAACTCGGTCTGGCACAAAATCATCAAATCGCACTCCACTAATGGACAAGGCCTGCAACTCTCGAGCTAGTGGTCTCATATCAACATCAAGATAGGCAAGACTACCCATAGACTTCCTGCTCAGAGCATCAGCCACAACATTAGCTTTCCCGGGATGATACCGAATAGCGATGTCATAATCCTTAAGCAACTCCAACCATCGGCGCTGTCTCCCATTCAAGTCCTTCTGGGTGAACAGATACTGGAGACTCTTATGATCAGTGAAAATCTCACAAGGCTCACCATATAAATAATGCCTCCACAACTTCAATGCAAATACCACCGCCAATAACTCTAGATCGTGGACAGGGTAGTTCTTCTCATGTACTTTCAGTTGTCTCGAGGCATAAGCTATCACCTTGCCATTCTGCATCAAAACACCACCTAAGCCAATACCAGAAGCATCACAATAGACTGTGAATCCCCCAGATCCACTAGGCAAGGCCAATACATGTGCTGTAGTCAAGACAGTCTTGAGCCTCTGAAAGCTAGACTCACAAGCAGCAGACCATAGAAAAGGAACATTCTTCTGCGTCAATTTAGTCAGTGGTGCTGATATGGAAGAAAATCCCTCCACGAATCGCCGATAATAATCTGCCAAGCCTAAGAAACTCCGAATTTCTGTAGGAGAAGTAGGCCTAGGCCAATTCTGAATGGCCTCCACTTTCTTGGGATCAACACTAATACCGTCCTTGGTCACCACGTGACCCAGGAATGACACGGTATCCAGCCAGAACTCACATTTAGAGAATTTAGCATACAATTCATGGTCTCTCAAGGTCTGAAGGATAATCTTCAAGTGATGCTCATGCTCCCGCTCGGCTCCTTGAATATATAAGGATGTCATCAATGAACACAATAACAAAAGAATCAAGATATGGCTTGAACACACGGTTCATAAGATCCATAAAGGCGGCCGGAGCATTTGTAAGCCCAAATGACATGACAAGAAACTCATAGTGCCCATATCTCGTACGGAAAGCCGTCTTAGAAATATCCTCAGACCGAATCCGCAACTGATGATACCCCGATCTCAAGTCAATCTTGGAAAAATGAGTAGCACCCTGAAGCTGATCAAATAAATCATCTATACGCGGTAAAGGATACCTGTTTTTGATAGTCACTTTGTTCAATTGCCGATAATCAATACACATGCGCATAGAACCATCCTTCTTCTTTACAAAAAGAACCGGAGCACCCCAAGGAGACACACTGGGTCTAATGAAACCCTTATCAAGCAAATCTTGAATTTGCTCCTTCAATTCCCTCTACTCAGCAGGAGCCATACGATATGGAGGAATAGATATAGGCTGAGTACCTGGCAATATATCAATACAGAACTCAATTTCCCGCATAGGAGGCAAACCCGGCAAGTCATCCGGAAAGACCTCCGGATACTCGCATACTACCGGTACTCGATCAATAGATACCTCCTCCACTCGAACATCTCGAATAGAAGCAATATACCCTCCGCACCCGCGAGCTATCATCTTCTGAGCCTTCATGAATGATATGATCTTGTTCCTCGGAGAAGACCTGGAACCCTTCCAAATAGCCTTAGGCTCACCTTCGGCACCTATAGTCACGGACTTGGCATGGCAATCCAACGTTGCGTGACAGGATGCCAACCAATCCATGCCCATGATCACATCAAATTCCACCATATCTAGCAACATCAAGTCTACTAGAGACTCAACACCACAAATAGAAATCACACACTCCCGATACCCTTTATCTACACATATAGGATCTCCAACAGGCGTTGCCACCATAAATGGAGCATCAATAAAAACCAGATCCTTGCTCAAGCAAGGTGAAAATCTAGGAGACACATAAGAGAAAGTAGATCCCGGATCTATAAGGGCAAAGGCACTGCGGCCACAAACAGAAAGAGTACCTGTGATCACATCATTGGATGCCTCGGCATCCTGGCGTGTCATAGCAAAAACCTGAGCTGAACCTCCAGGACCAGGAGCTCTCTGAACCGGCTGCCTAGGAGGAACCTGAGTGACAGGCCTAGCTGCCTGAGGAGAAGACCAAACCATAGCAGCAGAACTCTGATGTCCCGCGGAGGTAGGTCCAGATGAAGTAACATAGGGGCAATCCCTAACAAAGTGCCTGGGATCCCCACACTGGTAACAAGCCTTACTACCCGCCTCCTCCGCGTCCACCTCCGGGCCTGCACCTCCCATAGTGCCTCTGACGGCATCTCCCACAAACAGGTGGAACAGACTGAGATGAATCCCCACGCCTCTGAGACGGCTGAGGCCTCTGAACACCCGACGAAGTACCCTGAGATGGTAAAGCAGCGGCCTGGGGAAGCCTAGGCTGAGTATGACCACGAAAACTCTGGCCACCATGTGAGGGGCCACCAGAAGTACCAGAATATTGCACCCTCTTGCTCGCCCTCTCTGCATCTGCTCTAGCATGAATGTCCTCCATACGCCTCGCAATATCAACCACATCATAATAAGACTTGTTGCCAATATGTGAGGCAACAGCCACCTGAAGACGAGGGTGAAGACCCTCAACAAATCTAAGAACCTTGTCTCTCTCCAGCATAACCATAGCAGGCGCATACTGAGATAACTCTAAAAATCTGGTATCATAAGCAGTCACGGACATGCCTCCCTGTCTCAACAACTCAAACTCGCGTCTCTGGGCATCAAGATGACTCTGAGGCACAAATCTACTCATAAACATAGCAACGAACTCGGTCCAAGTCAAGGGAGGAAGATCACTCGACCTCTGTCTCATCATAGAAGACCTCCAAGTCTCGGCATCACCGGACAAACAGAAAGAAGCAAATCTCACCCCAAGGGTGTCCCTAGTACCCAATACAGAAAATATCTTCTCACATTTCTGAATATACCTCTGGGCAGTGCAAGTAGCTGGGGTACCATCGAACTCGGGAGGCTTGAGCTTTATGAAGGACTCAATCCTCCGAGCTACCTCCTCGTCACTCATAGAAAGAGCAGGAATAGAATGACCCAACTGAATACCCGACTGAGGAGCCAAAGTGGAAGGCTGAGCAATAGGACTAATAACTGGAGTAGACTGAGGAATCACCGGAGTAGCCTCAGGAGTCGGCGTACTCATAGCTGGAGTAGCTGGCTGGGGTACCGCAGAAGGTACTGGCATATCGCCCATAGGCGAGACCTGAGATCCAAGCATGCCCATCATCCGCAATAGAACATCGGCAGGAATAGATACCGTTGTGCCCGGCACAAGAGAAGGCATAGTCGATGGGACATGTGCGACGGGTATCTCAGAAAACACCGGTGGCACTGTACTAGTCTGTCTGGCAGCAGGAGGTCTGCCCACAGAAGCTCTGGTAGTAGCCGCTCTCGGCTGAGTAGGTGCCCGCGCACCAGTCCGTGTGCTACGTACAGTTCTCCCACGGACCGACTGAGTCAGTGCGTCACTAGCTCCCGAAGCAGAGGACGATCGCGTTCTCACCATCTGTCATAATCACATTAAAGGATTAGCACCTATGTAAGCATCATAGCACGAGAAGAGATGAAATGAAGGGAAACAACTCTTCCTAAAATGCCCTTGCAGCCTCTCGCTTATAAGTATGGTCGACAACATACCCATAAACAAGACTCTGCTCGGACACTGCTCCATTGACTCCCTAAGACTCGACTTACAACCTAGGGCTCTGATACCAATTTGTCACGACCCAATTTTCGGGGCCGTGATGGCACCTAAGTGTTACATCCTTAGGCGAACCACGAATAATTAAACTGACTCATAATGATAATTTAGATAGAAATATTTCAATAAAATGTAGATGTAGACATCCACCCGAAATACAGTGTCAATAGAGCATCTATGAATTCTGACATCCGATATATATATATATATACATATAATATAAGATGTAGGAAGCGACTAAACACTAAGGTGGATTAGACGGTATGCCACCGCGAACCATGCGGTTGGCTCACCTCAAGCAAAAATAGACACAGCCTCGAACGGATCAGATAAGTCCAGCTGTCTGACTAGAAGAAGGATCTGCACATTTAAACAGTAAGTTATGAGCCAAAGCCCAGTAAGATCATCGACAGGCCCGCTAAATTACCCTTTCGGGACAAGTCTTTGATAATGCATAAGCAGATAACGGAAGTACAATCCACACCTTTACAGTAACCCATAAACATTACATGAGATAATATAATTATACAACAACACAAGCAATAATACGCGAATACATAACATGGTCAATAATATAAAGATACATAATATAGGCAGCATATACAATATTATATTGATACTATGGCATAAGCAATAATATAATAAACACACAGCATGGCGAGGATATATCTCGCATACCACATAGGTAATGATATACCTAGCACATAGCATAAGCACACACCCCGTGCGGCTTTGTTTATAGGTCATAACGCACCACAGGCCTCTGTCCCTATAAACAACTTTACTTATAGGTCATAACGCACCACAAGCCTCTGTCCCTATAAGTCTCCACATCTAGGTCATAACGCACCACCGGCCTCTGTCCCTAGATGGAATTTCGCTTCTAGGTCATAACGCACCACCGGCCTCTGTCCCTAGAGCATATCAATAATACACCAGCACACAACATCGACTATACACGAGTCACGTTTGTGCTTCTCCTTTTTGTATAAATATAACGAGTAGTACATAATACTATCTACTAGACAATGCTAGTGAATTAAGTACTCGACATCTTACTTAGCAAGATCAAATCTTATCCGCAAGCAAAATAGAGGTCAAGTCTCACTTACCTCAAAATCGGCTCAAGTGGCTAAGGAACGACCTTCTTTCCCAAACGATGTGCCTCCGTAAGACTCCTCTCTGAGCCAAAGAAATAGTGTCGCACTCGTAAGCATGTGAGGAAAGGATTCTAAGCCCTTACGCAATTTAAGAGGCAATTTACCAAAATACCCCCGGGTCGGACGTACCCAAAACCCGTAAAATTTATGTTTCCGGACTCCCCATACTCCCACGAGTCCAAAAGTACCATTATTGTACATATCCGAGTCCAACTCGGTCATTTTTCTCATTTCACAAATCTAGGGTTCAAACCCTCTTTCCAAGGATCGTCACTTTGATCCTCGGATTAAAGCGTTAAAAATGGGTAAGAATAGTTACCTTGTGTTTAGGAATGATTTAGGTACTTCAAATTCCCCTTGGAATCACTTTTAGAAGCTCAAAACATGAAAATAAAAATGAATGTCCGCCCTAGTATATACAGCAGCCCGCAGCTTTAAAGAGTTGTACCACATGCTGCCCGAATTGTACCTCACTGGATAGATTTCGGTAAAATACACATAACTTTTCGTAGAAATGTCCAAATGATACGAAATTGGTGGCCTTAGAACCACAACGTAAATAGCTACAACTTTCATGTTTTGACTTTTTTCCAATTTCTTATGGATTGATCTGAAAAATTGATTTCTTTCCGGCTGAACAGTAAAAAAAATAATTCAGCAGCTTTTTGGCTTCGCACCAGGTCAGCCACTGTTTTTGGGTCCAAACAGGACCCTACGAAGCTCGGAATGACCCCAAATTTTATACACAAGTCATAAAAGACTTGTGCGACATGCTCGTCAAGACGAAACTCAATTCGGATCTCTAGAACTCAAAAAGTGGGTCCCACAGAAAAGGGTCAAATTTCGACTTTCGCCAAAATAGCGAATTTTAATCAAACGACCCCGGAATCCAAATTCGAAAGTTGTTACAAGTCACAAATGAAGATACGAACCTAACAGAACCCTCAGATCTCTCATCGGAGTTCGTTTACTCAAATCGAGCTCGAAAACCTCTTTTAACCTTTTTAAACTTCCGCAACGGAGACTTTATCAAAAGTCCTATCAAACGAGGTCCGTTTTCACTTCTGAAGGTTGCTACAGGTCATAAATTACCATACGAACCTAACGCAACTTTCAGATTTCACATCAGAGCTCATTTGCTCAAATCGAGCTCCGAAACCTCTTTTAGCCTTAACGAATATCCGAAACGGATGTCTTTCTCCGATACCTATCTAACAAAGTTCGTTTTAGCTAAAAAATTTCAGGCATGTCATAATGGACCTTACGGGGCTTTTGGGATTGTCGACACGCAAATCGAGATCCCGATTCCCGAAACGACTATTTGAGGTCGTTACAAAAGGTTTTTTTTTTTAATTTTTGGAGTGCAGCGGCCTTGAGATCCACATAACCATTTATGGTGTGTGCAAGTGTAAAACCTTCCAGGAGTGGAGGAAGTGTGAGTGGCATAAACAATAATAAAAAAATATAACCAAGCAATTAAATAATAGAGCGCCAAAATTTAAAATTTTAAAAATGACCTCAATCCTGTAAAAAAGGAAAGGAAGAAAAGGTAGTATCGAAATAAATGGCAAGGAAATAAAGCAAGTAATGAATTTCAATTTAAAGTTCGTTATACTTAGAACCTTAATATCCCCAGTAAAGTCGCCATTCTATCGCATCCTATTTTTCCCCGAACCAGTTAAAGTTCGAAATAGGGCACGACTTATTGAACTCACAGGTACAGAGTTGGAGTCGCCACCTAACATATTTTTTAACTAGGCGTATTAGGGCACCTACTTTTTTTCTAGCTAATTTTGTAATTAACTCCGAAACTTAGTCTACGAACAAGAAATTCTAGGTAAGGGTTCAAGTTAACCCGAGAGGAAGGGGTTAGGCACCTCTCAGACCCCACCAAATGTGGTTACCGGCCAGACGAAATAATTTGGATTCTAAATAATTAAAAGTAAATAAGCAAATAAGATAACTAATTAAAATAGACAAATAATTAAATGATTACGGTAATATGCATATAATAATTAAGATTAGATGAAAAGGTTTAAATTCACTGATTGGCTTCTTCCAAAGGTACCTTGTAAAATGAAATAAATTAGTTAGTATGTCAACATATATAAAAAATATAAGTAATGAAATAAAGTAAAAGGTTCAAGAAATGTTAATAATGTTGAATTGTTCGTTATTTCCAATAGCGTCCTCTTTCACAATTTCGCCGAGAGATACCTCGCAAAAATATTAAAAAAATGAGTTAGTATTGTAACTAATAATTATAACAGTAATAATAATAATATCAATAATAGCAATAATAATGATATAAAATAGTAGTAATAATAGAAAAAGGGAAAATAGATTTTATAAAAGTGTAGGCTCAGGTTTGTATGAATCGTATAGAGGTTAGGTACGTTGGTACGGCTGCAAACATGGGGGTCCTCCGGTTGCCATGCCAAGTACCGATCCCACCACTCCATCGCCGGCTTATTTTGTAATAAAGCTCATACATGTCATCATCGCCTATTTGTTTTAGGGACATGGGGATGGGACTGTTTTAGGCCTCCAAACGTCATTGGCCGTAATATCTTTTCGAATCAGCCCATAGGCCTCAAATTAATTATTTAATTATTTTCCTTGGCCAGTAGCAGGTAATCTGATTAGGGTCAGTCCTAAATTTATACTCCCAAATGTACAAGCCACATTGCATAACAAACAAACGAGTCAATTGTATAACAAGGTAACCCAACAATGGTAAAAAGAGTCAACTGCAGCACAGTCAACAATGTAGAACCATCCAAGCTGCTGCAAGTCAAGAAGCAAACAAGTGAAATAATATATGCAGATAGCAAATATCAGAACAATCAAAAACCAGAACCAAGCCCAAAACAATGACGATGCAATAATTAGCAAGTCAGGCCAAGAGATCAGCAAGAACAAATGGGATAGAACCAATTGGAATCACAATGGAATGGAGGAGCAACACCCAAACGCGGAAGCTAATAGGAGTTAAGCTGATGGCCGCTTTTGGAAAAATTCACACGGTGTTGCTACTACCCCTTTCTAATTCCAACTCACAAATAATGGAGGAGACGACTGAAATGACCGGCGATGTGATTTTCTCGGCATAAACCGCCGTCGTCGGTGACCCCTACCACTGGTTTTCTCCGTTGTTACTATTTTTTTTCAACCTCACTCCGATCTCCCTTTCGACTTCAACCCTTTCCGTTTTGATTTTGTTATGGCGTCTGTGTGTATTTGAAAAATGGGTGTGTATATTTAGGTGTAAAAAAGGAAGAAGAAGGGCGTGTGGTAGGTACTGGTGGTTTCAACCACCGCTGAGGGCGGTGGGGTTTTCTCTTTCCCTCTGTTTTCCCTCTGTTTTTGTTTGGTTGTGTGTGTATCTGTCTGTTTTACTGATTTCATGTAAGGGTAACAGAGAGAAGGGTTGATGATGATGAAGATGAGTATTGGTTTCTATTGGGATCAAGGGCTATGGGAGTGGGTGTGTTAAAAATGGAGAAAGTGACCGGGGGTATTGGTGTACTGTTCGTGTGTAAAAAGGAAGAAGACGATGCTCGAATTGTATAGGGGTGAGGGTATGTGTATGTTGCCTGTCTGTGATTTGTGTGATAGTGTGTAATATATAAGCCATTTCAGAAAGGAGTCGTTGAGGGGAGCTTAATCAGAGGGATCGGGGGAGATTTTGATAAAAATTGGAAAGATAAGGGAGAGTGATTAGGGGATTTGAAAGGATTAGGAAAATAATGTGAGAGATTAGGGGGAATTAGGAAGATTTGGAGGAATTTTGAATTCGGGGAAATGTATCAAGACTAAAAAGTGGAATAATGATCTTTTGACAATTTTCTTTCCCAATTTTAACTACGAGAGAGTGTATTTGGTTAAGAAAATTGCCCAGGTTCAATATGACAAATAAGTATAGAAATAAGGATTTAGGACTGAAATATTTAATTAGACTAAAAATTAACTAAAAGGTGAATGGTAAATAAATAAAAAAATATATATAAATAATAATAATAATATATATTATGTATAAAAGTGGGAAAATGCACATATAAAATAATTGGGGTCAAATTAAAATGATTAAACAAAAATAGTCACGCACAAATTAACAAATGTTATAAATGTAGGAATTTGCATAAATGATCACAATTTGGCACATACTTAAAACACATAACCGAAGTGATGTAATTACGTAATATAATGACAATAATATTTATATATAAATCCGGCTTGAGTGACTTTGTTGTAGACCGGAGCAAAGTTGAGTGACTTTTGGGTAACAAATGAAACAAAAGTGACTTTGTGGTAATGAAACAATAGTTCAGTGACCACCGGTGAAATATATATATATATATATATATATATATATATATATATATATATATAGAGAGAGAGAGAGAGAGAGAGAGAGAGAGAGTATAGATGGGGGATAGCACACGTAAAATGCACACATAAAGGAAATTTGAATACAAATTAAACTAAATAAATATAAATAGCCACAATTATTTATTAAATGCTATAAATGCACTAAAATTGCACAAACAACCATATTTTGACAAATAGTCTAAATGATGCAAGTTACGTAATATAGTCACATTTAAGTATGTAATATATAAGTAGAAGATAACACACGTAAATGCATGTCTTTTAATGCAAATTATACACAAACAGTCAAATTGCACCCTCAAGTGAAATTATAGCTGATTTTAGAAAAAGGAGGGACAAAATTGGGTGTCAACAGCTACTATTTATTATTGTACTAATTCATTTTTTTTTGCGAGGTACAACGTGTTGGAATCACAAACGGACGAAGCATTTAAAATAAGGACAAAAATATTCACTTTTACTTAATTTTGTTTTATTTTAAGTATTTTTGTTTACAATTCTTACTAACCTGTTTGTTTCATTTGCAAGGCACATTCAGACGAAGAAGATAATAGAAAAGCCGAATGTTTATTGTAGTTATTTGTATACTACTATAGATTAATATTCAAATATTTTATTGCTTAGTTTAATCATTTGCTTTTAGAATCCCAATATTTAGTCCGGCCGGTAACCACCTTTGGTGGAGCCACAGAGGTACCTAACACCTTCCTCTCGGATTACCTTGAACCCTTACCTAGAATTTCTGATTCATAGACTAAGTTTCGAAGTTAATTATAAAAGTGGCTAGAAATAAAAGTAGATGCCCTAATACGCCTATTTAAAAAATATGTTAGGTGGCGACTCCAAGTATACGATGCTGGTTAAGATAGAAAGACACATAAAACACAACTATGAGTTCTTCGGACAACATGAATAAGAAACAGATGAACCAAAATAAAGCACCACTTTAATTACAGCAAGCAACAAATTCAAAGAAGAATGAGATCACAATGCTAATCCAGAAAGAACTTAGGCAAACCACCACTATAAACTTCAAATCATTTAGAAACTTAAAGATTTCAAAGGTGTGGTTAATAGTTGATGGACTTGTAGAAAATTAATGAGGTTTTACACGATCTCCCTTCAATAAACAATAAGAGTAGATACTTGAGAACTAGAGTAATAACTAAGAGAAAAATATTACTCCATACATAGAACACTCTATGACAATTTTTGTCAAAGATATTAGGCATAAATAAAATGTCGTGGATCGTCTCCTCAAAACTCAAAATCTCAACTTTAAACAATCTCAAAGTACCTAAAATTCACCATTGTATACACAAAATCAGAAGAAAAGTTTCATGCTATAAGAGACACCGTGTAATTAATTGAAGTCCTCTAATTCTTGAAAACCTCATCAATCAAGTAAATCAAATATATCTACAAAAAAAAAAGGTTGTGAAAAAACCTAACAGTACATCAATAGCTTAAAGTAACCAAAATACACTGCAAATTCTACTGAAAGTTCTTCCTCTGCACGATTGGTTAGTTAAATTTTAGGGGGAAATATATGAAACAAAATTGGCATCAAGTATTAGAGTTTTTCGAGCCTCTACAGTAATACAAAGTTAAAAGACAAATGAATTAAATAAAAAAGGAAAGATGCTTTTCGATTATCTTTAAAATAGATCTACTCTTAGGTCTTCCAAGCTGAGTAGATAGATTCGCACGATTTTGTTCTCAGGTTAAGGTTTTGTACTTTTTCTTCGGATTCCCTTCAAAATACTTAAATCTTTCTTGGAATTATTTGTGTAACTTCGACCTTTTTAATGTTTTCTGGTGGCAGAAAAGGGATCTATGAACTTTGGCGGGGTGAGGGTTTTCGATGTGAGTTACCTTTTTTGGTTTTCATTTTCAGGGGAAAATTTAAAAACTAAATGGAGTTAAGAATAAAAGAAGAGTGGTCTATGAAAAATGAGGAGGGAGATTGGAAAAAGATAGTGAGTGAAATGTTTTGCAAGTCCCGCCTCTGTTTGCCACGGGTTGTTAGCTCCGGTTATAAGTTCGAAGCAATCTTTGTCCACTTTACTTATTTTTCCCACGATTATAAGATTCGTTGCTAGAAAACCGTGGGCAAAACGCGTTCTTTTTGTAGTGGTGTGTCCAGGCAAATGTGACTGACCGAGACTGCAAGAAATTGGAAAGCTCTTGCTTGGATTCAGTTGAGAGTTTGGCCCCACGTAAAATTTCTTCTCTGGGACCCTCTCATCGAAGATGATTGGGTCGAGGTTGTTGACGGTGGCTTTGGTGGTCTTCTCTTCATCGTCTAAGTCTAGAGGCATAACGGCTGGCTCCTCGGGTCCATTCCCATCATGCCCCTCGGACCCAAACGGTATATTGGTAATTAAGCAGGGGCCGAACAATTTGTCTAACTTCTTGTGCTGATTCTTTGCTTCCTTCTTTATGACGCACTGACGGTTGTCACATAGCAACTTCTTGATAGCTTTTGCTCCCCCTGAATTTCTTTCACTCCCTAAGGAGTAGGGTACTTTAGGACTTGATGAAGTGTAGATGGCACTGCGCATACTTCAAGAATCCATGGTCTTTCCAAGATAAAGTTATACGAGAGATCGTATGTCATTACTTGGAAGGACGTTACCTCGGTTACCCTTGGGAGGTGAATCTAGAGGAGTATCTCTCCCACTGACTTCTAGTTGCTGCTGTTGAAGCTGATAATGGTGTATGGGCTGGGAATTATCTGATGTTGCATCTCTATCTGGCAAACGACTTCCTAGTGAATGCTATTCATACCACTGCCCGGAACTATCAACCCACGCTTAACCTGGGAATCATGCATCTGCAAAGTGACTATCACAGCATCATGGTGCGGATAGAGGACCTGGTGTATGTCTCTGTCATTGAATTCGATGGTATTGACACGAGGCTTCTTGGTTACCACCTGGTGGACCTCACAAACCATGACGATTCTAGCATCAACGCTATCAACTCCAAGCCCCCCAAAGATGGTGTTGACAAGCTTTAGGGTATCCTGAGCTTTTGGCGCTGCCTCGTTGTATCCACTTCCCGGCACGGATCCTCGATAGTGAACAGAGGAATGCTTCTTCTTGACACCTGCTCATAGTTTTAACCATATTGGCTGAGTTACGAGCTATCTATCGAATCTCGATGATGGCATACAGTCGCTGCCATCTGGTATAGCTGCATCTTTTCCTTCGTAGAATACCTACAATTGAATGGACCCCACGGTAGGCACCAAACTGTTTAGGCCTAAATTTAGTCGTTTAGGTAAAACAATTGATTTGAGAGCACACCTATATCCTCTATGCCCGGTGACTTATAGGCTAAGTCTAATCTCGCCAGCATGACTTGTATCCCTGCAATAATAGGTGGCATATTTCTTCCAACACATTGTATTAGTAACCTTTTCCATTTACGTATCCTAACTTCATCCGGAAAAACGTGTAATTCACTAATCGCCCGTTATGATCCCAGTCTCTTAATTAATTTAGTCCACAACGTAAATTCAGAAATTAACCAACTGGATTTCGATAATTATAATACCTAAAATTATACTTTAGAAAATACAGTGTGTATCCATGAAAATATTTGGAAAAGAAATCTTTGCGTTGGAGTTTTAAAATATTTTTCCAATTCTTTCATAGAATTTTAGTTCTGAAAATTTCATTCTATTTTGGTAATATAGAAGTTTTGAATTTTGGGCTATGTGGTGGTGAAGTGGTTTTAGGAAGGAGGGTTGTGGGTGAAAGGGTGGAGTGTTTCAGGGAAGGATGAAGAAAGAAGACTAAGAAACAAGAAGCGAGGCTTCATGTATGAACGGGTAGGAGACGTAAATGGGAGGGGTTGATGAATTTGTGCGCCGTAGCTGACCGGCTAAAAAAAGATATGGCTACAAAAAAAAAAAAAGAAGCCCCTCCCAATTTTTTAGGGATACAATTATTTATAACATCTAACTCAACTAGATCATTGACTTGTTCATTTGAAGAATATTCTCCTATATTCACCGATTCAAAATTTTGATTATTTGTTAAAAATCGATCAATGGCTACTTTTTGGGATTTAATTAGTTCTTCAACTTTTCTCCTTTTTATCTCTTTTTTTATAATTCACATTTTCTAGTTGACATATTTAAATTGATTAAATTCTAATTATAATTGAAATAACAAAATTTAATTATGAATAAGATTATAAAAAATGATATATTTTTAATTAAACAAAATATAAAGTTTGTAATAAAACCTAGTTCAAGAATTTGAAAGTTGATATAATGATACCAAAATAGTATTGCGCGGATTCAATATAATAATTGTATGACTCTGACCGGGGGGTAACATCTCCCATCATCTTGCATTCAATTTCGGCCTTCGGCATCATATCGGCACAGAAGTCAGTGACAAATTTCGCGAGGACCTGTGACTCAATGGTCGTTCGCGGCTGATAAATGATATCGTACTCTCGTAACTCTACGGCCCATTTTTGCTAGCCTCCCCGAAAGTTCAGGTTTGTGCAAGATAGTCCATAAAGTTAAAGAAGATACTACGATGATCGTATGACTCTGAAAATACAGCCGCAACTTCCTTACTGCTATTACCAATGCAAGCCCCAGCTTTTTAAGATGTTGATAACGGGTTTCAGCATCCAGGAGAGATTTGCTAACATAGTATACTGGAGATTGTTGCCCCCTTTCTTCTCGTACTCGAACAGCACTGACAGCGACTTTAGACACCGAGAAGTACAACAATAACGGTTCTTCCTCGCGTGGCTTGGTTAGCAACAGGGGATTAGCCAGATATTGTTTAACCTCTCGGAGCGCTTTGCTGCATTGCTCCATCTACTTGAAACTTTATTCTTCTTCAGAATATTAATGAACTGGTGACACTTCTCCGAAGATAGTGAAATAAACCAGCTGATCGCGGCTATCCGAATGTTAAGTCTCTTCACCTCTACTTCGCTTTTCAATACCGCAGGTATGGCCTCAATTGCTTCGTTCTTCGCAGGGTTGGCCTCTATCCCTCTGTTAGAGATGATGAAACCGAGAAACATCCATGAGGACACGGCAAAAGCACACTTTTTGAGGTTGAGCTTTATCTCAAACTTATCCAGGATGTCAAATGTTTCTTCCAAGTGGCTGATGTGATCTTTGGCGAACTCCGACTTGACCAGCATATCATCAATGTAGACCTCCATGGTTTTACCAATCTGCTGCTTGAACATTAGGTTCACCAATCTCTGATAGGTCGCTCTTGCATTTTTCAAACTAAAAGGCATCACCCGGTAACAATAAGTCCCCCTATCTGTGATAAATGAAGTCCTTTCTTGATCATCCGGATTCATAAGGATTAGATTATATCCTGAGTATGCATCCAAGAAGTTGAGGGCTTCATAGCCTATCGTAGAATCTATGAGTTGACCGATGTTAGGCAGTGGGTAAAAGTCCATGGGGAATTCTTTGTTCTGTTCTTTGAAGTCAAAGCACATTCTCCACTTCCAATTCTTCTTCGGGACCACCACAACATTGGACAACCAATCGGGATACTGGACATCACGAATGGATCCGTTGTTTAAAAGCTTCTCGACCACTTCATGGAATACCAGTCCTCGCTCTCACGATTGATTGATCGGTTCTTTGGTTGACCGATTTGAAGCTTGAATCTACATTTAACTTGTGTGTGATGACACTGGTTGATATTCTGGGCATGTCGGTGTGTGTCCAGGAAAATATGCCTAGCCGAGCACGCAAGAAATTGGAAAACTCTTGCTTGGATTTAGTTATGAGTTTGGCCCCATGTAAAATTTCTTCTCTAGGACCCTCTCGTCGAAGATGATTGGGTCGAGGTTGTCGACGGTAGCTTTTGTGGTCTTCTCTTCATCATCTAAGTCTCGGGGCATGACGGCTGGCTTCCCGAGTCCAGTCCCTTCGTGCCCCTCGGATCCAAATGGTATACTGATAACTAAGCAAGGGCCGAGCAGTTTGTCAAACTACTTGCGCTGATTCTTTGCTTCCTTCTTTACCACGCATGTGACGGCCGTCACATAGTAGTTTCTTGACAGCTTTTGCTCCCCCCGAATTTCTTTCACTCCCCAAGGAATATGTACTTAAGGACTTGCTGAACTGTAGACAGCACTGTGCATACTTCATAAATCCGTGGTCTTAACAAGATAATGTTATACGAGAGATTATATGCCATTACTTAGAAGGACGTTACCTTCGTTACCCTGGGGAGGTGAACCTTGAGGAGTATCTCTCCCACTGACATCTCGCTGGCGCTGTTGAAGCTGGTTATGGTGTATGGGCTGGGGATTATCTGATGTTGCATCTCCATCTGGCAAACGACTTCCCAGTGAATGATGTTCACAGCACTGCCCGGATCTATCAACACATACTTAACCTGGTAATCATGCATCTGTAGGGTGACAATCAGGGCATCATGGTGCGGATAGAGGACCTGTTCTATGTATCTGTTGTTGAATTTGACGGTATTGACACGAGGCCTCTTGGTTACCTCTTGGTGGACCTCACAAACCATGACAGTTCTAGCATCGGCGCTATCAACTCCAGGCCCCTCAAAGATGGTGTTGACAAGCTTTAGGGTATCCTGAGCTTCTGACGCTGCCTCGTTAGTTCCACTGCGCGGCACGGATCCTCAATGGTGAACAGAGGAACGCTTCTTCTTGACACATGCTCATAGTTTCAACCATATCAGCTGAGTTACGAGCCATCTGTCGAATCTTGATTATGGCGTACAGCCGCTTCCGTCTGGTATAGCTGGGTCTTTTGTTTCGTAGAAAACTTACAATTAAATGGGTCCCACGGTAGGCACCAAACTGTTTAGGCCTAAATTTGGTCGTTTAGCTGAAACAATTAATTTGAGTAATAAAGAAGCAAGTAATAATCTTATTCCTTCAGAATAGCCGGATTCAGTGTGAATCACTTGATGTACAATACAATGTAAGGAGCGGTATCTATAGCTAAGATTTACCCCATCCTAATTATGGTAAAATACAAAGGCTAATGAGTCTACAAACTCGAGGTGGTGGTGTATACAAAATCCTAACTAGTAGACTGTAAACCCTAAGGCGGCGAGATGTATACCTCGCATCATACGCCCGTACCATCTTAGCGGTCGTGGCTTAGAGAGCACACCTATATCCTCTGTGCCCGGTGACTTATAGGCTAAGTCTAATCTAGCTAGCATGACTTGTATCCCTGTAATAATAGGTGGCATATTTCTTCCAACACATTACATTAGTAACTATTTTCGTTTACGTATCACTTCATCCGAAAAAACGTGTAATTCACTAATCGCCCGTTCTGATCCCAGTCTCTTAATTAATTTAGTCCACAACGTAAATTCAAAAATTAACTAACCAGATTTCGATATAAATGGTCGCATGTATCTCAACTAAATAAAAATTTAATTATGATACCTGAAATTATATTTAGAAAATACAATATGTATCAATGAAAAGATTTGCGAAAAAAAATCTCTGCGTTTGTGTTTTAAAATTTTTGTCCAATTCTTTCATAGAATTTTAGTTCTGAAAATTTCGTTCTGTTTTTGTAATTTAGAAGTTTTCAATATTTGGCTGTGTGGTGGTGAAGTGGTTTTAGGAAGGAGGGTTGTGTGTGAAAGGGTGGGGTATTTCAGGGAAGGATGAAGAAAGAAGACTAAGAAATAAGAAGCGAGGCTTCATGTATGAACGGGTAGGAGACGTAAATAGAAGGGGTTGATAAATTTTTGCGCCAATAGCTGACCGGCTAAAAGAAGATATGGCTACAAAAAAAGAAGCGCCTCTCTATTTTTTAGGGCTACAATTATTTATAATATCTAACTCAACTAGATCATTGACTTGTTCATTAGAAGAATATTCTCCGATTCAAGATTTTTATTATTTGTTAAAAATATATCAATGGCTCCTTTTTGGGATTTAGTTAGTTCTTAAACTTTTCTCCTTTTTATCTCTTTTTTCATAATTCATATATTCTAGTTGACGTATTTAAATTGATTAAACTCTGATTATAATTGAAACAACAAAATTTAATTATGAAGTAAGATTATAAAAAATGATTAATTTTTAATTAAAAAAATATAAAGTTTGTAATAAAACCTAGTTCAAGAATTTGAAAGTTGATATAATTATACTGAAATAGTGTTGCGCGGATTCAATATAATAATTGTATGACTCTGCCCCGGGGTAACATCTTCCATCATCTTGCATTCAATTTCAGCCTTCGGCATCATATCGGCATTGAAGTCAGCGAAAAATTTCGCGAGGACCTGTGACCCAATGGTCGTTCGCGGCTGATAAATGATATCGTACTCTCCTAACTCTACGGCCCATTTTGCTAGCCTCCTCGAAAGCTCAGGTTTGTGCAAGATAGTCTGTAAAGGGAAAGAAGATACTATGATGATCGTATGACTCTGAAAATACAGCCACAAGTTCCTTACTGCCATTACCAATGCGAGCCCCAGCTTTTCAAGATGTTGATAATGGGTTTCAGAATCCAAGAGAGATTTGCTGACGTAGTATACTGGAGATTGTTGCCCCCTTTCTTCTCATACTCGAACAGCATTGACAGCGACTTTAGACACCACACCGCGAGGTACAACAATAACGGTTCTTCCTCGCATGGCTTGGTTAGCAACAAGGGATTATCCAGATATTGTTTCAACTCTCGGAGCGCTTTGCTGCATTGCTCCATCCACTCAAAACTTTTATTCTTCTTCTGAATATTAAAGAACTGGTGACACTTCTCCAAAGATCGTGAGATAAACCAGCTGAGCGCGGCTATCCAATTGTTCAATCTCTTCACCTCTACTTCGACTTTTTAATACCTCAGGTATGGCCTCAATTGCTTCGTTCTTCGCACGGTTGGTATCTATCCCTCTGTAAGAGATGATGAAACCGAGAAAAATCCTTGAGAACTCGCCAAAAGCACACTTCTCGGGGTAAAGCTTCATCCAGAACTTATCCAGGATATCAAATGTTGCTTCCAAGTGGCCGATGTGATCTTTGGCGAACTCCGACTTGACCAGCATATCATCAATGTAGACCTCCATAGTTTTGCCAATCTTCTGCTTGAACATTAGGTTCACCAATCTCTGATAGGTTGCTTTTTCATTTTTTAAACCAAAAGGCATCACCCAATAACAATAAGTCACCCTATCTATGATAAAAGAAGTCATTTCTTGATCATCCGGATTCCTTAGGATCAGATTGTATCCTGAGTATGCATCCAAGAAGTTGAGGGCTTCATTGTCTGCCGTAGAATCTGTGAGTTGATTGATGTTAGGCTACGGGAAAGATTCTTTGGAGAAGGCTTTGTTCTAATCTGTGAAGTCAATGCACATTCTCTACTTCCCATTCTTTTTCGGGACCACCAACACATTGGACAACCAATTGGGATACTGGACCTCATGAATGGATCCATTGTTTAATAGCTTCTCGACCACTTCGTGGATTGGCAGCCCTCTCTCACGATTGATCGATCATTTCTTTGGTTGACCGGTTTAAAGCTTGAATCTATATTTAACTTGTGTGTGATGATGTTGGTTGATATTCTGGGCATGTTGGTGTGTGTCCAGGCAAATATGCCTGACCGAGCGCACAAGAAGTTGAAAACTCTTGCTTGGATTCAGTTGAGAGTTTGGCCCAACGTAAAAAAATTCTCCAGGACCCTCTCGTCGAAGATTATTGGGTCGAGGTTGTCGACGGTGGCTTTGGTGGTCTTCTCTTCATCGTCTAAGTCTCGGGGCATGACGGCTGGCTCACCGAGTCCAGTCCCTTTGTGCCCCTCGGAAACAAACGGTATACTAGTAACTAAGCAGAGGACGAGCAGTTTGTCTAACTTCTTTTACTTATTCTTTGCTTCCTTCTTTACTACGCATATGACGGCCGTCACATAGAAACTTCTTGAAAGATTTTGCTCTCCCCCCCTCCCCCGAATTTCTTTCACTCCCCAAGGAGTAGGGTACTTGAGGACTTGATGAAGTGTAGACGACACTGCGCATACTTCATGAATCCATGGTCTTCCCAAGATAATATTATATGAGAGATCGTATGTCATTACTTTGAAAGACGTTACCTTCGTTACCCTGGAGAGGTGAACCTGGAAGAGTATCTCTCCCTCTAAATTCTCGCTGGCGTTGTTGAAGCTGGTTATGGTGTATGGGCTGGGAATTATCTGATGTTGCATCTCCATCTGGCAAACGACTTCCCAGTGAATGATGTTCACAGCACTGCCCGGATCTATCAACACACGCTTAACCTGGGAATCATGCATCTGTAGGGTGACAATCGGGGCATCATGGTGGGGATAGAGGACCTATTGTATGTCTCTGTTGTTGAATTTGACGGTATTGACACGAGGCCTCTTGGTTACCTCTTGGTGGACCTCACAAACCATGACGGTTCTAGCATTGGCGCTATCAACTCCAGGCCCCCCAAATGTGGTGTTGACAAGCTTTAGGGTATCCTGAGCTTCTGATGCTGCCTCGTTAGTTCCACTGCCCGGCACGGATCCTCGATGGTGAACAGAGGAACGCTTCTTCTTGACACATGCTCATAGTTTTAACCATATCAGCTGAGTTACGAGCCATCTATCGAATCTTGATTATGGCGTACAGCCGCTGCCGTTTGGTATAGCTGGGTCTTTTGTTTCGTAGAAAACCTAAAATTAAATGGGTCCCAGGGCAGGCACCTAACTGTTTAGGCCTGAATTTGGTCGTTTAGGTAAAACAATTAATTTGAGTAATCAGCAAGCAAGTAATAATCTTATTCCTTGAGAATAGCTGGATTCTATGTAAATCGCTTGATGTACAATACAATGTAAGGAGTGGTATCTATAGCTAAGATATATCCAGTCCTAATTATGGTAAAATACAAAGGCTAATAAGGCTAATGACTCTACAAACTCAAGGCGGTGGTGTATACAAAATTCTAACTAGGAGACTGTAAACTCTAAGGTGGCGGGATGTATACCTTGCATCATACGCCCGTACCGGCTTAGCGGTCATGGCTTAGAGAGCACACGTATATCCTTTGTGCCCGGTGACTTATAGGCTAAGTCTAATCTCACCAGCTGGACTTGTATCCCCGCAATAGTAGGAGGCATATTTCTTCTGACATATTGCATTAGTAACTTGTTCCGTTTACGTATCCTAACTTCATCGGGACAAACGTGTAATTCACTAATCGTCCGTTCTTATCCCGGTCTCTTAATTAATTTAGTCCTCAACGTAAATTCAGAATAACCAATCGGATTTAGATATAAACGGTCGCATGTAGCTCAACTAAATAAAAAATTTATTGTGATACCTGAAATTATATTTTAGAAAATACCGTGTGTATCCATGAACAGATTTGGAAAAGAAATCTCTGTGTTGGTGTTTTAAAATTGTTATCCAATTCTTTCATAGAATTTTAGTTCTGAAAATTTCGTTCTATTTTGGTAATATAGAAGTTTTCAATTTTGGGTTGTGTGGTGGTGATGTGGTTTTAGGAAGGAGGGTTGTGGGTGAAAGGGTGGAGTGTTTCAGGGAAGGATGAAGAAAGAAGAATAAGAAACAACAAGCGAGGCTTCATGTATGAACGGGTAGGAGACGTAAATGGAAGGGGTTGATGAATTTTTGCGCCAGTAGCTGACCGGCTAAAAAAAGATATGGCTACAAAAAAAAAAAAAAAAAAAAAAAAAAAAAAAAAGAAGAAGCCCCTCCCTATTTTTTAGGGATACAATTATTTATAACATCTAACTCAACTAGATCATTGACTTGTTCATTTGAAGAATATTCTCCTATATTCTTATATTCAAGATTTTTATTATTTATTAAAAATCTATCAATGGCTCCTTTTTGGGATTTAATTAGTTTTTCAATATTTCTCCTTTTTATCTCTTTTTTCATAATTCAGATTTTCTAGTTGACATATTTAAATTGATTAAATTTTGATTATAATTGAAACAAAAAAATTTAATAATGAAATAAGATTATAAAAAGTGATAAATTTTCAATTAAAAAAATATAAAGTTTGTAATAAAACCTAGTTCAAGAATTTGAAAGTTGAATATGATGATACCGAAATAGTGTTACGTGGATTCAATATAATAATTGCATGACTTTGACCCGGGGGTAACATCTTCCATCATCTTGCATTCAATTTCAGCCTTCGGCATCATATCGGCACTTAAGTCAGCAACAAATTTCGCGAGGACCTGTGACTCAATGGTCGTTCGCGGCTGATAAATGATATCGTACTCTCACTACGACCCATTTTGCTAGCCTCCCCGAAAGCTCAGGTTTGTACAAGATAGTCCGTTTAGGGAAAGAAGATGCTACGATGATCGTATGACTCTGAAAATACGGTTGCAACTTCCTTACTGCCATTACCAATGCGAGCCCTAGCTTTTCAAGATGTTGATAATGGGTTTCAGCATCCAGGAGAGATTTGCTGACGTAGCATACTGGGGATTGATGCCTACATTACAACCTAAAGAAGTCCTAATTGATCTTAGCCGAGTAGATGGACATTAGTCGAGTCCTACACTAAGGGCAAGATTATGGTACATCTTGTATTGCATGTGAGATCTTTTTTGAGAGTGAGTGTTTCATCTATATGTGAACTTTTTGTTCATGACCATTCTCTTGTGTGAATTCCTTCTCTAATATTTTATTTGATTGTGAGGGCACATGATTTACAAGAAGCGAGCTCTGTTATTAGTCTCTTGGATAGAGTGAGTACTTGTATGACTTATTGGATGAGTCTGGAGTTGATGTGGGATTGGGAGGTTGGTTTGATGCACTTGGTTGTTTTTAAATATTCTTGGCATGCATTTCGTGCGAATAAAGCATAATGAGTGCATAAGCAACTTGTTAAGTGCCTATATAAACCCAAGTCATTGTATGAGTGGTTTTGATGTGTCTTGAGTTCAAGTTATAAGTTGCTCGAGAACGAGCAAAGATTTAAGTGTAGGGTGTTGATACGACGCTAGATATTGCAATAATTTCTATACTTTCGCCTCGTGTTCATGCTTCGACTTGTGATATTTTGTTGGTAGTTTGAACGGAATTGCTCTTATTTGGTGTGTTTCATGTTGTTGGAATTATGTTGAAGATATGAAGCGTTCGTGGAGCAAAGTTTAGTGAAAACAAGGGTTTTGAAGCCTGAGTAGAAGCCCGAGGGTCGAGCGAACCAAGGCGTGGAGGAAAAACAAACAAATATTGGAGAAGCAGTAAATTAAGCCTGTTGCGCCGCACTAGGCGTTGCGTTGTGCAACGTAACAGGGGCAATATTCAAAGAACATGAAATTTTAAAATCCTGAAGAAATTGGCCAACGGCACCGCACTGCGCAATGCGCCGCGGGGCGCCGTAGGCTTAAAATCCTGACATTCTCATTCCGAATTTATTTTGGATTCTCGACTTGTGTAGGTCTACGGGGAGGGTATAAAAGCCCTAAAACATGTACCAAAACACATCTTTTGACCTGGAAAGGAGCAAAAGGAGGCTAGAGCTTTGGAGACTTCAAGAACAGAAGAGATTTTCTTAAATTCTTCCTTTCTATTTGTAATTTAGTCATTCATGAATTATCTTGATATGATTGTGATAAACATGAGTGGCTAAATTACCCATTCTAGGGTTGATTGAACCACTGCAATACTTTTGTGTTATGAATTATTGTTTTAATGAATGAAACTTGTTAACCATCCTATCTAAGTGTTTATGATTTGTATGCTATTGATTGGTAGAGCTCCCAATTGATTGTGCCCTTTATTCTTGTGCATCTAGGGATAGATTCATGAGTTAGGGTTAAATACTTAGCAATATTTCAACCTAAAACAAAGGCATTACTTAAGTTGTCAAAAAGGTGATTTGTGACCATTGACCCCGATTGTGAACTATACTTGTAGTCCTATATATCTTCATTAATTAATTTGAAAATTTGTTAGTGAAAGCTACAATTATTACACGGGAGTGAATAGTTGTGAATTTGGAGCAAGTGTTCAATAGGATGAAGCAAGTTGAATCCATTAATGCATTGTTCAACACATGAGTAGGAGTTTGGTGGATCAATCCTAGACTTCTAAACCCTTGAATTAATCTATTTCTTACTACTTTACTATTTACTTTATTGTTACTTAGTTGTTACATTTAAACCATCATAAAAATATAAATTTTCGAAGTTAATTGATTAGATAAGTTAGTTAGATTAGCAACTAGATTTCGAGTGTTCTCTGTGGGATTTGACCTCGAGACTTTAAGTACCGAGCTATATTTGCTGCGACCGCTTAGTCTCTTTTATAGGGCGTAGTTGAGCGTGATCATCCACACCTCCACCAAGGCCAACCCGAGACATATCCCTTTCCTAGGGGTGGACCCACTTGGACCTACATCATTCCCCTTTTCTTTTTGGAAAGGTTCGTCCTTGAACCTGCGCATGGTGTAAGCGGGATTCGAACCCGGGACCAGCTCTGATACCAAACATTTAGAGCGAACTGCAACAATTTCTACCAAAAGCTTAAGTTGATGGTAGAGGCGCAACCCAACTCCTATATAGCCCTCTCTCAGCAGGCACGGCTACACACGGGCCGCATACTGGATCAAACCCGGCCAACGCCCCCACCAAGGCCAACCCGAGACATATCCCTTTCCCAGGGGTGGACCTACATCATTCCCTTTTTCTTTTTGGAAAGGTTCGTCCCCGAACCTGCGCAAGGTGTAAGCAGGATTCGAATCTGGGACCCGCTCTGATACCAACTGATGCAAGCAAGATTATGAAAGCAAGAACAATGATTAAAAGTTAGACATAATTTGAATTCAACAAAGGATTTAGTAGGAACTAGTCTACTCACCCCTTTGTTAGGAATCAAAGAGCACCTAGACTATACGAACTATCCTCAAGACTAACCTGTGTCTTGTAAACAATTCGATGAAGAGAGAAAAGTGGTTCAACTCTGATTTCACTCAGAAGGAATGATTTTCCAAGTGTTTGTAGGAAAAGCATAAAGCTGTATTTTTCTGTAATGTCTAGGAACTGAATAAAATAATGCTAAGTGTAGGCTTTTATAGTGGAAGCCCTACACGCCTAATAAGTCAAGGAACAGCCATGAAAAGGGCTAGATATAAACGACCATGCAGGGCCAAATAAATGCCATTCACCTAACTGTGAACGTTTATGCAAAAATAACAAATAAGAGCTCGTTGAGGAGCTCTTTGAGTTCACCAAGTTGCTGCCGAATCCCAAGCTCCCAATGCCCAAAAAGTGAGCTTGTTGAGTAGCTCGTTAAGCTCTCCAAGTTTCGGCCTCAACTTGCTTCAGTCGTCCCTCCTTCTCCAATGTTAATCAAAGTGTCTCTTGTCGCCTCTAACATGCTGTCCGCTTCTTCCATGCTTGCACAATCATAACTCTCCATCACCATCAAGTGGATATCATGAAGCTCCTTACCTTGACTCCTCGTGAATGGTCTTAGAGTTACGAACTTAGCTTGATCAAGCTGGACTGCATTATATACGTAATTGAATTACAATCCTATATTATTTTCAAATAAATTTAGAATATAGGGACAAACTATACCTGTGAAAAGTGTTCATGAATTAAACAATATTTAGATGATTAACTTAGTTCTTAAAATCAAAATTCCTTTTTCTCATTTTTTAGAATTTTTTTTGTCTCTTTTGTCTCAACTACATTTACAGAAGACACTTTCATAAATCCTATGATTTTTTTTCACAACCACGCAAAGTGCGGGCATATTAACTAGTTACTTAAAAAGTAAAAACTATTTCAATCCCTAATTGTTGCAATGGTGCCCAAAGTCATTGCTTTACTAGCTTTATTGAGTTGCCGGTCTAGTTAAATGCACAAGCTATTTCTCAAACAACTTCCTTGAAACTAGTGAAGAAACATCTTCAGCAAAAAATCGGACAAGAATTCAATTCAACCACCCATTCTTGTGTCTTTTGCACGTTTGGGACAACAATTTTGATATCAGAGACAGTTATGGATGTGCTTAAAAAGGAGCGTCTATCATGCCTAAATCTGTATAGTTTCATTTAGATTAAAGTAAGAAAAATAACGCTAGCTAAACACTCAGAACAATTCTAAACAGTAAATAAACTCATTTTGCGTTTATTACCCCAACTAAACATTTGAGTAAGTACACATTTCTTCTTCTATCCATTAAGCATAATAGTTACTGGTCCATTAAATAAGCCTACAATTAAGGGGATGAGAGATTTTATTACCGCAGTAAAGTCGTTTTAATGTTGATATATGTTTTCAAAATTAATACTAGCTGATTTGTTTCTTTTTTTATTTAGGTTAGTAGTTTCTCCCTCTTCTCATTCATAAATAATACTTCCCCAAGCTCACCCGCCCAGCTTTTCCTCACGTAGCAATATGCATAATAGGTGCATATAACTACTTTTACCTAGCATATTTCTTGTATATTTTGTGTGCCAGCATGTTGAGTTTTCATATAGATTGTATATCCTAATTATATTTCATGTATATTATACATTCCATGTAGACTAATCATGAAAATAAAATAAGTGCTAACTTATTCATATGGATGTATATTCAATTCATACCATATGTATATGATAAAGCATTGTAAGAATAGTTGAAGTTTTCATATAGATTATATATTCCAATTATACTCCATGTATATTATATATTTCGTGAAGACTGGTCATAAAAATAAAATAAGTACTAACTTATTCATGTGGGTGTATATTCACTGCATACCATATGTATATGATAAAGTGTTGTAAGAACAGTTATTGTAGAATTGTATAACTGATGCATAATCTTTGCATACAATTAAAAAAGCAAAAAAGTAATAAGTGATCCATAGCATTCTAAGATTTTGTATAACTGATGCATACTTATATAAACATAACAAAAAAAAATTAGGTCGATTCATATTATTCTGGAAATTTTGTACACAAAAATTACAAATGTCCACAATTTCTTTTTAGGGAAGATTAATATAATTGGACTAGGAAATGGACTAGCAGACCAAATAAGTAGTCGTTAATTACCATAGAATTTTCCGTCAAATCCATTTGTGATTAAAGGCACCAGATGTCAACAATTTGTGGGAGTTAAATTTAAATATGTGTCTTTTGAAATTATATATAATTTAATTAGTTATGAGTAAATGTGTGATTTTTATTGAAGAGTCCATAATTGAAGGTAACAATATCTCCACCCTAGATTATTGCCTTATTTTTTTTCCTATTTTTTAGGAAAAGAATCCGGTAAACTTATTTTTATAGGGTAATTTTTTGCTAGCATTTGTGCAAGACTCTTTGTGGCTATTTGAATGTAGGGCCTAGTTTGATTTTGGTTAGTTATGTTATTTTCCCATTAAAGCAGGTGACATTGTGTTAAACGTTGCAGATTGAGAGTTTGGGTCCAAAGAACATAAGAGATAAGCCCAGTGAGCATGAGTAGAGCTTCTGGTAGTTGCTAGAAGCGAGGCCTACTCTGATCCAGCTCTCCCACCAGCTAACTGAAGCACTGGGGTTGGGGGGACAGTGGCAAGTTACTGGCTGCTGACATTAGATACAAAAACAACTCTTACCGTCTGCCGAAAAGTCATCATTGTAGTCACAAAATGGTTATATTTATCATTAAAATAAAGCTTATAATCATACAGAACTTGTAGCCTAATTGGACACTAAGGTAACTCATTCCCAATCAGCAATGTCAAATTTTAGATGCTAGTTAAATACAAAACAAAAAAATGTCTAAAGTTACAAACTGAAGAGCCCCGGATCATTGGAAGATAACTTATGTTGCAGTCAGATGCTCTTTTTCTTTATGTTCATTCTCATGACCTATCTGCAAGCTTCAGACCCAGATCTTTTAACACGGGCTGAGTAAGATGGCCTTGGACTTGAAAAGCTCTCCCACGAACAGAGAAATCTAGAATAATGCTTGGCATGCTTAACTATTTACCGGAAAATCTTCATCTACACTTTCTAGTGAATCAAACTGCTCCAACCTTAGGTGGCTATCCAAAAAAAAAAAAAAGCAATGAAAATAACAATCAGTCAGAAAATCTTGTAGAATCTTCAGAAAATAGACTAGGAAGACTTTAGAGAAGGATAAGAACACAAGCCAATGTTGCACGTCAAAATTATAATATGGTAGGTAAGTGTGGAAATGGAAGGGTTTACAATCATACCTTCTTAAGAGGCAACTTTGAACTGCTAGTTAACACCGGTTTTAATATTTCAAAAGAACATACTAGTTGCTCATCAACACTCAATAAAGCACCTGCATTGTCAAATTCTCCACCGTAGTTGGGAGCAGAAAATATTGTCACAAGTCTTCGCTTAGCAAAGAATTCATATCCATCCTCCACCACCTAAAATAAAAGTTAGTATGAGTGTTTGGGTTTCATAAAGTATAAAACATGAGGAACTGTAAAAGTATCATATTTCAAATTTAAGGGCCATTGACAACGATAATAACCAAGAGTTCCTTCAAAGGAAAAGAATTCTTGTCAAAGAATGAGGCATGCACACAACAATGACAAAAGACAGAGAAAGTAAGAAAGAAACACAGAAGACATTGACGTGGAAAATCCTCAGTAAGAGTAAAAATACACGGGAAGAGAATAAAAATTCACTATTAGGGATAAAAACTACTACAAGAATACTATCTCAAGCATCTAATTCTATAAAAATCATTCGATCTATAACTGTACCACAACAGATCTCAGAGAAAGGGCCATTTGGATCTGGAAGCCAATATCTGGTGGATTTATGTAAATGTGTTGGAGGATAAAATTTGAATCACCAATAATACAGAACCTGTAATGTGCAATTGAAAGTTTTAATAGTTGTTCTCAGCATCTTGAGAGTAGGTAGAGCCAATGAATCAGAATTAATAATACATTATCTTGAAATAAGCAACATATTATATTGACACTGCAATTACAAATTTGAGAGGTGGTTTAAATGTTTCAAAGCAGACACAAGAGATTTGTGGAGGACTAAACTGATTCTAAAATATTAAGTTTCTCTTTTGGGATGCAAAGGCTAAAGAAGGCTTTGGTATCTCGAATGTTTAGCTGTGAGACAACTGTTATAATTAAATTTTAATTTTTGTTTATTTTTATGTGATAGAATATGGTATACCTGATGGCCCCGACAGATGAGGTCTAAGTCATTCTTCGCCAAAAATTCGGCAACTACATCAGGTCCAAAAGTACATGAAACACCTCGATCACTGTCTGACCAACCCTTTATTCTAGCATCGGGATCAGACCATAACAGATCACACAGCAAGCCAGTATCTGGAATCTCAGCTGGCCGCTGAATTTCATTTATTTGATTCAAATTTTTTAGCTCCGGAGAAAGCCCACCATGCATGCAAAGGATCTTTTCATCTATAAGTGCAGCAACAGGCAAACAATTAAAGCAGTCCGTGAATATCTTCCATAGCCGGACATTGAATCTCCTTTTGCATTCATCGTAAAATCCATATACCCTGTTGATTTTTGCATCTTCATGGTTTCCCCTAAGAAGGAAGACCTTGTCGGGGTACATTATTTTGTAAGCCAATAGCAAGCATATCGTTTCCAAACTCTGCTTGCCCCGATCAACATAGTCGCCAAGGAAAAGGTAGTGTGCAGCAGGAGGATAGCCACCATACTCAAAAAGTCTTAAAAGGTCTTGGTATTGCCCGTGTATGTCACCTGGAAGAATGGCATCGACAAAAGATAAACATATGACAAATACAATCAACTTTGATGTCGGAAGTAACGTAGTTTCAGAAGCAAAACTGCTCCTTAAAAGCATAAACATCACTGAAAGAAACAAATCGTAGCAAAGGAATCAGAAAGATCCTCCGAAAAAAATATGAAGTTGAAGTCTATAGTTAACATCTAAATCATACCAACATGGCTACCAACAGTTAAACCAATATCCTTACATGAAATACCACCAATGAGTACACTCAAACTCAAGCTTCAAAACAATCAAGAACTTTTGTGATTTCCTTTGTGTTCATGAAGACTTTTAATGTAACTCGTCCCTAATCTCTTGCAGAAAATGGGGCCGCTCATCCCAAACCACTTGCTCTAATTCACAGACAACAGCTATCTAACCATCCCCTCATTTTTGCACAAGGAAAACAAACATTGGCAATCCAAAATCTAAATACAAAGTCAGCTAAGTAGGGATTGTAGACATCAGCATTTATTTACCCTTTTACACATTTCTTTTGGTTGGTTTTTATTATCAATAAAATTAACCACTAGTGAGGATTCGCTTAAAAAAAATTCCACCAACAAAAATCAAAGAGATCTTTTATACTAAACAACAAAGAAAAGATTTCCCAAACGCAAAATAATCAAACTTTCTCCTTTTCTTTTTTTTTTTGACAAATAACGCCACATGCTTATTCACAATCACGGAGAAATATGTTCACTCATCAATAAATCTGTGCAATTCTTCATGTATAAAGTTAAAGAACAAGATAGAGAAATAACATATACGAACCACAAATCCTGACAGGGGCACGGAGCTGGAGGAGATTGGGCTGAGAGAGGAATATTTGGCGAGCATTTACACAAAGCTGGCGGATCTCTGACTCTGAAAGCTGTACTTGTTTCCCTCCCTTCCCTTCCAGTAGTCTCCTTATTATATCTTCCAATACCCCTTTTTCCATCATCCCTTCCATTGTCATCATTTTCCCCCTAATTTCTCACTATTCACATCAACCAATTCAAGAATATGGGTATGCGTACGAGTAGGAAATAAATAAATTGATTAAGTAAAGAAGGTGGGAAGGCTTATGTATGAAGATATAGATAAGGCCGTATGTTAGGACATACAACAATTTTGGATTTGAGTTGGGTAATGTTGTTGCTGTCAATGTCCCAAGTATAAGGATGCGTGCTCTGCTCGTTTCCCTCCTTTTATCTCTCTCTTCTTTTCCTCCTCCATTCTCTCTAAATATACATACTAATAATAATAATATGTGCTATTTTATATATTTGACTTGATACGAAATTTAATAAAAATAATAAGTTATTATATTAT
Source organism: Petunia x hybrida (assembly GCA_037355625.1). Classification (NCBI taxonomy): domain Eukaryota; kingdom Viridiplantae; phylum Streptophyta; class Magnoliopsida; order Solanales; family Solanaceae; genus Petunia; species Petunia x hybrida. The sequence goes on along the minus strand of JBBBVM010000516.1, from coordinate 423,564 downwards.
GTAGTTATAAATAAGTCAAAAAAATTTAAACTTAAATTTGTTTGCAAAGATAAAAATATAATGATGTTTCAATCACAGAATAATAAAAAAAAATATAATAAAATATGACAGAAAAATTATTATTATTATTATTATTATTATTATTATTATTATTAGAGCAACATGGAGTTATGCCAACTGCCAAGAAGATTCAGTATGTTTGAAACCTTCAAAATAGGGGAGTTGGATATACATACAAGGAAGATGAACGAATGGGAATATATTGACTGTTGACCCAAAGGCGCGGGGGCGCACGATAGTTTTGGCATATCAACGTATAGCTTTCACGCGCCTGCTTAGTGGGATTGACCATCACGCTCTGCCCGCTAACTCTGCCCCCAAACCGCGTTCTATTTTTACTTTATTTGGGATTTCGTGTAACTTTGTGAGGAAAAGCCCAAAATCATCATTTAAGTTTGACCATTGGATTAAAATGGTCCTTTAAATATTGAGTGGAGCACTAATAGTCCTTCAAGTATGTAAAAATGGTGCACTTTTAGTCTTTGCTAATACTTTCTGTTTAAAGCAGAGGGAGGGTCCATGGTTGTTTTTTTTTTCTTAATCAACTCAACCATGCAACACACCAGTCAACTCAAAAAGCTTAGGGCTTTCTGTAACTTAGCTGTGTTCTTTAATGGTTCAACCTCATCCTCATTGGTTTTCTCTCACCACAGCCTTAACGAGATTTGTAGTTTCATTTGATGGAAGCTTTTTACAGCATTATCTGAATTTAGTTAATTCATATAGCACTATATTACGTTGACATTGCATCATCACTAATGATTAATGAGGCTCACTGATATTTCTTACTACTAGGCAACAACTAATTGATCAGATTAAGCTAACTCATGTTTGGAAAATAATAGTACTGTAGTTCTGTTATTTTTGGATGATGGGTTTTTATTGACTTTACAAAATCCCTAGAAAATTATAAATACGATTGAAATGCATGATAGTTGATGTGTTGCTAGGTTGACGTAATAAATAGAAAGTAAAAGAGATACAAGCATGAACCCTCCTGTGAGCTTTTAATAGAAAATGTTAACAGAGACTAAAAGTGCACCACTTTTGCATACTTGAAGGACTATTAGTGCTCCACCTGATATTTAAAGGACCATTTTAATCCAATGGTCAAACTTAAGGGACTATTTTGGGCTTTTTCTCCTAAATTTGTAACTAAACCTTCATTTTCCAGTCTACAATGGGAAAATCTGTTTGATTACCCATTTTCACTTAGAATAGATCAAACCTGCACCAAATAGTTTAAAGGGCTCGTTTGGTTTAGAAACAAGTTATATAGGAATTATAATATATGAATTAGTTATACATTTATTAATAATACAACAACAACAACATACTCAATATATCCCACAAGTGGGGTCTAGAAGGGTGAGATGTACACAGACCTTACCCCCACCAAGCTAGAGAGGCTGTTCCGATAGACCCTCGGATAGGAAAGACATATTAGAAAATATTTTTGAAAATCAAGTCAATATTATCATGCTGAGGATAATATTAAAACTAAAGCATATCCAAAATAAAAAGATAAAACAGTAGATATAAATGCGAAGACTAAATGGAAATCGTCTATATATGCATAATACTACATCTAATAAGGAAAAAGGTTCTCGACTACTACCTAACCTTCTACCATAATCCTCGACATCCACGCTCCCCTATCTAGGGTCGTGTCCTCGGTGATCTGGATCTAGGCTAAGTCTGTCTAAAACCAGACCGGACCGAACCAGTTCAAGCCGGATCGTTTGCGACTCGCCCCTATTAGCCCAACCCCCGACCCGTCATCCCCTAAATGAACCGACCAGACAGGAGTGAAATGGACCGGAACCGGACCGGTCCGAACCAAAACTGGACCGGACAGGACCGGATCGGAAATTAAAAAAAATGAGCTTGGTATATAGCTGTTGGCAACGGCTATTTTTACCAACAGCTGGCCAAAAATGGATAATTGTGTATCCCCCACCCCCCTTAGCGCCCCCATACCTCCCCCCTCCCCCAACCTATTTTTTCTATAAATACCACAATATTTCACCAATTTATTCACAATTTCTCTAATATTCTCTCTAAATCTGTCTTAATCTCTCCTGTATTCTAGAAACGCTATTTGCTAAATTATTCTAAATTGATATCGCAAAAAGGGTTTAAATTCTAAATTGTATTACAAAAATTATTTGGAGTGGTTTGAAAAAAAATTCGGTGCAGTTGTCGCTCCAAACACACACGCAAGTATACGCGATCGATCAAGTAATAAAGTGATAAGTAAAGTATCGTTCCCACGAGGACTATTGATTAACTACTGACTAAATCAAACAATTCCTAATTATCTAAACAAGAAGGCTTCACGAGTTGAGAATTTATCTAATTAAATTAACTAATAAAACTAAACTAAACAAATAACAAGTAAATCACGATTTCGGATTCAAGAAGAGGAAATGGTCTAGGGTTATAGGAAATCCGCCAATCATTTTGAATTCTTCCGTTAATCTGAATAAATAATTTATCTGGTTTACTAATCACAAGGTTAACGTTACTCATAGGACTCTTTCGATACCATGCCCGCCTATTCAAGTCAACCTAACGCCTATATGTCTATGGAATTAGAGTTAACAAGAACACATTTATTTTTTCTGTATAATGACTAAGCATGACTATTAGGTATATTTCTATCCTAACCGCAAAATCATTCCCTGATGCCCAGGTTCAGGAACATGCTCTATTCAATCTTATTGCAACCCACGTGAAACGACCTAGGTTAGTCGTTTCGGAAGATAAGACTCCGATTGGCGTGCCGATAATTTTAAAATATTCGTAATGTCCATTAGGACCTGTCTGTAAAATTTGAGCTAAATCAGACCTCGTTTGGTAGGTATCGGAAGAAGGTTTCAGTTTTTATTGTCGATAAATATTAGAAAGAGATTTTCAAGCTCGGTTTTGGCGAATGAGCTCTGATACCAACTGACACGACCCAGAATCCGGTTAGGCCGTGCGGGCACCCGACATCCTCCCCTAGACCCGTCGGGCGAACCCTTACCAATTAAATCAGGAAAATAAATATAACAATTCACAAATAAGGACAAGACTTAAAAAAAATCACAGACATACTGATACCTCTAAGCTGTACAAAAGAAATTACAGCTGACTACCCAGCAAGCTAGGTTTAGGGTTATCCAGACTAGACATCTAAGAGTACAAAAGAAAATAGATACCTCTTGAAGGGAGCAAAATGCAACTGAAATAATAAACAATAAACTGGTGGCCATCCGGAATAAAGCTGGCTCACCCTGACAGCTGAAGTCGTCTTCGCTCCTGAACAATGTGACAAACTCAATCCTGGAGCGAACCTGCCGAAATGAAATAGATAGACAAGAAACAAACAACAAACAAGGGTGAGTCAAAAGGACTCAATAAGTGGGGCAGACTAGCCACCTCAAAGAATAGGATAGCTAGCCAGGGAGAAGAAAAACAGATAAACTAAATCCATCTTATTTGAACTATAAACAGGCAAAGCCAGATAATAACTGAAAACACGTATGGAATCATAAACAGCCAGGGACATAAGGTAGATAGAACATATAGATATCCTGAACATGTCGACAATCAGAAATACATCATGTTGCGGCGTGCAACCATATATTCATACTGTCGCGGCGTGCAACCCGATCCGTATATTTATACTGTTGCGGCGTGCAACCCGATTCGTATATTTATACTGCTGCGGCGTGCAACCCGATCCGTATATCTATACTGTTGCGGCGTGCAACCCGATCCGATCCATGTATTTATATTGTCGCGACGTGCAACCCGGGATACGAGCCAGAAATATATAGGCAAACTGAGATACGTTCACAACATGGTATACATACCGCATATATATAACACAACACAATACACACAATAGTCAGTATGCGGTGCAATGAGATGGGATGAATGTGGTATGATACAATGCAGTCACATATGTCTGATACCTATCTCCGGCGCGGGACTCTCATCGTCTACCAGGAGATATATGCAATAATGACCCTTCACCGGCTCGGGACTCTCATCGATTACCGGAAAGTATATGTAATGATGACCCTTCACCGGTGCGGGACTCTCATCGCCAACCGGGAAGTATATGTAATAATGACCCTTCGCCGGTGCGGGACTCTCATCGCCAACCGGGAAGTATATGCAATGCTCAAAATCAGAGTGCAATGCTCATATGCTCAATGCAGTACCAACAACAGGGCAAAACAAATAATATACAATGTAAATTCAAAGCTAAGGCGTAATGAGTACGCCTATTGGCAGCTACACACGTAAGGAAATACGTGGTAGAAAATCCACGAGGCCAGGTGCCTCCAAAGAAATGGATATAAACACTTACCTCTCCCAAAAAGTTGGCATTGCTAATCAACAACCGCTTTATCCTTTGGTTTGATTGCCAAACGATCTCACTCTATTCAATAAGCAGAAAAATATATCAAATTAGGCTAAAGGCTTCATTCCTCACATCTTAGGGCAATCCAGGTAGGAACCCGATACCCTATTCGTATACGCAATACGCAGGCCAGGCCTATATACAGGGTTTAAGGTCACATAACCAAACCCCAATTAAATTACATTTATATGTTGCCCATAACTCACTGAGTACGAATATATAATCAATTTCGTTATCGGGGTCCATTTGACCCTTTAAACTATTAATTGAACTTATTAAAATGATGTATAATATTCCAAGTTTTACCGTCAAAATATATTCAAACACACGTAATAACTCAAATAATATATTAGGATCATTACCTGAATGTTTCAGGGTGAAAATTCTACTTTTTCCCGGCCTCTTTTCTTATTTTCTGGCATTTTTCCACTGCGTATTTTCTGTTTCGCGTATCTGTTTCTCGTTGTTTCACTCTGTATAACGTTAAGGGATATATCCCTTTCAGCCACCGCCCATGGTACTTTCATTTTCTTTCTTTCTTTGTAATTTTTGTCTTTTTCTCTTTTTTTTTGTTTTCTTTTATTTTATTTTCTTTTCTTAACGAAAATTAAAATAGTACCCTACGATATTCGAAATAATTCCAACTTTTGCATACAAGTTATACAAAATATATGTAACATACTCGCGAAGGCGGATCTCAAATCAGACTCCCGAAACTCAAGATGCGAATTTAAATGGAAAAGGTCAAATTATTTAACTTTCGGCATTTTAGCGGAAACTAGCCGAACAACATCGAAATTCACTTTCGAAAGTTCATAAAAGTCACAAATAATCATACGAACCTAACGGCGCTTTCGGATTTCGAAAATTAGTTGTATGAGTTTGTACTCTAAGTGGAGGAGTCTTTCTCCAATTGATACCGAATCATAATATTAAATCTCTAAGGCGTTCCTAAAGCGTGAGCTAATTCTTAGTTCCATCGACCTGTTCTATATCGAAAGGTATATCGAAGAGGGATTATCGGCTGAATCATGTTAACCCATTCAAAGTTCCGTGTATCTTTGCTTCGAAAATGTAGAACTCTCTTCTCGTGATCGAGGAAGGATCAGCTTAGTCAGAATAAGCTGTGCAATGGTATTATCATATTATCCAGATATATTTTATTCCAAAAGTTCGATATGCGTGTTATAATTCTGATACTGTAATCAGGAAATAATACCCGTGGAGTAGTTTATGAAGGTCGTGCAAGTTCTTTTGCTATCTGTGCGAATTTTTCTTTAGATTTAGGCTCGTTCGAGGACGAACGAGAGTTTAAGTGGAGGAGAATGAAACGACCTAGGTTAGTCGTTTCGGAAGATAGGACTACGATTGGCGTGTCGATAATTTTAAAATATTCGTAATGTCCATTAGGACCTGTCTGTAAAATTTGAGCTAAATCAGACCTCGTTTGGTAGGTATCGGAAGAAGGTTTCAGTTTTTATTGTCGATAAATATTAGAAAGAGATTTTCGAGCTCGGTTTTGGCGAATGAGCTCTGATTCGAAATCCGAAAGCGCCGTTAGGTTCGTATGATTATTTGTGACTTTTATAAACTTTCGAAAGTGAATTTCGATGTTGTTCGGCTAGTTTCCGCTAAAATGCCGAAAGTTAAATAATTTGACCTTTTCCATTTAAATTCGCATCTTGAGTTTCGGGAGTCTGATTTGATATCCGCCTTCGCGAGTATGTTACATATATTTTTTATAACTTGTATGCAAAAGTTGGAATTATTTTGAATATCGTAGGGTACTATTTTAATTTTCGTTAAGAAAAGAAAATAAAATAAAAGAAAACAAAAAAAAAAAGAGAAAAAGAAAAAAATTACAAAGAAAGAAAGAAAATGAAAGTACCATGGGCGGTGGCTGAAAGGGATATATCCCTTAACATTATACAGAGTGAAACAACGAGAAACAGATACGCGAAACAGAAAATACGCAGTGGAAAAATGCTAGAAAATAAGAAAAGAGGCCGGGAAAAAGTAGAATTTTCACCCTGAAACATTCAGGTAATGATCCTAATATATTATTTGAGTTTATTACGTGTGTTTGAATATATTTTGACGGTAAAACTTGGAATATTATACATCGTTTTAATAAGTTCAATTAATAGTTTAAAGGGTCAAATGGATCCCGATAACGAAATTGATTATATATTCGTACTCAGTGAGTTATGGGCAACATATAAATATAATTTAATTGGGGTTTGGTTATGTGACCTTAAACCCTGTATATAGGCCTGGCCTGCGTATTGCGTATGCGAATAGGGTATCAGGTTCCTACCTGGATTTCCCTAAGATGTGAGGAATGAAGCCTTTAGCCTAATTTGATATATTTTTCTGCTTATTGAATAGAGTGGGATCGTTTGGCAATGAAACCAAAGGATAAAGCGGTTGTTGATTAGCAATGCCAACTTTTTGGGAGAGGTAAGTGTTTATATCCATTTCTTTGGAGGCACCTGGCCTCGTAGATTTTCTACCACGTATTTCCTTACGTGTGTAGCTGCCAATAGGCGTACTCATTACGCCTTAGCTTTGAATTTACATTGTATATTATTTGTTATGCCCTGTTGTTGGTACTGCATTGAGCATATGAGCATTGCACTCTGGTTTTGAGCATTGCATATACTTCCCGGTTGGCGATGAGAGTCCCGCACCGGCGAAGGGTCATTATTACATATACTTTCCGGTTGGCGATGAGAGTCCCGCACCGGCGAAGGGTCATTATTGCATATACTTCCCGGTTGGCGATGAGAGTCCCGCACCGGTGAAGGGTCATCATTACATATACTTTCCGGTAATCGATGAGAGTCCCGAGCCGGTGAAGGGTCATTATTGCATATATCTCCTGGTAGACGATGAGAGTCCCGCGCCGGAGATAGGTATCAGACATATGTGACTGCATTGCATCATACCGCATTCATCCCTTCTCATTGCACCGCATACTGACTATTGTGTGTATTGTGTTGTGTTTTATATATGCGGTATGTATACCATGTTGTGAACGTATCTCAGTTTGCCTATATATTTCTGGCTCGTATCCCGGGTTGCACGTCGCGACAATATAAATACATGGATCGGATCGGGTTGCACGCCACAACAGTATAAATATACGGATCGGGTTGCACGCCGCAGCAGTATAAATATACGAATCGGGTTGCACGCCGCAACAGTATAAATATACGGATCGGGTTGCACGCCGCGACAGTATGAATATATGGTTGCACGCCGCAACAGGATGTATTTCTGATTGTCGACATGTTCAGGATATCTATATGTTCTGTCTAACTTATGTCCCTGGCTATTTATGATTCCATACGTGTTTTCAGTTATTATCTGGCTTTGCCTGTTTATAGTTCAAATAAGATGGATTTAGTTTATCTGTTTTTCTTCTCCCTGGCTAGCTATCCTATTCTTTGAGGTGGCTAGTCTGCCCCACTTATTGAGTCCTTTTGACTCACCCTTGTTTGTTGTTTGTTTCTTGTCTATCTATTTCGTTTCGGCAGGTTCGCTCCAGGATTGAGTTTGCCACGTTGTTCAGGAGCGAAGACGACTTCAGCTGTCAGGGTGAGCCAGCTTTATTCCGGATGGCCACCAGTTTATTGTTTATTATTTCAGTTGCATTTTGCTCCCTTCAAGAGGTATCTATTTTCTTTTGTACTCTTAGATGTCTAGTCTGGATAACCCTAAACCTAGCTTGCTGCGTAGTCAGCTGTAATTTCTTTTGTACAGCTTAGAGGTATCAGTATGTCTGTGATTTTTTTTAAAGTCTTGTCCTTATTTGTGAATTGTTATATTTATTTTCCTGATTTAATTGGTAAGGGTTCGCCCGACGGGTCTAGGGGAGGATGTCGGGTGCCCGCACGGCCTAACCGGATTCTGGGTCGTGTCACTACGGTTCTCACTTTCTAGTTGAACCCTAGGTTCATAGATAGTATTCAATTGGTGATCAAGCAATCAAATGATTAGGATCATGATATGAATAAATAACCAAATATAATAAATTGATATAATCAAATAAACATCCGAAATACAACAATTATGGAGAATCCCACAACGTTAGACTAACAAACTAGGATAAAAGAAAAGAGAAGAAAACTCAATGAAGACGTTGAACTCCAACCCATCTCTAGCATTTCTCTGCCTCCCAAAGGTCCCCAAGATCCCTAAAATTATGTTTAAGGCTACTTATATATGGGTTACAATGAGTAGAAAATGTTTTAACCTAATCCCAATTCGGATAGGAATGTTCAGGTCGTACAACCACTTTTACAATGTAAGACCTTCTGTATGCTCAACTCTCCGGTCTCACAACATCTCTTACAATGTACGACTGTTGTAAGGTTCATACAAAGAGCTTACAAAGCTCATTACTCCGCTTAATTTTTACAACATTCTTCTTCATTTTTCTACTTATTCAAATATAACTTCGGACTTCTCAAAAAAGTATATCCATCTTGCTCTAAAATTTTACCAATTCATACCTAAGTCATTCAAACACACCAAGTTAGTAGAATATCCAAAAAATAAGCAATGTTGAGCACTTTTTAGCATTGGATTTAAGTAGAAGGTACGGAAAATATATATCTAAAATACATCAAATATGCCCAACATCAGCGGTTCCGGTAAAGTTTCAACTTTCACTTCTAAGTTCTAACGCGACATCAAGTAAATTCGCTCTTACTTCTTATTATCTATTTTAATTTTTTTGCAATATTATTTTTAGCAAATAGCCATATTTTAGTAATTTAGTAGTTTGCTTTACTTATAATGTCTGGAGTGTGAAGAGCACTTACTGGGCGTATGGGTAGCGGTCGTAGATCATGTGGTAACCGGGGGGGATGGTACTAACTGAGTGGGGATGATAGACGTGGTCGTACTCTGGATAAAAGATCAATTGGTAGTTCTAGTGTTCCTGCTCATCTAAATGATTTTACTCAGGAAGATGAATCTCAATTTTATCATGATGTAGACTTTAATCAACCACTAGATAATAATATGTTAGAGGCACAATATCAAGCTTTTGATAACACCCAAGGGGTTAATTTAGATGATGAAATACCTACTAGTCAATATCATGGTGCACCTGAAGAAACTGAATCTGAATTGCCACCTATGCCTCCTACTAGAGAACCAGTAAAACAAGCGGATAGATCTGAAGTGTGGCAATTTATAACGAAAAATGTTGAGACTCAAACTGCTAAATGTAATGTTTGTAAAAAAATTTGAGATTTTAAAACTGGAAAGCATCATGGTGGGACAGGGAAGTTGAGAACATACTTAGAAAATCACCATAAGGAAGAATGGGCTATGAGGTCGCGTGGCATTCATATATGGAATAGAATGGCTCCATCTCAAGGTAGTGGAGTTTAATAGAAAATTAACCCAGTGACAGGGGGACTTCTTCGGTATGAGAAAAAAAAGATAGGAAACAAATGGCAAAAAAGATTGTGGCAGAGTGTTTAACTTTTACATTTGCTTCTTGTACTGGTTTTATTCGTTATATTCAAACCGTGTATAATCCATCTTTTCAAGGTTTTCCAGAAACTACGGTTAGAAGTAATATTATAAAATGTAAAAATAAATATAGACAATATTTACGATATATATTTTATCACTTTGATACTAGAGTTTGTATTACTACTGATATGAGTCACTGTATTAATGGGTATGAGTATTTAACACTTACTTGTCATTGGATAGATCCTAACTGGGTAATGCAAAAAAGAATTTTAGCATATAGCGTTGTTGATGAACCACATATGGGAACATTTATTTAGAGAGAAATAAATGATATTTGTAAGTCGTAATTTATTAGTAACAAAATTTTTAGTATAGCTGTTGATAATGCTTCAAACAATGATTATGCTATTGGTCAACTAAAATCAAAGTTGAATCCACCCCCCTTTTGAAGAATTATTTCATATTTGATGTGCATGTCATATATATAATTTAGTTGTACAAGATGGCCTTAAGTTATTTGGTTCTATTATTAAGAACAAACACACAATTAGTTATATTTTTTAAATCTAAAAAACTGAATAGATGGAGAGAATTTAAGGCAGAGTGTATAAAAGAAGGTTTGGATTCTAGAAAAGTTCCTAAAGAAGTTTCAATTAGGTGGAACACTGTATATGAGTATTTCTCTGTTGCTTACAATGTACGAAAGACTCTAAGTAACATATTTAATGGTCATGTTGCTGTAGAATATCACCTTAATGAAGATGATTGGAACCTTGTTCTCCATCTTCTTACAGTTTTAGAAAAAAAACTCTTGCTACTAAAGAATTTTCCGGTCAATATTATCCTACAGTTCCTACCATGTTGTATTTTATAACTGGAATAGCAGAATTACTTAACGAACATAAAGTAGTGCCTGGTTATGAAAATGTCGTTGCTCAAATGATTGAAAAATTTTAAAAATATTTTTTCCCTATTCCACCACTTTATTACGTTGGTTCTGTATTACATCCATGTTTTAAACGGTTTAATATTCAAATGCTTATTAGAGAAATTTATCGATCACTGGAAATTACTATTAACGAAATATCAACTGTAGAAGAAGCTTGTGCGCAGATATTTCCAGATTCCAACGGATTTATGAAAGATATAGGAGTACATCTGATAATGTTGTTCCAAGTGTTCCACATTCAACCAGTTCAAGTTCGATGTAGGCGAGTAAAAGAGCTGCAGCCGGGTTGGAATGTTTTGTCAGCCTTAATCAAAGGCTTTCTAGCAGTCCATCGAGTAGCGGGACGTTCAAAGAGCTTGATGTTTATTTTACTTCATGCTCCAAAAGAAATTGAGGATTTTGGAACTGATCAACTACTGCAATTTTAGAAGGATCCACAAGCGCAATTTTCAGTTTTATCAAAAATGGCGTGGGATATTTTAACAATTCAAGCATCATCAGTTGCTTCAAAAAGCGTGTTTAGCAAAGGAAGATTACAAATTAGAGATCATAGACATTCATTGAAGGAAGAAGCATTGGAGACACACGTATTATTCAGAGATTGGATTAGATCGAAGCGAAGAAATTTTGGATTTCCTGAAGAAAATAAACAAGCAGATACAACATATTCAACTGAAATCTTATAAGGAGGTGGAAGTGTGGATAATGAAACTTATTATCAAAAAGATCAATATTTGCCACCGGTTCCTCCTGAGTTGCCAGAAAAAATTATTGAGAAAGTGAGAATTTTTTTTATTAATATGTAGTTTTGCAATTTAATTTATCTATGTACTTTCCAAAAAATTCAAAAATTATTCAATAAAATGAATTACGCCTTGCTATTAAGTTATGATTCTTTGTTATATTCTCTGAATTTTTTTACCTTTAGTTTAATTATCCTTTGTTATATTTTTTGTTAATATATAATTTTGCAATTTAATTTAGTTATGTTACTAAATATTAAATACTTTAATACTAAATCCTAACTTACTATGTACTTTGAAAAAAATAATAATTGTTAGGCCTTGCTACTACGTTATAATTGTTTGTTATATTTTCTTATTAATATATAGTTTTGCAATTTAATTTAGCTATGTTAATAATACTAAATACTTAAATACTAAATAGTAAATATTAAATATTAACTTATTATGTACTTTCTTAATTTAAATTAAAAAAATGAATTAAGAATTAGATATTATACTATAAATTAGTATTTTGATTTAATGATAAATGAAATTATGGAATTCTCTCTAAGATCTGCGGAACTAACAAGTCTATTAGAAAATAAAATTAGCAACTTTGTCACTAGTTTTCAATTGGATGAGATCGGTCAAGTGGTATCCGTTGGAGATGGTATTGCACGTGTTTATGGATTGAAGGAGATTCAAGCTGGGGAAATGGTTGAATTTGTCAGCGGTGTGAAAGGAATAGCCTTGAATTTGAGAATGAGAATGTGGGAATTGTTGTCTTTGCAAAAAAATAACAAGTGTTAGGCATTGCTATTAAGTTATAATTATTTGTTATATTTTCTTTATTTACTTACCTTTAATTTCAAATTATAAACTACTTAAAAGCAAAAAAAAAAAGAAAAAGAAAAATAGGTTTAAAAAACGGCCGAACCGGGCTGGAACCGGACCGGTTCGGATCGGACGGAAGAAAAAAAAAAAAAAAGAAAATTCGGCTTTTGGCAACAGTCAAAAACGACTATTTTTCCCTCCCTCACCCCCCCCCTAAGCACCCCAACAACCCCTAAACCTATTTTTTCCTATAAATACTCCCTTATTTCATCAATTTTATCACAATTCAATATTTTCTATCTATTTCTCTCTAAAACTTTCTATCAAAGGCTATTTTCTAAATTTCTATAAAAATGTCTGGAAATCAACCTACTCAAGCTTAACTTGAAGTACAACGAAGAAATAGATCCGAAGTTTGAGAATTTATTACGAAAAATAGTGATACTCAAACTGCTAAGTATAATCTTTGTCAGAAAGTTTGGAATTGTTACACTGGAATACATAGGGGAGAGACTATGAAGTTTAAGGTTCACTTGGAAAGACAACATATGCAAGAATGAGCTGCTCGGGCAGGGGAAAAATATCCGCCTTGAGTCGTTGAAGAAACACTTGTAGAAACATCTATGATCTATGTATTTTTCTAGTTTCTACGTTCTAGTTTGTCAATTTAATTAAATATTTCGCAACTTAATGTATTTCGTAACTTATCAAATATTATTCAATAATTTTTTTTTTGTGTTGCTATTTTATTTACAATTTTCGTGTACAATTTATAAAATTATTTATTAACCCAAATTTATTTTCCAAAAAAAAAAAAAGGAAACCGACCTGAACCGGACCGGTTCAAACTGGTACTGGACCGAGTCCGCCTAACCGGTACTAGTTTCGACACGGCAGCCTTTGAAGCCACCGATGGACCGGACTGGATAAGACCAGATAACCGACAGAATTTTTTTCCTTAGCACCGGACCGGACCGGAACCGGCAAAGCGCACCGGAGCCGAACCAGTACAGGCCGTTAGTCAACCTTAATCTGGGCCATGTCCTGTCTAATCACCTCGGCCCAGTTCTTTTTCGGTCTACCTCTACCTCTTTTTAGACCCATCACAGCCAACCTCTCACACCTCCTTACCAGAGCATCTACACTTCTCCTTTTCACGTGTCCGAATCATTGCAGCCTTGCTTCTCGCATCTTCTCAACCACTGGGGCCACGTCAACCTTGTCACGAATGACTTCATTCCTAATCTTATCCATTTTAATGTGCCCACACATCCATCTAAGCATTCTCATTTCTGCTACGTTTATCTTCTAAATGTGAGATTTCTTGACTGGCCAACACTCTGCCCATATAACATAGCTGGTCTAACGACCACTCTATAGAATTTTTCTTTAAGCCTAAGTGGAACTCTCTTATCACATAGTACACCGGAAGTGAGCCTCCACTTCATCCAACCTACTCCTATATGGTGTATGACATCATCATCAATTTCACCATTTCTTTGGAGGATTGAGCCAAGATATTTGAAGCTTCCTTTCCTAGGAATGACTTGGGAATCAAGCGTCACTTCCACATCTGACTCATCAGGAGCATCACTAAACTTGAATTCCATATACTTTGTTTTCGTCTTGATTAGTCTAAAGCCTTTAGACTCTAACGTCTGCCTCCAGACCTCCATCTTTTCATTGACACCTTTGTGTGTCTACATGTATTAGTAATATATGGATTATAATAAAAAAATTATTTTTTATCCAGCATTTAGTTTATTATATTAAAAACTGGATATAGGGTGTATAACTTAAATTTTGTGTTTGGTTGGAAACTGTACAAAATGTTGTTTACGATTATGCCCTTATGCTTTTATAAGGGTTTTCTACTTCGTTTAAATGGGTTAAGGAAAATGAATTGCTCATTGCACCATGACTGCTCTTTCACAAAGCAGACAGTGTTCATTCTCATTTAGAATTTTTGTTCTCATTATTGAGACAACCCAGTACAAGCACCACGTCACTCTTTCACGAAGGAAAAAAAATTCTATGTATGCTAATATATTCTCCTATTTCTTTCGAATTTAATCTACTTTTATTTTAAAAAAATATCTTGTTAGTTCAAGTAAAATTAATTAATTGCAACTCGATTTGGTTTATATATAACCTAATTTGGGTAAGAAAATCTTGTTAGATGAATTCACCTCTGAGATTATGAGATTATGCAATTTGCAGAACAGAGGCTTTTGAAAAAGTGAAAGCAAATCACTGAAAAGGGATTTATTGATGCGGGGCATACTACCTCAAGGCCATTCACTAAAAGTCAAGCCAAGTTGATTCAAGACACTCATCTCCACTTGACTTGGAAGGACATGAAAGAAGGCTCCGAGAGCGACCTAAAGATCATGCTTTGGAGTGCTATGGATGGAGGACCACATAGGCCACTTGGAGAGGCATCCGAGACACATTTGGAACCGTTTCAAGAAGTCCCAGGAAGGGGCGGACCGCCTACTCCAACAAGTGGACCGCCTACTTAATGTTCACTCTCTGGATTTTGCTCCGCCTCCTCACCAGGCGGACCGCCTAGTCTCCAGGGTGAATCTCCACCCTTATGCAGAGGCGGGGCGCCTAGTACAAAGGGGCGGACCGCCCAGTTCCTGAAGCCTTGCGGGATTTCTAGTTTTTATGCTATGCTTTGACTATTATAGCCCTACGTGGCCTTTGTTATTTAAAACCACTTTGGGGGTACTTTAGGGCTTTTGTTATGTTTACGTGAAGCCTTTAAATACTTCACTTGTATGCATTAAACCTTAGCTTACCTTGAATATTGTTGAATGATGAATGGAGTTGAACTCTTGTTTATGAAGAAACCCTTTTGGTTGGCTTGAATTCACTAGCGGATCCTAGTTGACTTCCAAATCGATACCTGATCATTCCATTTACGAGTCCCGGGTGCGACTCGAGGGTGGTTGCATAGCGTAGGCTCTTCTTGACACCGATACGAGGGTATCACGGAACAAAGTTCTCCGTGGTTACTTTATAGGGGGTTCGAGACGCGTCTCGTTCTCTTTATCGTTCTTTGTCTTTTCGTTTTGATCCTTATAATCTTGGTATCAGAGCAAGGCTCGGGTTTTATTTCTACAAATCCTCGACCCTTGATTCTTCGTGCCTAGGTTAGTTTCGACTTTAGGTTCTTGTTTATTGTTTTTGAAAAGAAGAAAAACACAAAAAAAATAAAATAGAAAAGGTTGAAGAAAACACAAAAAAAAATGATCATGGATTCTTGGTTTGTTGGACCCGTTATGTGATTGTTATTGGGGTTTATTCCTTATTGGAAACCCGTTCTTTTGGTACCCTAAACACTTGATTTGAAGTTGAATTACAAAATTTGAAAATTTGAAACCCTTGAAAAATTTGAAAAGTTGAAACCCTAGCTTGAAATTTGATGAACATGGTGGATTGCTTATTTTTGATTGGGGTTTGATAAAAGTTGTTGGGGTTTGATCTATGTGGTTGAAACAACATTTGGGTACCTTCGGATTGCTAAAACAACGTGAGAATTGTTGAATTTGTGGGTGCTAAACCAAGAAAACACGAGTTTGAATCGTGCTGAAGCTTGCAGTGGGCGGAGCGCCTAGTCTAAGGGGCGGACCGCCTCATTTGTGTGAGCTCTCTGGATTTTTGGTGGCGGGGCGCCTGGTTGAAGGGGCGGACTGCCTACTCCCCACTGCAGGATTTCGGGTGGACCGCCTACTTGTAAAGGGGTGGGGCGCCTACTTCTGTGAAGTGTGGTTTTGGGTAGATTCTTCTAGGATTTCTTGTTTATTTGATTGCGTTGCATCTAACTAGTACTTCTTTGAGTAATCTTCCCTACTTGAATTGTGCTAGCCCTTCTAAGCTATTAGGAAACTCAAGCCTAGACCGGAGAGTAGAATTCGAAGAAGACTCCTAGCATCTTTTGGCTCAAGTCCGCACTTAAAGAGCTTATCATTCCAATAGAGTCATATCAACTCCACTCACCCCGGAGTGCATTTGGCTTTTGAGTTGAGTGATTAAGTTGAGGTTTGTTGATCAACCTTGTGAAGCTTTTGAGTTCAAGCTTGTGTGAAATATCCACCGCCACTAAAACGAGTGACCCGAGCGAAACACTTGTGAGGGAGTGAGTGAGGTTATTTTGCTAACGTTTGTTTCTTGTGTAGGTACAATGTCCATCGAAGGAGAAGATTTTGCTAAGAGTGCCCTTGCTACTATCCTTGCCAAATTGGATAGTATGAACTTGAGGATTGAAAGCCTTGAGAGGGTGACATCAAGTGCCCTAGTTGAGCAAGGGACTTCCAATGTTCAATCGGAGAAAGGGACCCCGAGTGTCCAAGTTGAGAAAGCGGCCCCGAGTGCCCAAGTTGACGGTGTTGAGGGCACAAGTAGCCCGAACTTTACCCCGGAAGAAGTTGTTGAGTGCTCAATCGCCAACAACGGGTAAGGGAGGATCGTGATCGAATTGAACAATTGTTGGGCAATACCCAACGAGTGACCATTCCTAACCTTATGGGCAATCCCCAGAGGAATGCTCCACTTCCCAGACCAATCCGGAATGTTCAACCTCTTGAGCAAGTTGCACAAGCTCAAGAAGGGGAGGAGGATGATTATGGTGATGGTGGGTATGATGCTCATCATCAATTTAGGGGTCGGAATGTGGATAGGGGTCGAGACCGAGGTCGAGGGCCACCCATGGGATTCTATGGAGGGAATGCTAGGAGGGATCTTGGTGGATATGGAGATTACTTGGGAGGCCAACCGGAGCCTTTCCAAGGGGGTCGTGACAACAACAACAATCTTAATAGTGTGAAGCTCACTATTCCTTCTTTCAAAGGTAGTAGTGACCCGGTGGAGTACATTGATTGGAAGTTGTCTATGGAGCGTATATTTGACACCAATGATATGCCCGAAGTGAAGAAGACCAAGTATGCAATATCTTCCTTTGAATCCTTTGCTTCTACTTGGTGGGAGTCGGTGAAGAGGAACAGAAGGAGGACGGGAATGGCTATCAATTTTACTTGGGAGGAGTTGATCCGTGTGATGGATGAGAAGTACTTGACTAATCAATACCGTGTGGACCAACACAAGCGATTCTATGAGTTGAAACAAGGTTCCAAAACGGTTGGAGAATATTTCAATGAATTTGAGCAAGTCCGCATGAATCTTTACTTGGATGAGGAAGATAATGAAACGGCCATGATTCGATTTAAGGGAGGTTTGAACCGAGACATAGCTTCACAATTGAAGTTCCACAAATATGATGATCACTACAAGCTATGTGATGATGCGGTTGAAGCCGAGAAATGGCTCAAAGAGGAGAAGGCCCTTCGCTACAAAAGTAGTACTACTACTCCCATGAACAAGCCAAAGGAGTGGAAGACTCCTACAACAAATGCCAAATTCCCAAATGCAAGTGGTGCAAGTGCTAGCAAGGATGTGAAGAAGCCTTTTGAGAAGTCTACACAACATGTGTGAGGTAACTCTAAAACTCACTTGAGTAATCCTATCTCTACTTTTACTCAGTGCTATAAGTGTAAGGGTTATGGACATATCTCCAAAGATTGCCCTACCCGGAAAACTATGGTTCTTGTGGGTGACTTGGTGTATGAACAAGATAGTGAACCCGATGATGAAGAGGGAGTAGAGGGTGATGAGGAGGTTGTTGATGGGGAGGTTGCAATGGAGGATGATGATGATGCCCATGCCGTCCTTGTTGTGAGGAGGAGTTTAGGAGCCATGTTTGTGGAAGATAGTGAGACTTTGCAAAGAGAGAACCTCTTCCATTCTAAATGCCGAGTCATAGGTCTCCTTTGTTCCATGATTATTGACTCGTGAAGTTGTGCTAATGTCATTAGCCAAACACTAGTTTTCCAATTGAAGATACCCACCTTGAAACACCCAAATCCTTACCGATTACAATGGCTTAGTGAGTGTGGTGAATTGAAGGTGGTCAAGCAATGTATGATCAAGTTTAAGGTAGGAAACTATGTAGATGAACACATGTTTGACGTTGTGCCGATGCAAGCATGCCACCTTCTCTTTGGAAGGCCTTGGCAATTTGATAGACATGTGGTTCATAATGGTCGTGCCGACACCTACACGGTGAAGCATGAGGGGAAGAAGTTTGTGCTTAAACCCTTAACTCCCAAGCAAGTGAGTGAAGATTATAAGCAGATGAGGGAGTTAAGAGAGGCGGCCAAAGCTAAGTCGGTTGTTGAGACTAGCCCTTTGTCCGAAAGCTTGGTGGCAATCCCACCATCTTCTACCGGTAGCATATGTGCCATGATGCAACCAGGCGAAATCTTGAGAGGAAATGATGGCAACAAACTACTCATATGCCTAGTGCACAAAGGTATGGTTCTTACTTCCGAATTTGATTATTCTTCTAACCCTTTGTCTAGTACTTTTGAAAATGTCTTGAAGGACTTTGGGGACATGTTCCCGGATGAGATGCCCGATGGCTTACCTCCCTTGAGGGGTATTGAACATCAAATCGACTTTGTCCCGGGATCTCAAATCCCAAACAAGCCGGCATATAGAAGCAATCCCTAGGACACAAGGGAGTTGCAAAAACAAGTAGATGACTTGCTTTCCAAAGGCTTGGTGAGGGAGAGCTTGAGTCCTTGTGCCGTGCCCGTGATTCTTGTCCCAAAGAAAAACGGCACTTAGAGAATGTGCGTGGATTGTCGAGCCGTGAACAAGATAACGGTAAAGTACCATCATCCCATTCCATGACTTGATGATATGTTGGATGAATTGAGTGGGTCATGTGTCTTTTCCAAAATAGACCTTAGGTCCGGTTACCATCAAATCCGGATGAAACCTGGGGACGAATGGAAAACCGCATTCAAGACCAAATTTGGTCTCTATGAATGGTTGGTAATGCCCTTTGGGCTTTCCAACGCACCTAGCACTTTTATGAGGCTCATGAACCATGTTTTGAAACCGTTTATTAATAAATTTATGGTTGTCTATTTCGATGATATCTTGATATATAGTAAGTCGATAGATGATCATATTGGCCACCTTAGGCAAGTACTTGAAGTGTTAAGAGCCGAAAAGCTCTATGCTAACTTTAAAAAGTGTGCCTTTGGTGTTGAGAAGGTTGTCTTCCTTGAGTTTGTTGTGAGTGCCCAAGGAGTGGAGGTGGATGAGTCTAAGGTGGAGGCCATACGTGATTGGTCAACCCCTACCACCGTGACTCAAGTGAGGAGCTTTCATGGTCTTGCTAGTTTTTATAGACGATTTGTGAAAGACTTTAGCTCCATTGCCGCTCCACTCACCGAATTGGTGAAGAAGGACAAACCTTTTTTTTGGGGAGAGCCTCAAGAGAAGGCCTTCCATGAATTGAAAAGTAGGTTGAGTACCGCCTCTCTATTGCAATTGCCCGACTTCAGAAAGGCATTTGAGGTTGAATGTGATGCCTCGGGGGTGGGAATTGGTGGTATTTTAATGCAAGATGGAAAACCCATAGCCTACTTTAGCGAGAAATTGAAGGGTGCATTCTTGAACTACTCTACGTATGACAAGGAGATGTATGCCTTGGTGAGAGCTCTTACTCATTGGCAACACTATCTTTGGCCTAGGAAATTTGTGATTAAGAGTGATCATGAGTCACTCAAACATCTTAGGGGCCAAGAGAAGCTGAACAAGCGACATGCTAAGTGGGTAGAGTTTATTGAGTCTTTTTCCTATGTCATTCAATATAAGAAAGGGAAAGACAATGTTGTGGCGGATGCACTTTCTAGGAAGTTTGCGCTAGCCACCACTCTTGCCTCCAAGCTCATGGGATTCGAGAGCATTAAGTTGATGTATGCTCAAGACCCTAAGCTAAAGAGCATTCATGAAGCTCTTGAAAAGGGAGAAAAAGTTGAGAAGTACCAATGGGTTGATGGCGATATCTTTAAAAATGGTAGAGTGCGTGTTCCCGAGTCCTCTTGGAGGGAATTGCTTATTCGTGAAGCTCATTGTCGGGGCTTGATGGGACACTTTGGGAGAAACAAGACCTTGGCCATTCTCATGGAGCAATTCCATTGGCCAAAGATGGGGGTACAAGTTGAAAAGCTTTGCAAAAATTGCCTTGAGTGCAAGCATGCTAAAACTAACCCCCATGGTTTGTATACTCCCCTCCCCGTACCTACTAGCCCGTGGATGGATATCTCAATGGACTTTGTCATGGGGTTGCCACGGTCTAGGGGGGACATGATAGCATTTATGTTGTCGTGGATAGGTTTTCCAAAATGACTCACTTCATTCCATGTAAAAAGTGTGATGATGCGCAACATGTTGCTTCTTTGTTCATTGATAATGTGTTGAAGTTGCATGGTGTGCCTCAAACTATAGTGAGTGATAGGGACACTAAGTTCCTTAGCCATTTTTGGAGGAGTTTGTGGGGTGCTCTTGGCACCAAGCTTTTATTCTCTACGTCCCACCACCCTCAAACGGATGGGCAAACCGAGGTGGTGAACCGAACTTTGGGTGCTCTTCTTAGAGCTATGACCCGAGGTAAGGCCGGGACATGGGTTGATAAGTTGCCTCTTATGGAGTTTGCATATAACCGTACTTTGCATAGTTTGATTGGTATGACTCCGTTTGAGTGTGTGTATGGCTTTAATCCTTTGATTCCACTTGATCTAACCCCATTGCCCAAAGATTTTGTTGTGAGTTTTGAAGGTAAAAGCTGAGCCAAGGCTATGGTTGAGCTTCATGCTAAAGCAAAGAAGAACTTAGAGGAAGCCTATGCAAAGGTTGCTTCCAAGAAAAACAAGGGAATGAAGAAGCTTGAGCTCAAGAAGGGAGATTGGGTGTGGGTGCACTTCCGCAAAGAAAGGTTTCCAAACCTTAGAAAAGGCATGTTGGCAGCCCGTGAAGATGGACCATTCCAAGTGCTCTCCAAGATCAACAATAACGCCTATGTGATTGATCTACCCAGTAAGTACAATGTGTCCAACACTTTTAATGTGACTGACTTGACTCTTTGTGATGTAGGGGATGGTAACACCAGAGAAGAGGAGGCCATGGTTTCGAGGACGAAACCTTCCCAAGAAGGGGAAGATGATGCGGGGCATAATACCTCAAGGCCATTCACTAGAAGTCAAGCCAAGTTGATTCAAGACACTCATCTCCACTTGACTTGGAAGGACATGGAAGAAGGCTCCGAGAGCGACCTAAAGATCATGCTTTGGAGTGCTATGGATGGAGGACCACACAAGTCACTTGGAGAGGCATCCGGGACATATTTGGAACCGTTTCAAGAAGTCCCAGGAAGGGGCGGACCGCCTACTCCAACAGGCGGACCGCCTACTTAATGTTCACTCTCTGGATTTTGCTCCGCCTCCTCACCAGGCGGACCGCCTAGTCTCCAGGGTGAATCTCCACCCTTATGCAGAGGCGGGGCGCCTAGTACAAAGGGGCGGACCGCCCAGTTCCTGAAGCCTTGCGGGATTTCTAGTTTTTATGCTATGCTTTGACTATTATAGCCCTACGTGGCCTTTGTTATTTAAAACCACTTTGGGGGTACTTTAGGGCTTTTGTTATGTTTACGTGAAGCCTATAAATACTTCACTTGTATGCATTAAACCTTAGCTTACCTTGAATATTGTTCAATAATGAATGGAGTTGAACTCTTGTTTATGAAGAAACCCTTTTGGTTGGCTTGAATTCACTAGCGGATCCTAGTTGACTTCCAAACCGACACCCGATCATTCCATTTACGAGTCTCGGGTGCGACTCGAGGATGGTTGTATAGCGTAGGCTCTTCTTGACACCGATACGAGGGTATCACGGAACAAGTTCTCCGTGGTTACCTTGTAGGGAGTTCGAGACGCGTCTCGTTCTCTTTATCGTTCTTTGTCTTTTCGTTTTGATCCTTATCATTTATAGAAGGGCAATTTTGTCATTTTAATTATCTTATCCCCTTATGCCAATATTAATAAATCCTTTATTATTATACCACATGGGTGGTGGTATAAAATAGTACAAAGAATCATGTATAAAACTATATCGGTTTAAGCTATACCAAAATTGAAAAGGTAATCAAACATGGTATTCACCAATACCGATTTGTATACGGGGATTTTTCTCTTTTATACAGGAAACCAAGCGACCCCTAAGGGGTCGTTTGGTAAAAAATAAGTTATACATGAATTATCAATACATGGATTAGCAATACAGGGATTAGCAATGCAGGGATTAGTAATATATGCATTATTTTTTATCTAGTATTTGGTCTATTGTACTAATATTTGAATATACAATGTATAACTTAAACTTGTGTTTGGTTTAAAATCGTATTAAATTTATTTTCCACGTTATACCCTTTGGACAAAACTTTCCCAATTCTTCCCCCTTCCCCTTCGTCTTCAACCTGCAGTAATTCCACAACATAAGACTATCAGAGAATTGACATGCAAAATTCATGACCTATTCTCCTCCCAAGTATGCTTCTTTCTGCCACCGTTTATGCTAGCAGAATTGATATGAAAATTAAAGACACAAAAATGAAAGACAAGAAATAAAGCAAGACCCAATTGATTTAGAGAAGAATTAAGGAAATGGATTAGGGAAGATTATCCTAATCACCCCCTTAATCACCTAAACAAATGAACCACTACTATTTGATCCTCAATTAGTGTAAGCTAATTGCAATTCAAGGAAATTAAAGTGCTAAAGCAAACAAGCTTAGCCAAATCCTCATAATTATCAATACTCATCAAAACTAGGCATGCTAATGACTTTAGGAGTATTTATACTATAGCACAAATGCCTTAATTAACCCTTAACAATGGGCCTTCAAGTCATTAGCTACTGTTGGGCCTTCTGATCCTCGTCTCAGCGCGAACGCGCAGTGATGGTCGCTATCGCGCTGAGCATTAATTCATAGCCACGCGATCGCGGCTATGGTCTCGCGATCGCACAGGCAAAGGCTTCAACCAGCCTCTATGCTTTGCCTACGCAACTTCATAACTCATTCCATCATCGCTGCTAGGATTCACCTTCTTCTTTCTTCTGACAACTACATTTTTTTCTCCTCTATTGGTTCAATTTTGTTTTTTGCTCCGGGTTTCTTTATTCTCTTAGTAATTCTTTGTTTTAAAGTTACTTCTCTGTATCCTGCGCTTTTCTCTTAAAAAATCAGCTATGCTCTGCTTTTTTATCCCCCTTCTTTCTCTGTTTTTTTTATCAGCTTACTTTGGAAAAATTGAAAGATTTTCTTTTCTTTTTACCTACATACATATACATATGTATAATAGACAAGATCAGAAGAAAAGTACAAAAACAATTAGACAAGATCAGAAGAAACTTTCTATGGGAAAGGAATAGCAGCTCTCACAAATTTCATCTTGTCAAATGGAGCAAAGTCACTTTACCTAAGAGCAATGGAGGCGTTGGTGTTAGAGATCTAGCCATCCACAACAAAAGTCTGCTAATGGAATGGCTTTGGAGATATGGCACTGGTGAACAAGCCTCTGGAAAAAGGTCGTTAAAGCCAAACATGGAATGAGAGAAAATTGGAACACAAAAATAGCCACTACTCCTTATGGAGTGGGACCATGGAAATATATATGCGGACTCGCGATCGCGCAGCTCTGCATTTTCATCCTCCGTGATCGCGTCTGACTGCTCGCGATCGCGTAGGTCTTCTCTCCGGCTCTTCGCGATCGCGTCTGTGCACTCGCGATCGTGATGGGTATTTTCAATTCCAGAGGCAGTAAGCATGCAAAACTGCCCTTGAACCTCCTATACTTGCCCAATCAGCTCCAGTTGTGTGAACATTTCCTGTAGCTGTTGCAACTCCCGAGCTTGGCTCCTTGTGAAGGGCTTGGATGAGCGTCAGGTTGTATCATTCTCCCCGTCTTGAGAAGAATCCGTCCACAGATTCACTTGATCTTTGACTTCGAAGGGAGACAAGTCACACACGTTGAACGTGTTGTGCACTTGGTAATTACTTGGCAAGTCCACCTTGTACACGTTGTCATTTAGGCGTTCAAGGACTTGGAAGGGGCCATCGCCTCTAGGCATCAATTTGCCCGTCCTCTTGTTTGGGAACCTATCCTTCCAGAAATGGACCCACACCCAATCACCGGGCTCGAAGATAATCTTTTTCCTTCCTTTGTTCGCCTTCTTGACAACTTCTTGGTTTCTCTTCTCGAGTTGTTTCCTTACTTGCTCATGAAGTTGCTTCATCTCTTGAGCTCTCACCTTGGCATCTAAGCTTAAGATAACATCACTAGACAAAGGCGTAAGATCCTAGGGGGTAAGGGGATTAAAGCCAAACACAACTTCAAAAGGTGTCATGCAAGTAGATGTGTGCATGGTCCTATTATAAGCAAATTCAATCAAAGGTAGATGTTCTTCCCAAGAAGCTAGTTTCCCCTTGACCATAGCTCTAAGCATGGCACCCAAGGTTCTATTAAAAACCTCGGTTTGGCTATCGGTTTGGGGGTGGCAAGAAGTGGAGAACATAAACTAAGTGCCAAGCCTCCCCCAAAGCTCTTTCCAAAAATGACTAAGGAACTTGGGATCCCTATTGATAAGGATCAAATCAAAAGACAAAAAGAACGATAAGAGAATGAGACACGTCTCGAACTCCCTACAAGGTAACCACAGAGAACTTGTTCCGTGATACCCTCGTATCGGTGTCAAGAAGGGCCTACGCTATGCAACCACCCTCGAGTCGCACCCGGGACTCGCAAGTAGAATGATCGGGTGTCAGTTTGGAAGTCAACTAGGATCCGCTGGTGAATTCAAGCCAACAAAAAGGGTTTTTTCATAAACAAGAGTTCAACTCTATTCATCATTCAACAATATTCAAGGTAAGCTAAGGTTTAATGAAGACAAGATAAGTATTTATAAGCTTCTCCTAAACATAATGAAAGCCCTAAAGTACCCCCAAAGTGGGTTTAAATAACAAAGGCCACGTAGGGCTATAATAGTCAAAGCATAGCATAAAAACTAGAAATCCCGCAAGGCTTCAGGAACTGGGCGGTCCGCCCCTTTGTACTAGGTGCCCCGCCTCTGCATAAGGGTGGAGATTCACCCTAGAGACTAGGCGGCCTGCCTGGTGAGGAGGCGGAGCAAAATCCAGAGAGTGAACATTAAGTAGGCGGTCCGCCTGTTGGAGTAGGCGGTCCGCCCCTTCCTGGGACTTCTTGAAACGCTTCCAAATGTGTCCCGGATGCCTCTCCAAGTGGCCTATGTGGTCCTCCATCCATAGCACTCCAAAGCATGATCTTTAGGTCGCTCTCGGAGCCTTCTTCCATGTCCTTCCAAGTCAAGTGGTGATGAGTGTTTTGAATCAACTTGGCTTGACTTCTAGTGAATGGCCTTGAGGTAGTATGCCCCGCATCATCCTCCCCTTCTTGGAAAGGTTTCGTCTGGTGAGGAGGCGGAGCAAAATCCAGAGAGTGAACATTAAGTAGGCGGTCCGCCTGTTGGAGTAGGCGGTCCGCCCCTTCCTGGGACTTCTTTAAAAAATTCCAAATGTGTCCCGGATGCCTCTCCAAGTGGCCTATGTGGTCCTCCATCCATAGCACTCCAAAGCATGATCTTTAAGTCGCTCTCGGAGCCTTCTTCCATATCCTTCCAAGTCAAGTGGAGATGAGTGTCTTGAATCAACTTGGCTTGACTTCTAGTGAATGGCCTTGAGGTAGTATGCCCCGCATCATCCTCCCCTTCTTGGGAAGGTTTCGTCCTCGAAACCATGGCCTCCTCCTCTCCGGTATCACCATCCCCTACATCACAAAGAGACAAGTCAGTCACATTAAAAGTGTTGGACACATTGTACTTACCGGGTAGGTCAATCACATAGGCGTTGTTGTTGATCTTGGAAAGCACTTGGAATGGTCCATCTCCACGGGGTGCTAACTTCCCTTTTCCTAAGGTTTGGGAACCTTTCTTTGCGGAAGTGCACCCACACCCAATCTCCCTTTTTGAGCTCAAGCTTCTTCCTTCCCTTGTTCTTTTTGGAAGCAACCTTTGCATAGGCTTCCTCCAAGTTCTTCTTTGCTTTTGCATGAAGCTCAACCATAGCCTTGGCTCGACTTTTACCTTCAAAACTCACAACAAAATCTTTGGGCAATGGGGTTAGATCAAGTGGAATCAAAGGATTAAAGCCATACACACACTCAAACGGAGTCATACCAATCAAACTATGCAAAGTACGGTTATATGCAAACTCCATAAGAGGCAACTTATCAACCCATGTCCCGGCTTTACCTCGGGTCATAGCTCTAAGAAGAGCACCCAAAGTTCGGTTCACCACCTCGGTTTGCCCATCCGTTTGAGGGTGGTGGGACGTAAAAAACAAAAGCTTGGTCCCAAGAGCACCCCACAAGCTCCTCCAAAAATGGCTAAGGAACTTGGTGTCCCTATCACTCACTATAGTTTGAGGCACACCATGCAACTTTAACATATTGTCAATGAACAAAGAAGCAACATGTTGTGCATCATCACACTTTTTACATGGAATGATGTGAGCCATTTTGGAGAACTTATCCACGACAACATAAATGCTATCATGTCCCCCCCTAGACCGTGGTAACCCCATAACAAAGTCCATTGAGATATCCATCCACGGGCTAATAGGTACGGGGAGGGGAGTATACAAACCATGGGGGTTAGCTTTAGATTTAGCATGCTTGCACTCAAGGCAATTTTTGCAAAGCTTTTCAACTTGTACCCCCATCTTTGGCCAATGGAGTTGTTCCATGAGAATGGCCAAGGTCTTGTTTCTCCTGAAGTGTCCCATCAAGCCCCCACAATGAGCTTCATGAATAAGCAATTCCCTCCAAGAGGACTCGGGAACACACACTCTACCATTTTTAAAGATATAGCCATCAACCCATTGGTATTTATCAACTCTTTCTCCCTTCTCAAGAGCTTCATGAATGCTCTTTAGCTTAGGGTCTTGAGCATACATCAACTTAATGCTCTCGAAACGCATGAGCTTGGAGGCAAGAGTGGTGGCTAGAGCAAACTTCTGAGAAAGTGCATCCGCCACAACATTGTCTTTCCCTTTCTTGTATTGAATGACATAGGGAAAAAACTCAATAAACTCTACCCACTTGGCATGACGCTTGTTCAACTGCTCTTGGCCCCTAAGATGTTAGAGTGACTCATGATCACTCTTAATCACAAATTCTCTAGGCCAAATATAGTGTTGCCAATGAGCAAGAGCTCTCACTAAGGCGTACATCTCCTTGTCATACGTAGAGTAGTTCAAGGATGCACCCTTCAATTTCTCACTAAAGTAGGCTATGGGTTTCCCATCTTGCATTAAAACACCACCAATTGCCACCCCCGAGGCATCACATTCAACCTCAAATGCCTTTCTGAAGTCGGGCAATTGCAATAGAGGGGCGGTACTCAACCTACTTTTCAATTCTTGGAAGGCCTTCTCTTGAGGCTCTCCCCAAACAAAAGGTTTGTCCTTCTTCACCAACTCGGTGAGTGGAGCGGCAATGGAGCTAAAGTCTTTCACAAATCATCTATAAAAACTAGCAAGACCATGAAAGCCCCTCACTTGAGTCACGGTGGTAGGAGTTGGCCAATCACGTATGGCCTCCACCTTAGACTCATCCACCTCCACTCCTTGGGCACTCACAACAAACCCAAGGAAGACAACCTTCTCAACACCAAAGACACACTTTTTAAAGTTAGCATAGAGCTTTTCGGCTCTCAACACTTCAAGCACTTGCCTAAGGTAGTCAACATGATCATCTATCGACTTACTATATATCAAGATATCATCGAAATAGACAACCACGAACTTATTATTAAACGGTTTCAAAACATGGTTCATGAGCCTCATAAAAGTGCTAGGTGCGTTGGAAAGCCCAAAGGGAATTACCAACCATTCATAGAGACCAAATTTGGTCTTGAATGCAGTTTTCCATTCGTCCCCGGGTTTCATCCGGATTTGATGGTAACCGGACCTAAGGTCTATTTTGGAAAAGACACATGACCCACTCAATTCATCCAACATATCATCAAGTCGTGGAATGAGATGACGGTACTTTACCGTTATCTTGTTCACGGCTCGACAATCCACACAAATTCTCCAAGTGCCGTCCTTCTTCGGGACAAGAATCACGGGCACGGCACAAGGACTCAAGCTCTCCCTCACCAAGCCTTTGGATAGCAAATCATCTACTTGCTTTTGCAACTCCCTTGTGTCCTCGGGATTGCTTCTATATGCCGGCTTGTTTGGGATTTGAGATCCCGGGACAAAGTCGATTTGATGTTCAATACCCCTCAAGGGAGGTAAGCCATCGGGCATCTCATTCGGGAACATGTCCCCAAATTCCTTCAAGACATTTTCAAAAGCACTAGACAAAGGGTTAGAAGAATAATCAAATTCGGAAGTAAGAACCATACCTTTGTGCACTAGGCATATGAGTAGTTTGTTGCCATCATTTCCTCTCAAGAGTTCACCCAGTTGTATCATGGCACATATGCTACCGGTAGAAGATGGTGGGATTGCCACCAAGCTTTTGGCCAAAGGACTAGTCTCAACAACCGACTTAGCCTTTGCCGCCTCTCTTAACTCCCTCATTCGCTTGTAATCTTCACTAACTTGCTTGGGAGTTAAGGGTCTAAGCACAAACTTCTTTCCCTCATGCTTCACCGTGTAGGTGTTGGCACGACCATCATGAATCACATCTCTATCAAATTGCCAAGGCCTCCCAAAGAGGAGGTGGCATGCTTGCATAGGCACAACACCAAATATGTGTTCATCCACATAGTTCCCTATCTTGAATTTAATCATGACTTGCTTTACCACCTTCAATTCACCACACTCACTAAGCCATTGCAAACGGTAAAAGGAGAGTTTTGCCACCCCGAGAAGTTGATGATGCCATGAGAGTCCAAGCCTTGATTTCGAGGACGAAATCTTCTCAAGAAGGGGAGGATGATGCGGGGCAATTCAAGCAACCATCCAAAAGCACCATCCAAGGCCAAGGAAGAGCACTTCAAGGTCATGCATTGGGACGCCATGGAAAGAAGAGCATCCGAGACACATTTCGAGATGTTTCAAGAAGTTTCAGGAAGAGGCGGACCGCCCACAGAAGGAGGCGGACCGCCTAGTGGATGCTTGCTCTCGGGACTTTTGGAGGCGGACCAAAGAGGCGGGCGCCTAGGGGTGCTGAGGTGGGCGCCTAAGGTGTGGAGGCGGGCGCCTATCCCCTGTTATGTTTGACGGGAATTTGACTTAAGTTGCTAAGTAATTCCTATTCTAGCCCTGCATAGCCTATGACTTTTAAACCCACTTTGGGGGTACTTTAGGGCTTTCATTATGTCTAGATGAAGCCTATAAATACTTCATTAGCCTTTCATTTTACTAAGTTAGCTATTATGATGAATGATTGAATGAACAATGTTCAAGAGTGGATTCTCTTTGAATGAAAATCCTTTGAGACGGTTTGAGTTTACTAGTGGATTCTAGTTGACCCCCAAACCCCCCGATCATTCTACTTGCGAGTCCCGGGTGCGGCTCGAGGGTAGTTGCATAGCGTAGGCTCTTCTTGACACCGATACGAGGGTTTCACGGAACAAGTTCTCCGTGGTTACCTTGTAGGGAGTTCGAGACGCGTCTCGTTCCCTTATCTTTTACCTTTTATCGTCTTTTTGGTTTTGATCCTTATCATCCCACTTCCAAGGCATACCTATTAGTCTTGCCATCATGCCTTGCCAAGCGGTCATACTGCAAAGGCCTACCAAGCAAGATATGGCAAGCTTGCATAGGGACCACATCAAACAAAAGCTCATCATGGTAGTCCCCAATCTTGAATTTAATCAAGGCTTGCTTGGTCACCTTAAGTTCACCACACTCATTCAACCATTGGAGTTTGTAAGATTGTGGGCACTTTCTAGAGGATAGTTTGAGTTTCTCAATCAAGGTGGTGCTCACCACATTGACGCAACTACCACTATCAATAATCAAAGAACAAGTAGCTCCCTGAACCTTGCAATAGGCATGGAATAAACTCTCCTTTTGATTCGACTCCAACTCCTCCTTCACTTGCGCCCCCATTATTCTTCACACCACAAGAGTAAGATAGTTTTCCTCTAGTTGCCCATCTCCCATCGGCTCCTCATCAAAATCATCGTCACATGGCATACCCCTATCTATCTCATCATCATCACTACCTCTCGTTTCATAGCCTCCATCACCCAAAGCAATGATAGTCCGCCTATTGGGACAATCTCTCATCATGTGGCCACGACCATTATACTTGTAACATTGAATGTTAGATAGGTTTTCAAGTTTAGCTTTATTACCTCCAACTTTGGGCTCCTCCTTGGGCTTGGTTTTTCCAAAGTAGCCTTTGAAGTCATGCTTGGGCTCCTTAGCTTTATCCCATGGGGTATAAGCCTTCACATTATCCTTTCCTTTGTTCCAAGTGGATGGGATATTTTTGGCTTTGTAAGACTTGTCTAGCTTGATCCCGTTCTCCACCTTTTGAGCCGCTTGGAATGCATCAATCAAACTTTCAAACCGGTGCAATTCCATTGGGGAGGAGATCTCCCTATTCAAACCTCTAAGAAACTTTGGTATGAGAGACCGGTCACCATCTAACACGTTAGCCCTTGTCCTAAAATACTCTACCACGCTCTTGGTTCCTTGCCTCAAATTGTAAAACCTTTTGAGCAATTCATCCTTATAGTTTGGAGGTAGAAACCGAGCTTCCATCATGGCTTTCAAAGCCGCCCAACCCCCATTGGCAATGAGCACTTGTGCCTCCCTTTGTCTTCTCTTGGACTCCCACCAAGTAGAAGCATAGCTTTCAAATTGGGAGATAGCATACTTCGCCCTTGTAGCATCTTGGACATTGTTGATTTGAAAGATTCTCTCCGTCGAGACCACCCACTCTATATATTTATCTGGATCACTCTCACCTAGGAAGGTAGGTAGGTTGACCTTGATAGTGTTCAACCCCCTATCTTCATCATGATACCTCTGTTGCCCACCATAACCCCCGTGTTCATAGTAGTCTCCATCACGATCTACTCTCCCTTGGTAACCTCCCCCAAATCGATCACCTCGAACCCTAGCCCCCCCTCGTTGGGCTTCACTCGAATAACGAAATGGTTCATTATCATAGTTCTCATCCTCATGAAGACCCTCAACATCAAGTGGCCTTAGAGTGTCATTCCTTGGTTTTTCATTTCTTGGGAGATCATGAGTGGGATCCCTTGCTTGTGGAGTGATATTCGGCGAATAGGTATCTTAGACCACCATTTGAGAGTAGCGGTCATTGGCCCGAGAGATTTGGCTTGGTCCATCACCCCGCACCCCCTTGGTTGGAGACTTGGAGGTGTGCCAACCACTTGTTTACCCGTTTCCCGAAGCTTTTCCTTTGTTGTTAGCTCATGCACCGTCTCATTCAACCCATCAACCTTTTCTTCCATCAAGCTCATTTTAGTCATCATGGCTTGGATCATGGTTTTAAGTTCCATGTCCGCTTCGACCCCCTTTTGAGTCATTGTACCTACAAACAAGTAAACAAACAATGTTAGTAGAAAGAGTCCTCACCGAGTCGCCCCTAAGTGTTTACACTCAAATTGATGTCACTCAATTCACTCGTGTTTGCACTCAACGTTCAGCTTTTACTCACTCTATTGCTCTCTCCTCACTTTCCTTTTCCCACTCTTTGGCTATTGTAAGTTTGTTCTTCACACACTAAATCTAACTTGACAATCAAACTCAACTAATTCGGGATCGGAAGGAATTGTTGTGACATAACACAGACAATTGAAACTGACGAAAGAACTTTAGGAAAGTTTAAAGAAAGGGAAGAAAGAAAGGCACGAATCGAATTGGCATAAATCGGATTCGGAATTGGATGAAATTTGGTTTGTGATCTAGAAACTCACCGTTCTTGATGATAAAATTGAGTTCCGGTTGTTTGGAAACTGTTACGGAGCTGTTGCGAACAATCTGTCTAAGAATCTATTTTTCTGGAAAATTATTGTTCAGCGCGATCGCGTGGTTGGGTCGCGTTCGCGAAGACTTTACTGGTGGTACTGTCGCGATCGCTGTGACTGTCGCGATCGCGTAGGCCTTTTAATTAATGGCCTGCGCGATAACGCTGGAACTGGCGCGATCGCGTAAGCTTCTGGGTTTGAAGCAGAACCCAATTTTGAAGCTCACCTTTCAACTTGAATATTCACAAACCACGCTGTTTTTGCTCCAAATTTGAGATGTATACTCCTTGTTGGTCCGTGAACAAACCTCAGTAATTGATTCTTCGATTTCAACAACCAAATTCAAAAACCCCAATTTCTTGATGAAGAACCCTACTTTTGAATCCTTCAATTCAGCACCAATTTGTTGTTGTTTGTTCAATTCCTTTTGGGAATAGTTTCTAGGCAGCACAATTTTCAAATGGTACCAAAAATTTCACTCAATAGAAACCTAATCCTAAGACTCATATTTTTAGATCTTTGACTCTTTTTTTTTGACTTGATGAACAAGAATTGGCTTAGTGATTGTTAAAACAAACACTAATCCAGCTCTGATACCAAATGATATAAAAATTAAAGACACAAAAATGAAAGACAAGAAATAAAGCAAGACCCAATTGATTTAGAGAAGAATTAAGGAAATGGATAAGGGAAGATTATCTTAATCACCCCCTTAATCACCTAAACAAATGAACCACTACTATTTGATCCTCAATTAGTGTAAGCTAATTGCAAATCAAGAAAATTAAATTGCTAAAGCAAATAAGCTTAGCCAAATCCTCACAATTATCAATATTCATCAAAACTAGGTATGCTAATGACTTTAGGAGTATTTATACTATGGCACAAATGCCTTAATTAACCCTTAACAATGGGCCTTCAAGTCATTAGCTACTGTTGGGCCTTCTGATCCTCGTCTCAGCGCGATCGCACAGTGATGGTCGCTATCGCGCTGAGCATTAATTCATAGCCACGTGATCGCGGCTATGGTCTCGCGATCGCGCAGGCAAAGGCTTCAACCAGCCTCTTGCGCGATCGCGTTTGTGGACTCGCAATCGCGCAGCTCTGCATTTTCATCCTCCACGATCGCGTCTGACTACTCGCGATCGCGTAGGTCTTCTCTCTGGCTCTTTGCGATCGAGTCTGTGCACTCACGATCGCCATGAGTATTATCAATTCCAGAGGCAGTAAGCATGCAAAACTGCCCTGGAACCTCCAATACTTGCCCAATCAGCTCCAGTTGTGTGAACATTGCCTGTAGCTGTTGCAACTCCCGAGCTTAGCTCCTTGTGAAGGGCTTGGATGAGCGTCGGGTTGCATCAAGAATTGTGCTTAAGCTTGCAATGACTTTGATTCATCTTCTATTTATCTTTATTCCTATTACCTTTCATGAGACTCTAAGATTTCTACATCAATGTTTCCGATCTTTTTGCTTTCAACTATATTGGTTCAACTCGATTATAGTTATAGTACTAAATTCTACCCACCAAAAAGTATTTGTGAAGATACCCATTTCGTGCTCATGAGTCGATACCGTACGTCAATCTTCGTCAGTTCATTATACGATTGGAGCAGCTAATACTTTATTGCCAATATCAGAATGCTATGGATCGAAGACTTGTTCGGAAGTACCAATTCATCAGCGTTAATGTTAGTGAGAAGGGCTTTAAATCAATGGTAGTTTGGTCATTTACTTTTCTTATCCAGGTATTGTTAATCCTAGAATTGTTATACCAGGTTGGGGCTGGTATAAAATATTGAAAGCGGTGTATAAGTTATCCTGGAATTACTTATGCTGAAGGAGAAATTAGGAACCAAACAAGGGATAAGATTTTATATACAGTGTTCCAAATGACCCCTGGTTTGTAGGATTGGATTAACAATCCTGGGATTAGCTTTGGGATTACAATTATATCACGTTTGGTTAGTGGGATTAACTAATCCAGGATAGATTTTATACCACAAATGTGTTACTATCTTATCCCATAGAAGGTGTGGGATTATTAATCCCAGAATAAACTTAATCCCAAATTTATGGAATATCCCTTATTTTTAGTCCCGCCAACCAAACGACCCCTAAGAGTTTAACACGTTAATATTGTAAAGAATATTCATATTATAATATAGAAAGTTACCGAGCTCTTTAGGCCAACTTACAATATAAAAGTTTCTTTACGGCCAATACACATAACATAAACTTAATTCTAATGCTTAAACTAAATTAGATTAAACGTATAATGATTATTAGTGTGGGTTAAAATGATTAGTTTTCCATTTCCATTTTGTGAAATAAGAGAAATATTTTCTTAGGAGAAAGGGGGGAAATGGTTTTTTTGTAATAACAATTAACACTACAACAAAAAGGATCATATATAACGGTGAAACAAAATTAACCCATATAGAATAACTTATTCAAAGAATCGCTGAAGTAAAATGCAAGACATAAATAAGAAGACAGACGACATTACATAGATATCTGTCACATTCTCGATTGTATATTGGTCTTCACACGTGTCTTGCCACAAAGTAGACGAGCTTTATCCGTCTTTAGTTATTTCTAATTTTTTATTAAAAAAGACGGTATATCCCCATCATATAAACTACTAATAATTTGAAAGAAGTGTTTATTAAGACATGAGATTTGGTATTTATTACATTAAAATAAATCTTTCTTCAGGTGATTGTAGCAGTAATTGAAACTGAATTAATGCGATTTCCACATTCAAGACGGATTTATCAAAAATAACAAATTAAAACATTACAAATATATATTTCTCCATAAAACAAAGCTACAGACGTTTTCAACACATTACAAACATAGATCAAATTAACAAAATTACATTCACTAATTTGTTGGTCTACGGAAATAAAAAATAAAATGCTCTCCTCTTACACCTCTCTGTTGGATAAAGATCACAAGAACAGAGGAGATTGGGCATATACAAAATTGAAGCCACACATATAGAAAGTGTAATCACTATGGGCTTTGAAGGAGCACCACTTCGTGAAGGCTTCTTCACGAGACCTAACGAATGTGACACTATTTTAAAGCAAATCGCACGCCATATATACTAAAGGTGGGGCACATCATGATTGTATTGAGCATCTCCACTTTTATCTTTTCTCGATTCATCCGCTTGTACTTCCCGTCTCGTCTCTATGCTAATATAACATGGATCTCCAAAAAGTCATTCACTTACTTCTATTCAAGCATGCCTTTCCCTAATTCCACTCATCGTAAGATAGAGTCGTGATAAAAGTACGAGATATAAGTGTGTATGTAAAAAGTATATATGTATAGAAGCAGTCATTTTCTTGAACGTAGATGAATTTAAACATATAAGATTTGAATAAAAATATTAAATATCTCTACAGGATGTTATTTATAAATAGGTATAATAGCAGAACCCTAATAAAAATACAAAAAAGTGAATCATCGTAGTAATAATGGTTATTTTTTCTTTTCAAGCAACCAAACCATTAGCGTATAGAGTAAAATAATGTCATTAATTATACATTTGGGGACGAGAAGTGTTTGGTCATCTCAAGGAGGGAGAATCAAATCACCATATCCATGTATAACAAGACAACTTTGCTAAAGAATAGTCATATTTGTGAATACTTGTTGGATAAACTTCACATTCCAAGGTTATTTATCAGCTTTTACATGCGCCCTAAGACAATGATTTAATTAAACCGTCATCTGTTATGAACACGGATAACTCAGATATTATTTACGGGCCAGGGGCTAAACCACAAAGATTCCAAATAAGTAGACAACCCAACAAGAGGTTAACTTGGGATCCAGGTCCACTTAGAAATTAGTTAAAAAGGGAGTAGGAGTTAGCAAGAGGATTATGCGAATTATGAACTGTGCCTTAGGCCAAAGTCTGTGTTACTTCATCCCAATTCTTCCAGTATTCTCATCTCTTTTCTTTCTGTTATCTCCTCACCCCCCTTCTTTGTATCCCTTTAAGTTTATGTTGTTCATTGTAATTCCAGTTGACATCAATATAATTCAGCTTCTTATTATTGTTATGTGAGTGTTCTTTCATAGTCACTGTTACATTGGTGCTTTCATCTTCGAACTCCCATGGTGATGATGATATTAGATAAGTTCAGTAGTGGTAACCCAGATGGTTGGATTTTCCGGGCAAAGCGCTACTTCACCTTCCTAGGCTTCTCCGAGGAACACTGGCTCTCTCTCCTTTACATCTACCTTGAAGGTGATGCACTCGCATGGTTTGATTGGCTTTATCGCAACAAGCAGTTTTTTGATTGGAAGCATTTTACGGAGAAGTTCGCTATGCATTTTCAGAAACAAACATTGGTAGCTCCGAGGAATAGGCAGGTAGATTCACAACTCAAAAGAAATGTCCTCTTTGATTTTATGTTGAAGTTTCAACGCCAACTTGAAGATGTCAAGGAAGCCTTGGCTGCTTGCTCTACTAAGTTTGTTGCAGCTCCTGAGTTTCCAGTTTTGAATTCGGCTTCTGATGATCAGCGTGGATTGGAACTTCCTGTCGAAGCAAAGGAGGTCGCAGATTCAACTCATGAATCTGATCATGCTTCTCTGATTGATATGGCGTCTGAAAAATCTCCTGAACAAGGTGGCACTGCTGTTGTCGACGCCCTTAATCCCTATCCCTCTTCCAAACCCACTGAGGTCCAGGTGTTCGAGGAAAATCCAGAACGAGATTCGTCCAATAAGCCAAGACCAATTGCACCTCTAGCAGATTCCAAAGAGAATTTCGACAACTCTATTGTGAACAAGGTGTTCGCTGTAAGTTCTAAAATAGATACAACTTGGTTGCTCAGTCAATTTTCACCTCATGAATCATTGCTAATTTCTTTCCCTTGTTGGAAGAATACACTGCTACATGATGATAAGTTCACGGTGCCTCATCAAAATATTGGGTGGATTGATACCGGGCAAATATCATCTCTCGGGCCATTAGCTGGAGCTATTCATTGTTGGCTCAAATACTTTGACGGTCAAGATTGTCTCATAGTGCTGCCTGAATGCCCCGCACTGGACCTACCGGCTAGGGAAGTGATACATTATGAAGGTACTCATTCTATCTGGACGACCATGGTCATGCGAGTACCATTAATTGATGATTCAATGACGTTCTATTCTTTCAAGGATTGTTCAGCCATGTGTAGGGACAATCTTAAGGAATGTTTTAAGAAATTTGAGCGTCATATTGATACCTTCCTCCCTGCTCACTGTGTGTTGAATCAGTCCCCATTTGTTTCTGGTGCTACCCAACAGCTTGTTGTATGTTCTCCACATTATAACATCCAGTTGCTTGACCCTCTCTTCACTAAGGTGTCATCTTTGGACTCTCATGACAGTGATTATTCTACGAAGGCTCCAATCCTTTCTGGAAATGGTTTGCATATTGCAACTGATTATGTACACCACATGGCCCTACCTGAACCTACTAGCCACTTAATTAAGGTAAGATGTCATCTGCCCATTATAAACTTTCCTTTTGATACTGGTACCCCTTTTCTTAAGTTGAAAAATAGCATTGATGCCTGCAAAACGGTACCAAAAAACAGTGAGTGCGCCGTAAAATAGTGTGCTAGCTTTTCAACAAGTGATATGCATTTTGATAGAGTGATGCTTCATGCTGCAAAGGGGACATCTAGTGTGGTGTTCGATAATAGTCTTCTATTTCTCGATGCGGGTGCAGTGATTGACTTGTTCAGAGGTTTTATGATTTCCAACATTGTTGGTGGTAACACTTGTTTATGTCTTGAGTCCCTACTACTGGTGTATATCTTAGTTGCCGATGGCCAGCATTCAAACGTTGGGCTTCCTAATTCTGAAAATTTCCTGTTGCATCATCCTAGTAATGCTTTTGCTGTATTTGCTGCTAACGAAGTATGGAGAACCAGAGTGCACACATATTTCTTTGAGCTTAATACATGGTCTGCTATTATTATAAAATTAAAGGAATTGTTAAGGGACAGCCTTCTTAATATTGTACAGTTTTTTTCTACAAAGGACTCCAGCTATGATATTTACCCTTATGATCCAGGCCCCCACATTCTGGTACTCTACTATTATGTATGTAGGAATGGGGCTGCTCGCAAGGTTTTGATACCAACAGTTTATTCATGGGGAACAGGAAGAGCGGAATATAGGATTTTCCTTCTTATAAATTTATACACAATTATTTTTTATACCAACAGGGAGGCTAATGTCATTCTTTGCGAACAAGTGGACAAACTTGGTATACTTAGCCTAGTTGAAAACATGCTTGGTTATATTCTAATTTCTTTGGTTCCACTTCACAAGGAAGCGAGGCTGGCAGATTTCATTTACTTGTGGTGCTCCAGCCCTAAGGAAAATGTCCAGGATTCTTTCTTCAAAACCATGATTTCAAGGTATGAGATTTGGAATGATAAAACTCTATTAGTATTGAAGACATGAGTAGGGTATATATTATTTTTGTACCGGCAAAAATCGACTGGTATAAGCTCCAAGACCTTGATTCTAACAGATCATATAGAGTACATGTCTTCTA
Source organism: Petunia x hybrida (assembly GCA_037355625.1). Taxonomy (NCBI): domain Eukaryota; kingdom Viridiplantae; phylum Streptophyta; class Magnoliopsida; order Solanales; family Solanaceae; genus Petunia; species Petunia x hybrida. The sequence continues at coordinate 384,555 of JBBBVM010000516.1, read as the reverse complement.
GCTCTAAGGTGTGGGATCCCGGATGGAAGTGTTGTACGCTTTCTGCATTTTGATAAGAGATCTTGCAACAACTGCTACTTCTCTAATTTAGAGTTGCCTTTCTAGTCACTTGGGAGTGAATTATCCAAATAATGAGCTGGTATTGTGTGAGATAGCAAATAAAGAGCTTGATAACTATGTAATGATCTGCTTCAGTTTGCTGCTCTTATTGGTTGTAGTAAAAAGGATATTTCAAAAGCTACGGGGATTCATAGTGCTCACAAAGTGTACTGCGAAGATGGTTGAATTTGTTAAACTGGAAGGAGATAAACTTGTCCATTATTTTGCTTGTATTCTGGGAGTAATATGGCCTTGGCTATTTGGTGAGATAGAGATTTTGGTGCTCGCTGTGTATATGCACAAAACTGGAACTCAATTTATAGTTGATGACTGGTTTTTGGTCAAGCTCCAGCCTATCAACAACAATTTTTGAGGTTGCAGCAATGTCATAACTTGGGATGACAGTGCATTGGTTCTTTCAATGCATTTAGGCATGCTGCTACTTTTGCCTACAAATGGGAGTTCCCCGAAGCATCTCGAATTTCTCATGCCTTTTGAATCTCTATGCTGAAAAGTTGCAACGGTCTGTTGGATCAGCACCCTACGCTAGTGCAGAACCTTGAGGACAAGGTTCTCATTTCAGGATGGAGTAATGTTATGAACACGGATAACTCAGATATTGTTTACAGGCCACGGGCTAAACCACAAAGATGCCAAACAAGTAGACAGCCCAACAAGAGGTTAACTTGGGATCCAGGCCCACTTAGGAATTAGTTAAAAAGGGAGTAGGAGTTACCATGAGGATTATGCGAATTATGAACTGTGCCTTAGGCCAAAGTCTATATTACCTCATCCCCAATTCTTTTAGTCTTCTCATCTCTTTTCTTTCTGTTATCTCCTCACCCCCTTCTTTGTATCCCTTAAGTTTATATTGTTCATTGTAATTCCAGTTGACATCAATATAATTCAGCTTCTTATTATTGTTATGTAAGTGTTCTTTCATAGTCACTATTACCTCATCCATATTTGAAAATTTGAAGAGTTTTACGTTTTTAAAAATTCTGATAAACTTTTCGTCATGCCAAGAAGAATACAAAAGAGATATGACTGTGAGTTCAAATATATTTGATTTTTCTTTCATACAATCTTATTTGTCATGGTAAAAGATAATTTATTTATTTTATTAAATAATATATATCCTCAAGAGTATGCCCAAATATCCTAATATATATTTTTAATCTGTATGTTTAAATTGTTTTATCATTTCATTAATATGTTATCTTATTTAATTGTAAAAATTCATTTCTTTGTATTATTTAATTATATATATCTTCAAAAGTATGGCCAAATGTTCTAATATATATTTTTATTGTAATTTTAAATATGATAAGGTTTAATTGCTTAATTTGTTAACTCCTATGTAATATTATTGTCATGAAAAGTATGCCTAAATATCCTAAGTTATATTTTTAAGTACGATTTATAACTTATTTCGTCATGCTAAAACCTCGAAATAAACAGATGACTAATTATGGCATTAACAAAAAGATATAAACGCTTAGATTATATCGAAAAAGCAAGTAGTACTTATTTTAAAGTATAATACATATTTCTCAATGGTTCAATACATAAGAAAAAGATCTAAATTGTTATATATATCGTTAAACAAATACTTCTACTTTTCAAGTGAATTACAAGGATCAACTGTTATTTAAAGTGGATCGTTTGCAAGAACACTAATCTTAAGATCAGATCTTCCTATCAGATTAGCGATTTGGTGATTGTTGCACTCTCAAATCACTAGATAATTTCAAGTCCTCTATATTTTTCCTATAAATCAAAAGGGCAAATGTTCAACAATAGTGTATTTCACGACATAAGTAAATAAGTAATACTTATTTCCAGCTCAAAGTGGTTCTCCCAAAATTTATTAGTTGCATGGAAGAACCATGTTGTTGTTGAAAAAAATAAATTATCTTGAAAAAAATCTCAAACACATACAAAAAGGTCTACCACGAACATTAAATACATTTAAGATCACTCAAAAAGATTGAGGCTAGCCGGGTGTATATATAGTAGTAAATGTTAGTAAAACAAGATGGAAACAGAATTATTCAGATGTATTGTAATGATTTTTACTATACCACGGTTACACATTTGAACCATCATACCTAAAAGAGTTTGATTTGCTAATTACAATCTTAATTTAAGTTAAAGAAGGAGAGAGATATCCCAAAATTAATTAGCAAGAAGTCATTGTATTATTTTATTCTATACCTGAATTTTATGCGAAATAAATGAAGGTTTGTACATATAATAAATATTTTGTTAACATATTTACTACAGATCATCTTTCCACTGATTTAAAAAATATCATTACTTCCACTTCAAGTTTTCATACCATAGATCTATCTTCACTAGATAGACCTCTAATGGATCTTGATATATCTAAGGCTGTCTTCTCCTTTAAGGCCTATAAAGCACCAGGGCCAGATGGACTGCATCCTTTTTTCTACAAAAAATATTGGAGTAAGGTGGGCCCCACTTTAACTAAGTTTTGTTATGAAATTTTCACACAATACTCTATCTCTCATGACATTAATAAAACACTTCTGTGTTTAATTCCTAAGTTCCATAATGCAAACAATCTTAAAAACTTTAGGCCTATAGGGCTGTGTAATACTGTTTATAAAATTATTACAAAAATCATTGTTAATAGAATAAAACTATTTCTCAACCAACTCATCAATCTATGTCAAACAAGTTTCCTTAAAGGTAGACGTACAACTGATAATGCCATAATTATTAAGGAAATTATGCAGCACTTCCAAAAAATTAAAGGGTCTAGATCAAAGATGATCTTGAAAATTGACCTAAAAAAAGCTTTTGATAGGCTTGAGTAGTCCTTCGTTAAACGTACCTTACAATACTTCAAATTCCCTCCCAACATTTCAAAGCTAATCATCTCTTGCATTTCCACAAGTTCAATTGCTATTATGGTCAATGGTACTTTAACTGAATATTTTTGTCCATCAAGAGGCATTAGACAAGGTGATCCAATGTTACCTTACATTTTTATCATCTGTATGGAACTTTTATCCCATTTGATCAATCATTATGTTGATTATGCTTTATGGGATCCCATTCAACTTAGCCCTCAGGGCCCACCGATAAACCATATATTCTATGCTGATGATCTAACTATAATGGCTAAGGCTAATACTAAAATTGCTAATTCCATCCAGCAATGCCTTTTTCTCTTTTGCAAATTATCAGGCCAAAAAATCAACTCACTTAAAACTAGACTTATCTTCTCTTCTAATTATTCAGTTGCAATCCAAGAGTCCATTAGTAACATTCTAAATTATACTATCACCTCTTCTTTTGGCAAATATCTAGGATTCTCTATCCTAAATAAAAACCCTAAAGCCTCAAATTATCAATATATCCTTGATTTTATGATGAACAAATTAGCCTCATGGAAATCTAACTTCCTTACCCTAGCAGGTCGTGTTACCTTGGCAAATGCTACTCTTAATGCCATTCCTACTCATACTATGCAATATCACCTCCTTCCTAAAAAGATACTATCTTCTATAGATAGAATCCAACGTAATTTTATTTGGGGCTCTATAAACACTCAAAGAAAATTACACTACATAAATTGAGAAACTCTAACTCCTCCAAAACACTATGGAGGCATAGGGCTTAGACAATCTATCCACAAAAATTTAACTATGCTCACTGCACTATCATGGAGAATGATTACTAACCTATCTCAACTTTGGGCTTCTATTCTTTCTCACAAATACAGCCTTACCACAAGACCATCACCACCTTCCTTTATATGAAAAAATATTCATAAAGGTGTGAACATTGGTAGGAAAGCTATAACCTGGTTTGTAGGTAATGGTGCATCTATAAATTTTTGGCATGACTCATGGATCCCTTCAATGCCATCACTGAGAAGTTCCCTCTCTGGACCTTTGTCATATAAAGAATCCCAACTCACAGTCCAACATGTGAAGTGCCCATCATCTTGGAATTTCCATTTGTTATCCTTTGACCTACCTTCACATATTATTGATGCAATGAACCTCTTATCTCCCTCAATACAGCCTACTGGCATAGATAAACCATTTTGGACACTTACATCTAATGGTTTATTCAGTGCCAAATCAACCTATCAATTAATCCAACATTACCCTACCCTGCATATTGATTTTAATTGGATATGGAAATTGAATACAACTCCTAAAATTAAATTTCTCTTTTGGAAAATATTGCATAATCGGTTACCTACTAAATTTTATTTGGCTCAACTAGGGTTACAAATTGATCCTCTTTGCTCCTACTGCCATTAACACGAAACTATTGAGCATATCTTTCTTTTTTGCCCACTAGCTTCTCGTTTCTGGACTGCACTTAATATTTCTACAGATCTTCTTATATCCCAAGGACATTGGTTGATTGGTCTCTACCAGAAATATGCACATTATACCTTCAACTTTATGCATGTCTCTTGGCAGGAACTGTTTCCTTTTGCTATTTGGCAGTTATGGATCAACCGAAATTCCAATACCCACCATAATATGCACACCTCTCCCTCCCTCTCTCAGGTCTTCATGCGAACTCAAGAATTAAAATTCTCCACAGGCCACTGCCATAAAAATAACCTTAAAGTAAAAAATCACATTCTCATGGTTGCCGCCTCTACGTGCCAATTTAAAACTTAATGTTGATGGTGCTTTCGATCAACCAAATGGTAATGGAGGAATTGGAGGCGTCTTGAGAAATCATAATGGGGACTGGATATTTGGCTTCTCCATGAAATTACCAGGCTCTTCCTCTATTTTTTATGAAATATTAGCTCTCTCTGTTGGTCTCCAATTAGCTGCTGATCACAATTTCCAAAACCTAGAAAATGATACTGATGCTCTTGAAGTACTGCAACTTTTGGACTCTGATAATACACCATATAATGATCTTCTTAATAAGTGCAGGTACGTGCTCCAGAAGTTGGGGAACCCAGTGGTACGACATAGCTTTAGAGAAGCAAATAAGGTTGCTCATTTTTGGCTAAACAAGCTCTTCATCGGCAGGAAGCCCATCGCTTAATGCACTATGCTCAACCACCTCAGTTTGTTCTTGAAGCAACCCATTCTGATCAAGATGCTACTATCTATTCTAGGACTATTACTAGTAATGCTTGTAATATTTTTGCCACTTATGGCAATAACTGTGTACTTAATAGTAGTGCTTATGCCACTACTTCTACTTCTGCTACTACCAGCTCTGTACCTATTTGTGCACCATGCACGTCTATTAGCTAATATATAATATATATCGTCCAGTTTACCAAAAAAAAAAAGCTTACTTACAGAGACTGAAACTGTGAAAAACAGTGCATCTTTCTTGAAAAAATATAAGAATAGTTATGCTCTAACTATAACCCATGGATAATGTTCGAATTGTATACAACATGCCTTTGATTTAGTCAGATACCATTTTTTTATTTATTTATATAAATCTATCGTCTTATTATTTGACAGTTGATTTACTTCATTTTTTTTTCATTTTAGAGTTTAGTCCATCAAATTAAACTTTTATACATTGATTTAAACCATAAAATTTACTAAAATCCAATTCTTTCGTATTTAGCCTTTTTGAAGTAGTGCAAATTACAGAAATGAAATTAAGCAAGTAAAGATTGAGATTTAGAGTAGACTCAAACTATAATTGAATGAACACTGCAAAGAGAACAAGCTATAGGAACTAACCTTCAAGGTGAAAGATTTTCCGTTGCAATCCCGCTTGTAAGCAATCAATTAATACTGGACTTCATCAATAAACAATCAATTAACAATGGACTTCATCAATAAACATTCATAATAAATTGTCAACTCGTTATTCATACGCAAGAAGTAAATTTAGGGATATTAGCATAAGGCCCTAGCCCACACCCTTTCCCTTAAATGTCGCTGCAGAAGGAAAAGCTCTAAACGGCAAGCCGTCAATTTCATTAGGTTCGTGAAGGCATTTGTTATTTATTGGTGCAAGCAAAATTCAATTTCGAGGTCGTGCGGTCACTTTTAGCCAACAAAGGTATTTTTGAGAAGTTAAGAACCAATTTCATTGCCTTATGTTATGGTGGTTGAAATTTAGATTTTAAAGAGTCCATACATGAATTTTGACATCATAGACTCATATAAACAAGTTTTGCCGAATTTAGAGTTTGTTCGGGGTGTTTCTGACCCTAGAAAGGCATAAGCATTGTTGGTATATTTAGAACCAAGAGGTTACTAGGGCACAAACATAGCCCCAGACGCGACACATAGGGGGCATGTTCTGCTGTTCCAACTACCCAAAATGCTAAAAATATAAATTCCAAGTATTTCAATAGGGATTTTGAACATGAACTTAAGAGAGGAAAAATTGAGATTTAGGAATGTTATGGGAGTTCTCATGACTCGATTTTTCATATGTATGATCTTGTAGTTGAATGGGTGACATTATTTTAAACACTACAAGAAACAGGGCAATTAGGGACAATTATTTAACGGCGGTTAATAAAAACCGCCGTTAAAAGTTATTTTGAGGCGGTTGGCGCGGCGATTTTGCTTACTGCTACCAATTGAAGATAACTAACAGTGGTTTCCTGTTATATAGCGGCGGTTTACAATTTCGCCGCAACTTATGTGAATATAACGGCGGTTGTTGTGCATTTAGCGGCGGTTAATTTAGCCGCCTTACACAATTAGGTTCTTGCAGCGGTTTACTTTTTACATTGCGGCGGTTTTAGGCATATAGCAGCGGTTTTTGATTATTATTTTAATATTTTAAGAAACATTTAAAATATTAAAAATATATCAACTTTTAAATATTTGTTAAGTTAGTAATAATTAATAGTTAGAAAAGTAACTTTAAGAATATGATTTTTTTTTCAAAAAAAAATCTCTTGATAAGTAAAATAATTGTTAAGCTTATTACATATTAAAACACCATAAAAACCTCAGAAAAATTTATCAATACATATAAACTATTATAAGTAAGAATTCGTTAGCTGGAATTTCTAGATATTTAGAATGAATTATCTATTCCACAATAAAAAAAAATTAAATTTGACTTGAATTCAAAATTAGAAAACAAAACAAATGGAATCTCTATTTTACTAAACTTTTCGAACATTTCCATCACTTTCCACTTGCTCACGACCTAAAATTTTCCATCACTTCCCTAGCTCACGACGTCAAACTTTTCCATTGCTTAAAGGTTTTCCATCAAACTTTTTGTTTCATTTTTGCTTAATTTTATTTCTGTTTTGTTTTTGTTGTTCTGAAAGTTAAATTAGGACTTAATTTTGTTGTTCTGAAAGTTAAATTAGGGCTTAATTTTGTTGTTCTGAAAGTTAAATTAGGGCTTAATTTCACTCAAATTTTTGGTTTATTGTTTTCAATTTTATGAAATGGATAAGTCGTGGATAGCAAAGCCACAAAACTCACTCGATTATGAGCAAGGAATTAGAGGATTATTAACTTTGCTTTTGAGCGTAGCTCTGTGGGTGGCAAAATTATATGCCCTTGTTCTATGTGTCGTTTTAAGGACTGGCAAACCAAAGTTGTGATGTATGATCACTTACTTTATAAGAAATTTCCGGAAGGGTACACTTCCTGGTTCTATCATGGGGAGACTATAGCAGGCGAATCTACCGATGAAGATGGTGGGGCGCCTACTATCGATGCTGTAGTTGATGTAGATCCAATTCAGAACATGATTGATGATGCTTTTGAAGTTGACTAGAGCTGTGCAAATGAAGGAGAAGGTGTGGCGCCTACTGTAACTAAAGAAGCTAAAGAATATCATGAACTAGCAAGAGATGGAGAAACACCATTGTATGAAGGGTGTACAAATTATTCAAAACTTTATTTTATAGTGAAGTTGTATCATATCAAATGCTTGTGTAAGATGATTGACAAGTCTATGACAATGATCTTAGAGCTATTACATGATGCATTTGAACACGCACAGATTCCTTGTTCATTCTATGAGGCAAAGAAAACTTTTTCTAAGCTCGGTTTGAACTATGAGAAGATACACTCCTGTCAAAATAATTGTATGCTGTATTGGGCGAAGATGAAAATAGGCAAATGTGCAAAGTCTGTAACATGTCAAGATGGAAGCTGAGAATAAAAAATGGTGAGACCGAGCCGTCTGAAGACTGTAACAAAAGGAAAAAAGTCCCTGCAAAAGTTTTTCGGTATTTTCCATTAAAGCTACGGCTACAAAGATTATTTTTATCTTCAAAGACAGCTGAGAGTATGAGATGGCATGCTATGGAGAGTAACAATGATGGAATGATGCATCCTAGAGATGGAGAAGCCTAGAAAAAGTTTGATTCGAGACACTCGTCATTTGCTTCAGATCCACGATATGTGAGACTTGGATTAGCTACAGATGGTTTTAATCCATTTGGTAGTTTGAGTGTGAGTTACATCATCTGGCCAGTTATCCTCATACCATACAACACCCCTCCCTGGATGTGTATGAAATCAACATCTTTCATCCTTTCAATGATTATTCCTGGTAAACGAATGCCAGGAAATGATATTGATGTCTACTTACAAATTTTGATCAAAGAGTTGAATCAGTTATGACACGAGGGTGTGGATACATATGATGCTTATGCACAGGAGATGTTCTTTAAATTTGTTAATACCACAAGAGATATTGCTTGAATAACCATCACGAGTAGCTGATTTATTTCCCATAGTAGGAAAACCTGCTAGTGGTTCTGATTATTTTAGACTTAACTCAATCGAGAAGCTGCAAGCTCATAGACATGTGCTAACCAATTGCCCTGCAGTTGATCGATATCTCCAGTGAGTAATTTTGATGCTTCTATTAAATACTCACTTTCATTTTTGTAATTCTTATCTAATGTCCTTTACATATATAATATATTAAGAATTTAGAGATATCGTGCGGAGGCAATTAAGGAGCCGTACAAGGAGTAATTCTGAGATATGCAAGAAGGTTCATAGGGATTTCATTGGATGGTTCTCTAATCGCGTGAGCAAAAGATCCATTGTTTTATATATACTGCATTTATTTTGTTAATATACATGTTACTAACACCAAAAACAAATTTCTATGCTAGATTCTCAGCGATCTGGATAATCTTAGTGAATCATAAAGCTATTCTCCTCTGTCTTGCTCAAGGTCCAGTTGACCAAGCTAGAAGGTTCACTGCATATAATGTTAATGGATACAAGTTTCGAACTTTGGCACGAGATAAAGTGTTAAAAACTCAGAATAGTGGAGTGTTTGGTTTTTTTGGAACAAGGAGCTACTCAAGCAACAACGACTCTCAGATGAGGTTTGGAGGGGGCACCGTATTATGGTAAATTGGTAGATATCATCGAACTTTGCTACAACGGATTGTTCACAGTTCTCTTGTTTAAATGTGAATGGGCTAATATCACCAATCCTAGAGGCATGAAGACAGATAAGCTGGGTTTCACATCCGTTAACTTTACAAGACTGATACATACTGGTGAACATGAAGATGATGAGCCCTACATTAAAGCTTCTGAAGCTCAAATGATTTTTTATGTTGAGGATGAAAAGGAAAAAGGCTGGAGCATACCGATTCATTTAAAGCCAAGAGACTTATACGAAATGGGTGAAGAAGGCGGAGAGGTTTTTGTCTCAGATGAGGCATACCCATCACAAAACTTGGAAGAAATTTTTCCAGATGCTGTACAACTACAATTGGCAAGACAAACTACAGATGATGACCTTCCAATTTCTACTTCTAATGAAAATAATTAGAAAGTGTTCATATTCTGTGCTTATTCTCTCAAATGGATGGATGTTTTCTCTACCACTTAAAATAAAACAGTTACTTTGGACACTCTTTAGATTTTATAATTTTATTGTTCCTGAGTTTACTGCCAGATTTTGGTTATTTTTTTTCTAGCTGTAAAGTACATATTTTATAGGTTGTGTGGCCCTTCTTATTACATCATTCAATATCATCTAGTTACTGGTTTTGAGGTATGCCTAAAAGAAAGAGGTATCCTCTTAAGAGTCGGGCTATGCCAACTCAAAGTCAAGTTAATGGTAGCTCTTCTCATCAGAATGGATCTAACGAGTCACTTCGTAATGAGCCTGTAATTCAATTGCACAATCCACTTAGCCTCAGATCCAAACTAACCCATCCAATCAGTCTAATGATCAAACTGCATCGTCCAATAACTCTGAAGGGCAAAGTATCTGAAAACTCAGGTTGAGTCTCAAAATCCCCTTACCACTTCTAGGAGAAAGCCCCCTAAGTGTTGGACAGTTAATGTGATTGGTATGTATTTAAAACTTTCATTTAATTTGTCTGATTGACTAATATTGTGGATAATAATTATTTTTTATGACTTCATATGTTAGATGAGGAAGGAGTTGTGAAGGAATCAAGACTGAAGGTCCAAGACGTATTTGTACTTCCTGCTGGAAATAAGGTTATCTTAGAGTGGAGCGATGATCACCAACCAGTTGGAGCTTCAGGAGGTCTTTTGGGAGGATTTCTAGGATCTATTGCAAGCAATTTCGTAAATTTTCCTATTGGTTTTGAGAATTGGCATAAGGTTCCAAATACATACAAGGAACATGTCTAGAACAATACAATAAAGGTATGAAATATAGTTAACTGAAAAATGGAGTTTAATGATTTGTTTTCATTGACTAACCTTTAATCTATTATGTTTTCTTTTTTGAAGCAAAAACTTCAAGTAAATGATGAAAGGGACAAAGATTTTATAATCCATAAACTTGGGAGGAACTGGTCCAATAATCGGTGTGAGTTATATAATGCATATCATGAATCATCACTCTCTTTGGATGTCAATATTGACTCGCCCCCAGATGAAATTAGTCGATTTAAGTGAGCACTTTTCTTAAACTACATAGAGAAAGAGGAAACCAAGGTAATTGAATATAGTGTTTAACTTGAGGGAAAGATGAAGTATAATGGATGTTGTTCAAATATATATGTTAATTTAGTTTATTGTTTTAGTTTAGCAGGAAAAATAAAAAATAAAAAAATTGAAGTATGTTAAAGCTTACTCTTTTGATAATCACTGAATGGAATTGTTTACTAGTATGGGTAAAGTTGTGTATGTAATTCTGTCATGTGCTTTGGTAGTGCTTGAAGTTGTTTGAGACATTTCAATTCTTAAGTATACCGGGGTTGTTTATGCAGCTCGATAATGAGTTGTTCGGGTTTGTTGAATATTTCTTGTTTAAGTTTTGTCAAGCTTGCCTTAGTGTGGCCATTGTTTATGATGCTTATTGAGTCTTGAAAAGGGAAAACAAGGATAGGATAAATGACTAGTAAGTTCTCCTTGGAGTAACATGTTATCATGTTTTGTCTCAATTTGCTTAAGTTTAAAAGTTTTCATGAGCTTGTCTGCAATGAAAATCATGTCTATTACTTGGTTAGGCAAAGTCCTAAAATCCATATGGTTAGAATTTGATAAGTATGAAGATGGTGTTCCCTGTTACTCATTGAGTTAAAGGTGACTTTTCTTCTATTAACTTTCTAATTTTTGTTCTTAATGTAGAGAATGTGTCATCAAAATCGTTTAAATCGACAAAAATAAAAAACTACTCATACTCTTGGGTCGATGTCAATTTCTAGAGCGAAGTGGGCCGAGGTATGATCAATATCTTGTTTAACTAGTGGTAACTTTAAAAATGAAATGCTTTGATGTTACTCTTTTTTAATACTAAATGCTAGGAAAAGAAACTTGGGCGACGTGTTAGTAGAGGGAAAATGTATGGAATTTTTCACAAGAGAAAAGATGGATCTTTTGTTAATGATGAGGAAAGGTAAAAGAATGTAAGTACCATATTGTCTTATTAATTTTTTCGTTTAAGTGAATATTAAGTTGGAATATTAAAGAATTTACTTTAGTTGTACAGAAAGATCATTCTGCAACATACTTAAAAAATATTGTGTTATACTCTTTGGTCATTCTTATGTCATTTGAGTGTTGAGTAAATAAGGTTGATATTATAAAAATTTAGAGCTTTCTCTAGGTTCTGAAGTTTGATGTAGTCAAGATTCAAGAAGTTTTAAATTTTATATGCAAGATCTATTAAATGCTCAACCAGGAGGTCCTTCTTCTGAAGATGCATTTACCAATGTGTTTGGAAAAGAGCATCCAGGACGAGTTCTAGGTATGGGATTTGGTGTATGTCCATCACAGGTATTCAGATCCACTAGTAATTCTGGGAGATCGACAATGTCCTCATCAAGTGGTGCCCCGTCTAATGCTGAATGGAAAGCGATGAAGTTAGAGTTGAAAGAGAGCAAGTCCAAGGTTAAAGTTTTGGAGGAACAAATAGCTTTTTTTTTATCAACGGGTGGTTCAACAATGTCCTGGATGTAATAACTTTGCTGTCAACCAGGTAAATAAATTATCAGCACTACTCTGGAATGCTTGCTTCTTCAATCTTTATCAAATACCTAGCTTGTATTTATCAAGTTTTTTTTACCAAAGGCCTTATGATACAATATATTCTGGAAATTAGATATGAAATTACCTTTTATAGTTTTTTTCCCTTCTCCTGTTTTAGAAGGAAACACAATGGCTGAATACCAACAAGAATTCAAGAAAAAAGTGGTTCATTCTTCTCCCTGTCTTGTTTTTGAAATATAGAATTAATGGAGATATTACTAACATACTGAATCACTAACAAACTGAATCTTTATTATTTGCAAAGTGGAAGGAGCTGTCATGGTGTCTTTGTCAGTAGACAAATCAAAGTTGTGCTACAAGTGACAGAAATTCATGAATTTAGAAACTTATACTATTGGTGTCTTTGTCAATACCCCTACATCTAGCCTACCCATGCAACCACACCCTTTATGTAATTAATGAGATTACACAAAAGCCAAAACATTTCTACTTTCTACTTCACTTCTCTTTTTCATTTCACCATAGCAGAACTAGCTCCCCATTTTTGTGATACCCTAAACTAGTAGCCAAAAACTATTCTGTTCTGTTAGATGTCATTGTAGTTCTTGAATAATGTTAAAGTTTGAATCTTTACATTGTATCTCTTAAAGAAAAAATGATTTCTCAAGCTAAGATATGAAATTGTCTTTCTAAGCGTTTAAGGGCATTAATATTTTATAAAGATAAAATCAGATATTTGTATGTCCTGAACCAAAGTTATAAAGTTACTTTTAAACTATTCTTTATGATAAGTATGTTTAGTTATGGATGAAGCATGAAATCTGACATTGTTGATAGAAAATAGCTCTGAATTCTATTGTTGAGTATTGCACATATATGCTTTAGTGAACTTTGGCTTTTAAGGTTCAGCTTTACCTTGAATGTGATTGCAGGTCTTTAAGGGTTAAAGATTGACTGCTTTATGTGTTTTCTGCATGACTAAATTATTGTTAGTTTGCTTACTTGTTTTAGCTATAATGTTAAAGATTGAGCCTTCTTGGTAAAGTTTAGATATTCATATAGGATTGGATGACCATTTAGCTTGAAAGACAATATTTGTATGTTTATTTTGCCTGCATCCATGGTATTTGAATATGCAATTTTTAGCTTGGAATATGGAGTTAACATGTCGAGTTTGCTATTTCTTCTTTGTCTATGTCAATTCCTAAAGAATTTTGTCCTCTATTTTACTATTGAAACAGATTTTTTTAAGTTAGTTCAAGGCTTTCATTATGTGAACTATCAAATGGATTAAGCTATTTTCTTGGCCTTCCTGGACCACTTTCGGTACCAACCATTCTGGTCAACTAGTTGTGCTTGTTTCAATGACCGTTAATTTTATTTCTTGTTTGTAAAATGACATGTCTTGTTTTCCTTTCTTGGACCATCTTCGGTACCAACCATTTGTTTAAGCTTTCCTTTTAACATTTACCAGAAAATATGCTAATCTGTATCTCTTATTTTTCTTGGCATGAAATCCTACTTGGGGTGAGTTTGGCTAAAACTCACAAGTCGGGATAGCTCATTGTTCCTGTTTTTGTTTTGTACTAAAATTCTTTAGACTGGTTGATCTTAATTGCTGAAATCTTGAGGTCCTTTAAGTGGTATTTGGGCTGAAACAGATTGATGCCAAGTGATTTCTGCCTTCTTTTTTTCCTTTCTTTTTCATGTTCTAATTAAGTAAATAGATAAGAGGGAATTAAGTAAAATGGTTTCATTAAGAGGTAGTGTTAAATCATAATTGTGTTCATAACCATAGAAGCATATCTTTATTTGGGATTGAGGCGTATTATGATTTAATAGTTGGTTCTTGAAAGATTTTCCAGCGATTGTGAAACTAATAAATTTTTTATGTTTCTTTAATATTTCAGGTTGTAGGTGTCGCATCATATTTTTTACCGAACCGGTTAAAGTTCGAAATAGAGTTCGACTTATTGGGTAACTCACGGGTAAAGAGTTGGAGTTGCCACCTAACATATTTTTTAACTAGGCGTATTAGGGCACCTACTTTGTTTCTAGCCAATTTTGCAATTAACTCCGAAACATAGTCTACGAACCATAAATTTAGGTAAGGGTTCAAGTTAACCCGACAGGAAAGGGTTAGGCACCTCTCAGGCTCCACCAAATGTGGTTTACCGGACGGACTAAATAATTGGGATTCTAAGTCAATAAGCAAATAAATAGCTAACTAAAATAGACAAGTAATTAAATGGATACTAAAATATGCATATAATTAATTAAGGTTAAATGAAAAAGGTTTTAAGTTCACGAATTAACTTCTTCCAAAGGTACCTTGCAAAAATCAAAATAAGTTAGTACGACAATTTAATAAAATAAAATAATAATAATAAAGAATAATCAATACTAGTAATATTAATAAATAAATAAATAATTTTCTTTTAGTCGTTCTCCTTCGAAAATAAGCCGTCTTTCATCCATTTTTCACCTCGCATAAGATATAGAGAGAATAAGTTAGTGAATAATAATAATAGTATAAAATATCAATAATAAAAAAATAAAGAGGGAAAAGGATTTTATAAAAATGTAGGCTCAGGTATATATGAATCAGCTAGAGGTTAGGGACGTCGGTACGGCTGCAAACACGCCGGCCGGTCGTGTTGCCATGCTAAGTGCCGGTCCCATCACTCCATCGCCGGCTCGTTTTGCAGTTACGGCTCATACATGTCATCATCGCCCATTTGTTTTAGGGACACGGGGATGGGACTGTTCAAGTATAGTATCCGTTCAAATCAGTGTCTAGGCCTCAAATAAATGTATGTAATTATTTTTCTTGGCCTAGCAAACAATGCAATATTTTCTCAGAGGTCCATACGGAGGAATATCCGTCCAGAGGTTGACTCAAAAAATAAGTCAAAGATTAGTAAAGGTGCAACATCAGTCAACATAATATCTCAGAATTTAACAAAGCATTAAAAACATAATTAGGGTGCAAATCGAACACAGGCAGTAGGCTGAGTTCAAAAAATGGAGTCGGCCAAGTCCAACGAAGATAGAGCGACGCCGGCAACTGCTTCGAGGGCGCCGCTGCAAACCCATCCCCTACCTTCCCTTAGCATCTCTTGTTTCAATAGAGAGTAATGGATTAGACAAGGACCAAAACAATCCACGATTCACGACGAGTAACAAAGTCACCGGCGATGCTATTGGTGGTGGAGATTCAGAAACATGGAGGAGGAGCGACTACCTTTGCGGCGTCGCTGCGACTCAACCCCCTCTCGCCTATTTCCCCTGTTTTTGCACCGCTGGGACTGGACCTCCTTGTCCGATATCCCCTGTTTCGATTCCTTTTTTTTATGTGATGTATGATGTTCGGTGGCGTGTGTGTGTTGGTGTTGTATGCGTTTCGATCTGTTGGTGGCTGTTTGGAGGTTTTCCGGTGGTGGGGATATATTAGGCGTGTGTACGATGGGTGGAATTGAGAAAAGGATATGTATTGTTGGTGTGTGGGTGTCTTACGGTGGTTCTAATGGTGATGACATTTCGACACTGGTGGCGTGTGATGAGGAAGGGAGTGATGGGTATGGGGTCTATCGATTGTGTCGTTTATGTGATGTAATCTAAAATAGGCGGAAGCAACAAACGATACGAAAATGCGGAAACGATAAAGATAAAGATAAAAACGAAACGAGACGAGACTCGAACGATTACCTAAGTAGCAACGAGGAACTTGTCTCGCTACACCTCGGGGAATGTCAAGGAATCACCTACGCTATGCAACTATCCTCAAGAGATACTCGACCCTTGCAAATAGAATGATCAAAGATGGATGAAGTTCAAATTGGATTCCACCAATTGAATTCAAGTTCCCAACAAGGGTTCAAATGAGAGCATAGCTCAAGTTTCATCAATATTCAAGATTGTGTAAAGAATGAAATGGCTAAGTGTTCTATTTATAGAACTCTCTAAGACTAGAGTAAAATGACTAAAATAGCCCTCAACTAAGTTAAAACATTATACAACACTTGAGGGCAAAATAGGGAGTTCAAGACAAAAATCAAGTCTTCAGCGTTGTTGGGCGGAGCGCCCAAAAAGGGGGCGGAGCGCCTTGCTTTGGCCTTCCTTGGGCAGCCCAGTAGGGTGGGCGGAGCGCCCCAATTGGAGGCGGAGCGCCTGGCCTTCAAGTGGTGGAGGCGGGGCGCCCAGTTGCTCAGGGCGGAGCGCCTGGTGTTGCAGCTCCTTGGGCGGACCGCCTAGGTGTTTGGGCGGACCGCCTGAATGCCTGGGAGGTGCGCCTAAGAGCTTGTCCGCTTGTTGCTTCTCCGGATCGCTCCCAAAGTCCTCGGCTTTCCCGTCCTTTGCATCCTTCAAGCTTGGCACTCGTTGATTGACATCTTAGCTCGATTTGCCCCGCATCATCCTCCCCTTCTTAAAAGGATTTTGTCCTCGAAATCAATCCATCAACGCCTACATGCAAAGACAAGCAAAAACACAAAAATGTTCCTACTACGAGAGTAGGTTAGTGCCCAAGAGCGTGGGAAAACATACTCTTATGGTATAACCAAGTATCAATAGCAATGAAGAAGTTCATGTTCCAAAGGGAACTAGCAATTACTTGGTCCAACAAAGAAGTGCACCCAACACAAGAACAAACAAAGAGATTAATAGGGTATGGCATATGCAAGATCAAGCTATCAATTTCCCTACGATCCCTAAGTTGATTAGTGCACCAAGACTTCCCACTACACGAGTAGGCAAGTTCAACAAGAGTGAAGGCAAGTGATGTGGAAAATTCACTCTTGTGATAGAGCCAAGTATCAATACTAATCAAAGAGCTTATGTCTCCAAAGGAGACAACAAGTTCTTGGCTCCATAGTGACAAGCACTCACCAACATGACGAGCAAAGAGATCAATAGGACATGGAGCATTGAAGATTAAGCAATCAAAGTTCCTATGATCCCTAAGCTCATGATTAACATACCAACCCTTCAATGCAATACTTTCACAATGCGGCACAATGGTTTTGGCATGCTCAATTCTCAAAGTGTGGTTAACATATGGGAGGGAATAGACAAAGTAGTGCAACCCACAAGTAGCATCAAATACCCCACTCCCCTTCTTAAAAGCTCTCATACTCACACTAAGAGATACCTCCTCACCTCTAATCTCATCCTCAAGACAACCCCCCTCACAAGGTAAACTCTCAAGGAAGGCAATATCAATGACCTCTTCATCATCATAACCCGAACCAACAAGAGTAGGGTCACTAGAAGGATCATCTACCTCACTCGAAGCTTCAAACAAAGAGTTGTCTATGGGATCAAATCCCTCACACCACGGAGGTTCCAACTCATTCCTAACTCTAGCTCGATACAACTCACCACCACCAATAAGGATGCCCTCAAACAAAGGATTAGTAAAAGTACGCATCCCATTCTCAAGGCCAAGCAAAGGTGAAGTATCATAGCTAGGTTCTTCGCTCTCACTTGAGGAGTCATTGTAGACAACCTTGTCCAATTCATGCAATTTGGACTTCTCAAGGCCACTCTCATCCTTACTACGACACACAAATCCACCAAAATCAATTATATCAACAAGGGTAGAATCACAAAACTCATCTTCCCCTTCATCAAATATGGGTGGGGTGTCATAACAAGGGTCACAAGTAAGGTCAACTACCACATTTTCACTAAAGATAGGTCCCTTGAATTCCGGGCTCACATCATGATGTGGTTTCTCATCCCTCTCTATTAGCGGTTCACAAGCAAACACAAGTTGACCAATCGACTCTACACTAGTTGCAATTTCATCAAATGCATTACAAGCACCAACTAGCATTGAGTCTTCACAAGACAAGGAAGGATTATGTTCATAAGAAGGTGAAGAAACACTTACTTTTGAGTAGCTCCCGTGAGTACTCACATCGCTAGAAGTATCTTGTTCAAGTCCTCCTTCATGAAACTCACAATGTAGAGATCCATTCTCTTGTCTTTCCTTCTTACCAACCGGTTGAGGCTCCACTAGCTCGTCTCCAAGAGTACCTACACATGAGCCAAAACAAATAGAAAGAGAAGAAGGTAAATCATGGTTAGAACAAAGGGTGTCCACACTCTCATTCGAGATTTCCTCTCCCCTCACTTCTTTCATTTTTCGCTCAAGGCCAATTGTAGGTTCGGGTGACAATTCACTCACGTCACTCCTGTCTTCCTTTTGCCTCTCATGTGGCGTGGGGTGACCTTCACTTCAAACTAGCAAGGGCATGACCATAAGATTGTTGGTTCCGGGCTCAAGGACCATGGGTGACTTGGCTTTAGCCGCTTCCCTCAACTCCCTCATAATTCTATAGTTATTACTCACTTGCTTCAGTGTCAAGGGCCTTAGCACATATTTTCTCGAACCATGCAAGACCGTATAAGAGTTGGTCCTACCATCATGCACTACGCTCCGATCATATTGCCATGGCCTCCCAAACAAGAGATGGCAAGCTTGCATAGGTACCACATCGAACATTACCTTATCTCGATAATTTCCAATGCTAAACTCAATCAAAGCTCGCTTCACCACTCTCAACTCTCCACACTCACTCAACCATTGTAAGCGGTAGGGATATGGATGTTTTATAGTAGGCAATTGCAATTGGGAAATCAAGGTCTCACTCACTATGTTAGCACAACTTCCCGAGTCAATGATCATTGAGCACACTTGCCCCATCACACGACACCTAGCATGAAAGAGATTCTCCCTTTGCACATGCTCCGGCTCTTCTAGACTCATGGCACCCAAACTCTTCCGTACCACAAGTGTCATTTTAAGCTCATCGTCTTGCTCACCTTCACCTTGGGGAATGCCCAAGTTGTGGGGAATGCCCACTTGTTGGGGAATGCCCAACGGTTGGGGATTGCCCAACACTCCATCACTAGTACCCCCTTCGGTACCATTTTGGACACTCAGGGTCCGTTCCTCTTTGAGGCGATCAAACCTCGAGCTTATGGATCTCACCTCGGCCAAGAGGTAGGCCAAAGTGCTTACCGGTACCTTAATGGTATCGTATACGTCTCCGGCCATGTACCTACATCAATCAAAGACAAGAAAGAAGTTAGAGTAAAAACCTCACTCGCTCCCTCACTTTTGGAATGTCACTCGGATCACTCGTTTAGTGGTGGGGGATTTATCACTCAAACTTGATTCAATGGCTTCCTCGTAGTTGAACAACCTCCTCGATAACCAACCAAGTTCACAAGATCCAAATACTCTTCGGGAAGAGTGGAATTGATGGGACTCGATGAACGCTAGGCTATTTAGGTGCGCACTTGAAGCAAAATCAAACTACGAGTCTTCTTTGAGGTCTACTCTCCTCTAGGCACGAAGGTCCTAAGCGCTCAAGGAACTAGTACTAATTGAGTAGGAGTGTTACTCTCAAAGAACTAGCCGGAAGCAACGGAAGCCAAACAAACACGAAAGCCCACGAAAAGAACCAACCCGAACCCTTTAGGACACTGGGCGGTCCGCCTGGTCAGTGGGGCGGTCCGCCTGGTTTTTGGCCAGCTTAGGCAATGGGGAGGGGCGGGCGGAGCGCCTGGGTCTGGGCGGTCCGCCTAGACCTGGGGCTTCAGCTTTTCCCAAGTGCGATTTGGTCGATTTTGCACCCAAAAATCCAACGTTTTCAAGTTGTTTTGCAAATCAAAGGATACCCAAAGTTGTTATATGCTATAATCAACAAACCCCAATGGTTTAATCCAACAAACAACCAAAAATCAACTTGTTTCAAGAATTTGAAGCAAGTTCTTCAAGAAACTTCAAAATTTTCAAGATTCAAAATTTCGATTTTCATTCCGCGACTCCAAATGATGTTATGGGGATATCAAAATGACGGGTTAACTATATAGAACAATCCCCGATACCAAACAACCAAGATTTCATAACATCGAACAAGTTCTAGCAAATTTTGTGAAACTCCAACTTTTGGGTTTGATTTTCGAAAATTTGATTCACAACTCCAAAACGTGTTTTGTTGGTACCCAATTGTCGAGAATACGTAAACAAACAATCCCCGATAATTAAAACCAACAAAATCGCAACAACGAACGATTTCTAGCAATTTTTTTGTGATTTTCAAGTTTTTGGATTTTTTTTGTTTTTCTTCCAATTTCAAGAACAAACAACACAATGATAACAACAAGAAGAACAAGACCGAGGATTCGTAAGAACGAAGCCTAGCCGTGCTCTGATACCAACTGATGTAATCTAAAATAGGCGGAAGCAACAAACGATACGAAAATGCGGAAACGATAAAGATAAAGATAAAAACGAGACGAGACTCGAACGATTACCTAAGTAGCAACGAGGAACTTGTCTCGCTACACCTCGGGGAATGTCAAGGAATCACCTACGCTATGCAACTATCCTCAAGAGATACTCGACCCTTGCAAATAGAATGATCAAAGATGGATGAAGTTCAAATTGGATTCCACCAATTGAATTCAAGTTCCCAACAAGGGTTCAAATGAGAGCATAGCTCAAGTTTCATCAATATTCAAGATTGTGTAAAGAATGAAATGGCTAAGTGTTCTATTTATAGAACTCTCTAAGACTAGAGTGAAATGACTAAAATAGCCCTCAACTAAGTTAAAACATTATACAACACTTGAGGGCAAAATAGGGAGTTCAAGACAAAAATCAAGTCTTCAGCGTTGTTGGGCGGAGCGCCCAAAAAGGGGGCGGAGCGCCTTGCTTTGGCCTTCCTTGGGCAGCCCAGTAGGGTGGGCGGAGCGCCTGGCCTTCAAGTGGTGGAGGCGGGGCGCCCAGTTGCTCAGGGCGGAGCGCCTGGTGTTGCAGCTCCTTGGGCGGACCGCCTAGGTGTTTGGGCGGACCGCCTGAATGCCTGGGAGGTGCGCCTAAGAGCTTGTCCGCTTGTTGCTTCTCCAGATCGCTCCCAAAGTCCTCGGCTTTCCCGTCCTTTGCATCCTTCAAGCTTGGCACTCGTTGATTGACATCTTAGCTCGATTTGCCCCGCATCTTTATGGATTTGCTGATTTGTGTCGAGGAAGACGATGGTGGAGAGGGGGGAGGCTGTGCGCGTACTGTATGTGTTGATGGTGTCTCTGTGTGTGTGTTTTGATATGTATTGTGTGTGTATGTTGATGGGGTTGATGACGATATTATTTGGAGGGTGGCTTTGTATTGTATGTACTATGAAGGGGATGAGCAGGGATCTTGGTGACCGATTTTTGTGTATGTGTATGGGAGAAGATGGAGGGTGAGAGAGAGAAGTAGATGTACTGAGTTTTTTGGGAAGAAGATCCAAAAGAGTGGGGTCGGGCGTGTGTACTATTCTGTATATGCTGATTGTTGTCCCTCCTTGTGTGTTTTTGTATGTTGATGTTTATAGGCATTTTTGAAAAGAAAAATAGTTGTTGGGGGATTTGGAAATTTTAGGAAGGAGATTAAGGAGTGAGTAATTGGAGAGATTTTTAGGAGAAAATTAGGAAGGGATTATGGGAAGATTAGGAAAAAGATTAGGAAAAAGATTAGGAGAGTGATTTAGGGGATTTTGAGGAGATTGAGGAGTGATGAACTTGGACTGTTTTTGAGAAAAAAAAGATATGTGGAAGATGTACTTGGAACCTTCTTTGTTCTAGGTTCAAGATGGACTAAGACATTTGTAACAATTTAAAAGAATTCAAATATGAATATTAAAATGGGAAAATGGAGTGATATTATTCAATTGGACTAAAAATTAACTTAAAGGTGCTCAGTAAAAAAATAAAATAAAAATAATAATATATATTACGTATAAAAGTGAGAAAGTACTCATATAAATAATTGAGGTCAAATTAAAGTACTTAGGAATAAATAACCACAAATAGTTATAAAACTTTATTTTATGCAGTAAATTACGCAAATAGTCATCTTTTCATAAACATCCCAAATGATATAAATTATGTAATATAATCACAATTAGAATATATAATGTATAAATAGGGAATACCACACATAAAATGCACACATAAAAGAAATTAAAATGTAAATTAAACTAATCAAATAACTACAGATATTTGTTAAAGCTACATTTATCTATTAAATGCCATAACTGTACTAAAATTGTAGACAACCACATTTTAAAAAATAGCCTAAATGATGCAATTATATGATATAGCCACGAATATTATAGATGTACTAAATTGCACAAACAGTCATAGTTTTGACAAATAGCCTAAATAATATAAAATTATATAATATAGCCACATTTAGGTATGTAATATATAAATAGAGGATAACACACGTAAATGCATGATTTCTAATGCATATATTTCACAAATAGTCAAATTGCACCCTTAAGTTAAATTATAGCTAAATTTAGAAAAATGTGGGACAAAATCGGATGTCAACAGCAGGTGTTGGCTCATCTCCAGTAGAAATGAGACCTTCATCCTCTGCTAGTCAGAATGGCGAAGGTCGAGGCAAATCATTTTCTTCCTAGTTCTATGTTGAGGAGTAAATTAATTATTAACTTAATATTGAATTTCTAGTAAGATATTAGATTTACATTTTGCGTACTGATATTTTGACAAAAAATTGTGTCTGAACAGCCTTCCGG
The DNA here is from genome assembly GCA_037355625.1 of Petunia x hybrida. Lineage (NCBI taxonomy): Eukaryota > Viridiplantae > Streptophyta > Magnoliopsida > Solanales > Solanaceae > Petunia > Petunia x hybrida. Next base: position 361,448 of record JBBBVM010000516.1, on the reverse strand, counting down.
CTAGAAAGTCCTTAAGAATGAGAAAGCCGACTAAAAAGCTATTCCATATTTTGCGTACTTTTTTGTTTAAGTAATGAATAGTTGGATGATATAGTATTAATTATAGTTTGTGTGTTGGTGGATGTAATTTTTGAAGTTCAACAATTAGAATATTATTGAATATAATTCTCAACAATATAACAACCAAACAGAAAAAAATAAAAAGATGAAAAAATAACGACGGTTTTGAAACCGCCGCAATAGTCTAACCACAAAAATTGAAAAAATATTTTAGCGGCAGTTTGGTAATCGCGGCTAATTGTGGGGTTCCATAACCGCCGCTAAAGATCAAGTAAGATTCTACCTCCTTTAGCTATTACTAGCGGTTCCAACTGCCGCACAAACCGCCGTTAATCTATTTATAGCGGTTGTTCCAGCGGTTAGAAAAACCTCCGTTAATAGATCTCACGGCGCCTCCAACAACAGCAGCTGATGAACCGCTGGAAGAATTGTTTAATGGCGGTTAAAATCGTCGATAAACGACTTTTTAACTGCCACTATTAACCTTTTTTCTTGTAGTGAAAGTTCGAGTAGAATTCTGAGACCGACTCGATTTGGGCTCATCTTATTGGATTTAGATTTTTTCTTTACCTGAATGAGCTATAATTGGAAAACAGGTCATACTTTTTACTCGTGGAGCTATGGATAACCTAGAAATATAATTTGTCATGGGATTCAAGTATGAGGGCTAGGGTTAACTCACTCGATCTGCTAAGGACTTACGAAATTGAACTGTTGGCTTTTATTGATTATATATTACATTCTTTCAAATAGAATTGTCTTGTTTGGTGGAACTTCTGCAAGGACAATTGGTCGTGGAGTAACAAGGTTGTCATTGGGCTGAGGTCAGTGGTTCTATCTTTTTATTTGTTTGTTTTTGGAATTCTTCCATATTCGAATTTTGCACATATGTTCCTTGTATGTCCACTGTTCTATGTATAATTGCTTATACTTTTTTGTTGTAATTTTGACTTGGTTCTCAAAAACTAAGATATTCCTTAGTTATTGAACATGTGAATGTTTTTAATTCGATATTTTATACATTATGAGCATCTTATGAATCATGTTTTGAGTTGACTAGACCGGATGGGTATTTCCAGTGGATACGTTATTATTTTTTTTCCGGTTGTGCTGAGGAATCAATGCCGATTGGGCCTACGGGCTGGATATGTTTACTGTTTTACAGCTGCGTTGACGAGTCTGGTTCGAGTTCATCCTATGAGCCAGATATGCTAATGGCAGTGAGTCTCAGGAATGGCAGAGATTTGGACATAGAGCAAGAACAGGTAAAGAGAGACACTTTGCGGACTGTCCCAGTACAAGTTTATAGAGAGGAGCCCTTGGATCTTACAGAAGTAGAAGTTCAACAGGCACAACCCAATTATGGTAATGACAAAGAAAGAGAAGCTGGTCCTACACCACAGAAAGTAGCTAGAAAAGAAGCTTAACCAGAAGAGTATCAACTCAGTGGTAAGAAAAGACTTTTCCCTTCTTTCCCGCAGAGATTGGCGAAACATCAGAAGGAGGACAAGTATAAAAAGTTCATGCAGATGTTGAAGCAGATACAAATTAATATACCATTGATAGATGCCTTGAGAGAGATGCCGGGGTACCCAAAAATGATGAAGGATCTGATTTCCCGAAAGTTTGATTTTTATGATTTGGCTACAATCACTTCGACTCACACATGCGGTGCAGTAGTGACTAGAGCAGTGGCGCAAAAATTATCAGACGCGGGCAGTTTCACTATCCCGTGTACTATTGGCAACCACCCTTTTGCCAAAGCCTTGCTAGATCTGGGAGCCAACATTAATCTAATGTTGTTGGCTGTTTACCAGAAATTGGGCATTGGCAGGGCACGACCTACTTCAATGAACCTGCAACTGGCTGATAGAAGTTTGAAACAACCAGCAGGTATTCTGGATGATGTCTGTTGACACCCAATTTTGTCCCGAAATTTTCGAATTAATATCTAATTATTTTTAAATAAGGCTAATTTTTAAAATCAAAGGCTGATTGATTAATTTTGAAGAAGGAAGACTAAAATTGCAAGAGCACAACCCTAAATGCAGCCTACCCGTGCAATCCCTTTATTAATTGATTTAACCTTTAGGAGGCTAAAATTGTTCCTCACCCGTAAATGTGGCCTATCTACGTAAAGCAATATATACAACATTACCCACACAACATTTCCCATTTCAGAATCCCAATTTCCCCTTCCATCCGGACCCTAATTCCCAAACCCGTTTTCCCCGACCCGCGATGCCTTCTTTGATTTCCCTCGGATTCTCACCGAAACAGTCCAAGAAATTCAAACCCTGTGGTCCCATGGTCCCCCCCTTCACGTTCTCTTTCACCTTTTCAGTACGAGAAGTGAATCGCAGCCGTTCGTTTAAATTCGAGTTTTAATCCTAGCCGTGGATCGATCCCAACGGATATTTTCTTTAGGGATAAGGTTAGGAATTGTACTATTTTGGTAGGAAATAGACAATTCTCACCCTTATTCTATAAGTAATATCTATTTTCGAGTCAAAAATGAGGGGGTTGATTTTGGAATTCAACACCATCCGAAAACCCTAAATTTTCAGGTATATATTGTTCTTGTTTACTCATTTTTGAGGGGAGTTCTTAGCAGCAGCAGTATACATACATAGGCAGTTCAGTTTTTGGTGGAGGAGAAGCATAAAAAAACAAACGGCAGAACATATACATTTTTTTTTTGAGTTTAAGTTCTCTTAAAATACATAGTGTTACGGTTTCCTGGTTTGTTCCTGGCATTGGTCTTGTGTTATCGCTTCATTAGTTGTGTCGTCGCTTCACCAGTCGTCGTCGTCGCTTGTGTTCGAGTCGCTTTCTTCAGTTCTTTGCTTTAGTTTACTGCGCAGCAATAGGTAATGTTTACCTCCTTTTATCTAGTTTTCTTAGTTCTATTTTTGTCTGAATGTTGATATGTAAACTTCAAGCTTTATATATTACATTGTTTACTTATTTTGAGTTTGAATCTAAAGAATAACATGAAGTTCTGGTAGTGCTTCTGCTGATACTAGGACTGGCGCTTTAATGCAAAATTTTGATTTTTGCTAGCAATTAAAACCATGTCAATATTCAGTTCTTGTTTGATGGATCCTCACCTGATATGACATAATGAATCCAGTTTATGTAAAAAGCTTGAATTTTTTTTTTGTCATAAGCATGCTGTCCTATCCATGAACTTAAAGTTATTTCAGAGATTGAGGTTGTAGGAAGTTGTGATAACTTGTTTTGGTCCTAAAAAAATGGCAACTTAGAATTATTATTGGCATTTAGAGGATTGGTAATAGGTTGGACAGTTTGGTTTTCGTCTGAAGGGAGTCAGTTTTAAGCTTTAAAGAAGCCTTGAAAATCAATTCTGAAGTTTCATTTTTAGTCTCTCATAGTGCAACTTATGTGAAGTAGGTTGGTTCTCTTGTATTGTTTATCCTTTTGGTTTCATTTGCAGTCAAAGTAGTTTTTAGTTTAGTTTGATTTCCTGCATTCTAACAGGCAAAATATGCTCTGTTCTGCTTGAGTTTTGGTTTGATTAAGTTGGAGTGTCCTAGTTTAGGGATTGAGGGAGTGCAGGTGTTATGTGAGAGGGTGAGTGCTGATGTCTGCAAGCAGGAGGTTAGTTAGGATGTCGCAGGGGTCTAGTTTAGGTCCAGGTGAGTTTGCATTGGCCTGCAGGGAGCAAGAGGAGGTTGAGAGAGTGTTGTAGGTTCTGCAGGTCTCTGATTTGTTTTTGTTTTGGTTCAGTGAGGATCCAGGGAGTCAGAGAGGGATCCCTGGTTGTCTGTTTGTCTCAGGTGGTTTGTAAAGAGGCTTGGAGAGGGCTTTTGGTGCTGCAGGTTTTAAAAAAAGGAGCTATGGAGAACAGGTGTCCAGGGAGGATGACCAGGTTTGTTTTCTGGACTCTGTCCAGGCAGCATAAAGGGTGTTCATGTAGTGTTTCAGAGCAGGTCAGGGGAGTTTGCCTGCAGGTAGTAGTGGAGCTTAGGATTGGTGTTTTTTTTAGCCGAGGTTGTGATGCTTTTAGTTGTTTCTGGGTAGTTTTTTTTTCAAAGAAGTATGAGCTTGAGGGAGTTCAGGTATTTGAAGAGTTGTCCCTGGTGGTTTTAAAGGAGGGCAGCGGGGCATTCTATTTTGTATAGCTAGCAGCTATGAGGAGTTTAGGAGGATGCTGTTCTGCTTGTGAGGTGCTGTGAGAATTAAAGGGAATAGGAGTTCAAGGGAGGTCTAGTGAAGGCTGTTAAGTTGTAGGTTGTCTGTAGGTGTGTAGTTGTTTTGGGAAGAGTTTAGCGAGTGTGTAGGAAGAGTAGGAGTTTGAGCTTAGTCCGAATTTGCAAACTTATATACTGTCAAGTGCTAAGTCTCTAAAATTTGTCTTTCCATAGTTCGGGTCTGAGAGCATGATAAGAAGGAGTAATTAGTTATTGTAATTTGTATTAGTTAATGATAAGATGGAATGATGCTTCAGCTTATTAAAATCCTAAGGTCCGCATGTTTTAGTCTTGAATATTTAAAGAAGTGTCATCGGTTTAATGTTATTTCGCTCAGTCTGCAATGTCGTGAAGACTCATTTTGTTAGTAAATCTAAAATTTTAGTATAATCGCTGCTCCAACATAGTATTTGTGACCCTACCTTATTATGAAATCTTGTCAAACATAAATAGTCATTAGTGAATTGTCCTAGTTAATATCTGAGTTGTAAATTGTAGTTGTTTATTTGGGTGCAAAACCTTATAACAGATTACTTAGTTTGTTCCCATTTTCTTGTATTTTTTTTTCTCACGGATAATTGAAAGTATTTTCTTACTAAAATTTGTACTTGACATATTCAATACCTCCTTTAGCTGCTTGTCTTTCATGAGATATTGTTCAATGTATGAATGTAAACATAATGTAGTCTATTCGGTTGTCGAAAATAAATATGTAGCAAATTGCTCATTTAAATTTCTGGCTCTCTATTTGTGAGTTTTGTATGCTTTATTTATACTTGTTAAATTTCAAATGCTTATAAGAGCACCAGATCGACTTTAAGCTAATGAAAGTTTATCTCGTTTAGTTTAAGATCCTAACTGTACTTCATAAAATTAATTTGTGTTCAGTGAGCCAGTTCCTAATCCTTTATCTTTATTCTTCTCTTTCTTTGCCATGTACACTTTTGGGGACGAGTTGAAATAAAACTCATAATTTGGGATGGCATGCATTTGGAAGTTATTTGATTCGCTCCGCATTTTCGGGACTTGATATCCCCGAAAATGTAAAAGAAAGAAAAAATGAAAATCACAAAGTCCAAGGCTCAAAAGATGAGTTGCGCTTCCGGGTTCTACCTTCTAAACTCCCTCTCTCCCGTCCCCTTTAGAAAAGCATGTTTTAGGAGCCCTGTAGAGTAGAAATGGTATTTGAATTGTGAATAACTATTGTAAATTACTTAAATTATTTTTATATGAATGCTTTGTATCATTTCTTCGCGAATCGCCAATTAATTTATGGATGTTTAGAATCATTTGTCAATTAAGGAGTGCAAAATCAAATTCGGCTAAAATCGTACCCTCATCATAATTCTCCTTGCTTCTTTATTTATTATATTAAATATTCAGTTATTTATTTATCTAATCTAATTTATTTATTCAGTTAATCAATTAAGTTTTAATCCTTTATTTATTTACTTAATCTAATTTATTTAATTTTAATTAATCATTTATTTAATCAATTAAATATTTATTCATTTATTTATTTAATTAATCAATTATTATTCATTTACTCTTTTGTTTAATTAAAATTGATAAGTATTCATTTATTTAATTAAGTTATTTATTTGCTTATTTATTTATCTATTTATTCAATCAATTAATTAATCCCTTTATTATCATCCAATTATTTATCTAATGTGTTTATTTAATCATCTAACTCCATTTAACCTTTACTTATTCTATTAATTGATCAATTGATCATTATTTCATTATCCATTTAATTAATCTTAAATTGGGTCATCAATTTATTTAAGTATCGGCATAATTAAAATCTTATCTTATTTATATTATTCCTATTATCCTTATATAAAATTAGCTTTATACTTATTGTCCTTAACAAATTCGTGAAAACCGCCGGATTAACCGCTTTTAGCGGATTTTCAAAAGTGCTCCCGTAATAAGGACCTTCTTTCGAATTTAATAGAACCACTTATCCAGAGTCTCTGATTTTAATTTAATTTCTTTTAACTAAAGAATAAATTGCACTCTTTAGTTAACTTAGTTTCCTAATAATCCTTAAATTAGGTGGCGACTCCAAAGAAAACCCTTTGGAATCCCATTTTGTTGAAATATACCCGAAACCTATCTTTTCTTAAAGAAAGGGTAATTTTTGGGAGGGTTCAACAATGTCCTGGTTCAAGTTGACAGGTTTGTGCTCCTAGCATATTTTGTTATTCTCGAATGCGAAGTGGATGAGGGTGGCTGAGCTAGACCACGTCTAGCTCTAAGAGAGTAGTGTACTCTACTTTTTGTAGCAAAAAGTGAGTGTATTACTTCAACTTAGGTCTGGTCGGGGCTATGAATAGTTGGAACGTAGATTGATCTAAATAAATGAGTAAAACTGACTAAGTAAGATAGTTGTTTTATTGATAAAAGAGGCGCGAGGCTTGTGATGCTGTGTGTGAAAACCCGTAACATGTTTGATAAATACCGTAGTTAAAAAAAAACATAAGCAAAGTAAATGCTTTCTCAAGCAAAAGTACTTCATGTTTGATCCTTGAAAGATTCGAGGTCATTCGGTTGGGCTTCCCTATTTAAGGGTGCTGAGCCTTGACTATCATCCCCGGGGTTGCTGACGACCTGGAGGTACAAGCTCTCGCCGATTAAGCAATAGTGAACTGCATGTTTCTGCAAGTAGATGCTTTCTGACTTGTCTTCAGGAAGATCTCCTTTGCTCAGATAGTTGACCAGTGCATAACGCTACCCTGCGAAAGATCTTGTATCTGGAACTTCAAGGTTCATCAGGCTTGTTGGGGTTAGCTCAACTATCATCTGCCAATAGTACGAATCCTCGGATGCTTCGGCATCTCCTTAGATCTCTTCTTGGTGGATGAATTCCCGTGCATGAAATTTTTTCAAGATTTCCCTGATTTTCTTCTTTCTATCTGGCTCGCAAATGTCCTCAGCTACGAAGATTTCCCTTAGCTGATTAACCATCAGCTGAGATTTATTGTACAGGCTAATCTCCCTGGCCTCTAGTGTGTAGGCTAAGTCAAGAGCTTGAATTATGGCTTCTCACTCTACTTCATTACCATCAGCTTTTGTGGCCTGATGGTAGACCATTCCAGATGGCTTTGTGATCCACAGGTCGACCTTCTCCCCGTTGGGATTCATTCCTGTGCGGATTTCCCAACGACCGTACTCAATTACTCCTTCCTTCCTAAGTGACTTTTCAGCCTTCTGTTTTATTTTTTCTTCAAAATCTGAGGTAAAACCTTCCAAAGCCTGCGACTTGACATCTGTACGGGGTTGGTTGATGACATCGTACTTTCCCAACTCTTTAGCCCACTTTTCCATATCTTTCGACAGTCTGGATTTAGACAAAATGGATTGTATTGCTGTCGAAGAGACTAAATTGACCGAGTGTTCCTGAAAGTACGAGCGCAACTTTCGTGTGGCCATTACCACAGTTGCTATGAACTGGAGCGGCAAAGGCAAGAACTTGTATATGCGCTTGGGCATCTTGCTGGCGTACTTCATGGGAAATTGCTGCCTGTTCTTTTCTCGTACAAGGACTGCATTCCAGGCTATCTCAGATATTGAAACGTAGAACAGTAGGTGCTCACCTGTCCCTAGTTCGGTTATCACTGGATTTTGTAGGAGGTTAATGTTCGTCCGAGCTATTGTCAAATAAAATTGTATCAGCCACAGTGGTCCTCCTTGCTTCCGCCGTACCTTAGAGAGAAGACATACCAATTTGGTCGCTCTCAGGACTAGTTGATCCATTGCCGCCAGCCGATCCCGCAGTTCGCTGAGTTACTCTCTAACCTTTTGCTCTATGGCCTCGATAACTTTCAACTCGGTGGATGTAATCCCGTCTGAAGTAAGGCGACATTCCTCAAGGAGAGGCCGCTCACCTCGTAGGTCCGTGATCCCATGCAGGGTCGGGTACTTGAAGACCTGATGAAGTGTTGAGGGCACTCCCCTGACATCGTGTATGAACGGCCATCCCAGGATTACATCGTATGAGAGATCGCAATTCATCACTTGGAAAATGGTTGTGCTCGTCATGCCCGATACATGAACTAGCAGAGCTAGTTCTCTAGTGGGTGCTTCCCGGATTCTTTTGAAACCCATTATATTTCGAGTAGTTGAGAATATTTGAGGATAGTGGCTTAATTTTTGTAACACTTCCCCTCGAATAATATTAGCACTACTCCCTGGGTCGATAAGAGCCCGCTGGATACGTACACCGGATACTTCCACAGGTACAAAGAGGTCTCCTTGTTGGTATGCTTGCTCATCTGGGTCGAATCGGATGGACTCGAATGTTATCCCACTCATTGCAGTCCCCCAGGTCGTGTCCGGCCGCTCGTCTACGAAGATCGTGTTGATGGTCTTCAGGTCAAACTCTGAACTTTTAAAATGGCGGAACCCTTCTTCCAGCAGCTCTTTGAGATGTGCTTCCTTTAGTAAGTGTTCAGGCAATGAAAGGAGGAAGAACCATATAGATATTCAGTAATGAATACGATGTGGATCCGTTCCAAAAGTAGCAGTCTCAGGTCAAAGGAATCAAGGAAGAATTTCTTTAGATATTGCGGTTACTCTTCGAGAATCGATCATCATAGCTTTGGAATCGACCGTTGCATGGCCCCCGCTTCATTGAAAATCACAATAGGGCATTGTGTTTCTTCCTGTTGATCTTTTCACGTTAGGTGGCCATCGAACTCTGGGGCCTAGTTTACCATAGTGATTGGCGACTAGGTCCACAACATTGACACAAAGACCAAAGTCCCTAACATTTCGGGGTTCAGTTCGCTTCTCCTGGGATCTGGATGCTCGAGAGTTATTCTTCCACCCCCCGCTCGCTTGATTTTGAACCTTCGGCTTCATCCTTCTACCATCCACCTCACCTTCTAGGGACGGGCTTCCCGGTCTCTTCCTTCGCTCATCCTCAGGATTATGAGAATGATCTGGTTCCAAATGAAGTTTCTCAGTATACCTCTGATGTAGCGCACTCCATGTGGACACTGGGCGTTGAGTCAACTCCACTATAACTATCGGGTAGCTAAAGATCCCTTTGAATTCAAACTTTTGCCGAAGGCTATGACATCGTTATTATAAGGGACTGAAGGAAGCTTCATGCGTTCTTTCTGAAATCTATCGAGTTAATCCTTCAGCAATTTGTTTTCACGTTGTCGTATCTCGAAGATGTCTTCCATGCGCTTCTCCCGCTTGGGGGCACGAGAATGCGCTTTCTTGAACAGGTCTTGCATCTGAGTGAATGATTTGATGGATCCCATTAGTAGCTGAGTGTACTGAGTGAGGGCTCCTTTGGTCAGGGTTGAGCCAAATCTCTTCACCAGAGCAGACTAGATTTCTTCTTCAGTGATTTCGTAACTCTTCATATCCATATAGTAAGCAACGATATGCTCGTCCGGATCGGTCGTTCCATCATACTTCAAGTTATCCGGCAGGCGGAATTGCTTTGGTATGCGGAGCAGTGCAACTCTTGTTTTGTAAGTATATTTGTAGAACTTCTGCTCATTTGTGGTAACTTGGGGTGGAGCACCTGGCACATTACCAATTCGGTCATGGATGGCCTTCATCTCCTTTATGTGATCCTTAATGATAGAAGCTCCCTTAAGGTCTTGATTGTTGATCGTTGTTGAACTTCCAGGGTCAGCATCCAGGTTGAGCCTGTGATTGGACTGATGCCGGCGAGTTGTCCGTGGGTGTCGGTCATCGTGGAATAATGGCTGCTGAGATGAACCAACAAACATTGCTCCCAGTCTCTGGTATATCCCTTCAGCTATGTTGTTCGAGTTCCGCTCGGACACAATTTTGAGGATGTCCAAGAGGAAGCCTTTGATCTTTGAATTACCTGCTGGCGGATTGCCGCCTTCACCATCGCTAGCAATAGGGATTGGCTCATGAGAAGAATCCTTTGGCTGCTCGATGGGATCCTTTCATTGTATGCTGGGATCGTTGAGATCCTTCGTAGACTCGCTGTTGCATCTGTGGTGTTCATTGGAACGCTGCTCCTATCGTCTGACATGATTGTACCTTTTCTTTCGTACCTACAATTGCCTGGGCCCCACGGTGGGCACCAAACTGTTTATGCCTAAATTTGTACGTCTAGGTTAAGAAATTAATTATGAATGAGGTCACAAGAAATATGGTAAATTATGATGGAAAAGTAAATAAATACGATGAAAATAAAGACAAGTAATTAAGCAAGAAATAATAAAGAAAGCAAAAAAAAAATCTTATTCCTTGAGAGTAGCCGAGTTTGATGGCGAATTGTGTCTTGTCCATACAATACAATGTAAGGAGGGGTATTTATAGTAGCGAGATCCAGTCCTAAAATAAGGTAAAATACAAATACTAATAGTGCCATGGGCCTACAACTCAAGGCGGTGGTTTACTAAACCCTAACTAGGAGACTATAAATCCTAGGCAACGGGATGCGTGCCCTGTGCCCTAAGACCAAACCGCCCAAATGGTCGTTGGCTCTAGGAGCGGGCGTATATCCTCAGTTCCTGGTGATTTATAAGATAAGTTTAGTCTCGCCAGCTGGACTCGTATCCCCGTAACAATAGGTGACGTATTTTTGCCCACACAACTTGATATAGGAATTATTAAATAATGTACATCTACGGAATTATACATTTAGAAATCATCTATGTATGTGTGAAGTGGAAGCCACTTCAAGAAGAATTCTGTAAGGCTAATTCTCTACTCACTTATGAAACATTCATGGCTGAAACGAACACAATGATAAGAACCAAGAGATAGTTAAGGATTAATTGTGTGACATATGTTATCTAAGTATACACCAAAGTTCGATGGTTCAAAGATATCAAATCTAAATTGACCGATTATATCCAATTTATGTTGATACGGAAAAAACACGGAAGCAATAAAACAAGATAGGAGCAAGACGAGTCTTGAACTCCCTTCAAGTTAGCTACGAAGAACGGGTCTCGTAACACCCTCGAATCGTGTCAAGAATTTCCTATACTATATGAACAGTCCTCAAGAGGCACTCGGCTCTTGCAAATAGTCTGGTCGGGTTTGGAATGAGATTCAACTAGTTCTACTAATTGATTCAAGCCAGAAGAAGGTTCATTCATTAAAAAAAATCATCTCTCAATTTTGTCTTCAATGTTCAAAGCTCGGTAATGATAAAATAAGCTTAAAGGGTCCTTTATAGGTACCCTCTAAACATAATATAAGGTCTAAAGTACCCCAAAGTGGGTTAGAAAGACATAAGCCACGTAGGGCTAAATTAGGAATTACATAGTAAAATAAGTAAAATTCCCGTCAAACCAAGAGAAGAGTGGGCGGTCCGCCCATCACACTAGGCGCCCCGCCTCTGCATAAGCTGGCTGAAATACACTGTAGAGTGGGCGGTGTGCCTCCTCAAGATCCAGAGAGCATGTATTCTGGGACTTAGCCGAATTTCCACCAATCTTAAACCAAGCTGTCCGCCCCTTCTAGTAGGCGGTCCACCTCATCCTGGAGCTTCTTGAGGAGCCTCAAAATGGTCTTGGAAAGCTCTTCCTTGGCCTTGGATGCTCCACCCTTCGTCGAATCTATGGAATGTGCCTTCAACTCCTCTCCTAAGCTCTTAGTCTTCTCTTTCTTGCATCCATCAAGCTTGGTCCTTCAGATTGACATCTTAGTTTTATTTTCCCTGCATCATCCTCCCCTTCTTGAGAAGATTTCGTCCTCGAAATCAAAGAGTTCTCTTCCATAGCATCATCATCCCCTCAGGGTGCCCAATGCTCTCTTCCTTTGTCCTTCTTGAATGTTACTTTGACATAGGCTTCTTCCAAGTTCTCCCTTGCCTTAGCATGGAGCTTAGGACCTACAAGCAACGACAAGCAAACACAAAACCTCCTACTCCAAAAGTAGGTTAGTGAAAATAGTTGGAAAACACACTCTTATTGTATAAGCAAGCATCAATAGCAATAATAAAGATCAAGTCTCCAAGGAGAACAATAAGTACTTGGTTTAATAAAAACATGCACTCAACACAAGAATGAGCAAATAGATCATGGGAACATGGAAAATGTAAATGAAGCTATCAAAATCCCTTTGATCCTTAACCTCACGATCAACACTCCCAACCATCCTCGAAGTGTGATCAACATGTGGAATGGAGTAAGTCAAATAACCCAAGCTACAACTAGAATCAATTACTCTACTCCCCTTCTTTAGAGCATGCTTACTCACACCAAGAGTTTCCTTTTCACCTCTAAGTTCATCACCTAAGCAACCTTTTTCATAAAGCAAACTCTCGAGAAAGGTATTGATAATGGCTTCTTCTTCATCCTAACCCAAACAACCATAAGTAGGGCCACTCGAAGAATTATTCACCTCACTCAAGGTCTCAAACAATGAGTTGCGTAAGGAGTCAAATCCTTCACACCATAGAGGTTCTATTTTACTACCAACCCTAGTCCGATATAATTCACTACCACAAATGAAAATGCCTTCAAACAATGGATAAGTAAAAGCATGCATCTCAATTTCATGATCAAACAAAGGCAAGGTATCAAGACTAGGTTCATCACCCTCACTTGAGGAGTCATCATAGACAACCTTGTCCAATTCATACAATTTTGATTCCTCAAGGTCACTACCATCCTTACCATAACACATAGGTCCACCAAAAAGAAGCATATCAACAAGGGTATGATCAACTACCTCATCTTACGCTTTGTCAAAAATTGGTGGTGTGTCATAGTGAAGGTCACAATCAAGGTCAACTATCACATCTACACTAGAGAGAGGTTCATTGAACAATGAGCTCACATCATAATGTGGCTTAGCATCTCTCTCAACTAGTGATACACAAGCACACACCAGTTGACTACTAAACTCTTCACTAGTGGCATATTCACTTTATGCATCACAAACACCAACTAGCATTGAGTCATCACAAGACAAGTAACTAGTAGGCTCATGAGAAGGTGAAGAAACATTTAAACTTGAGTTACTTCTTTGAGCACTCACATCATTTGAAGTGGCATGTTCAACTCCTCCTTCATGAAGCTCACATTGAAGATTTTCATCCTCTTGTGTTTCCTCCAAAGCACATGGTTGAGGCTCCAATGGCTTTTCTTTAAAGGTACCTACACAAGAGCTATCACAAGAAAAAGTAGAAGATGGAGAATAGTTAGAACAATGGCTGCTCTCACTCTCAATTTTTCTTTCCTCACCTCTTCTTTCTCTTATTTTTCCCTCAAGGTCAAGTATCGTTTGTGATGACAATCCACTCACATCACTCCTCACATCCTCTCCTTTTCCTCTCTAGAATTGTCACCGGTCACTCCCTCACTCATCTCTTTCTTTTGTCTGTCATGTTCAAGTACAATGGAATGAGACTCAAGATTGTCCTCATTTGGAGTAGAGTGACTCTCACTTTCAACTTGCAATGGCATGACAATAAGATTGTTGGTTTCAGACTCAAGTACCATAGGTGACTTGGCTTTAGCCGCTTCTTTCAACTCCCTTATGAGTTTATAGTCCTCTCTTACTTGCTTTGGTGTCAAAGGCTTGATCACATATTTCTTTCCATCTTGCTTGACCATATAGGAGTTGGTTCGACCATCATGTACCGCACACCTATCATATTGCCATGGTCTCCCAAATAAAAGGTGGCAAGCTTGCATAGGGACCACATAAAACATGATTTTGTCTCTATTGCTACCAATGTTGAACACTATCAACACTTGTTTCACCACTTTAAACTCCCCACACTCACTCAACCATTGTAAACGGTATAGGCTTGGATGCTTTAGAGTGGGCAATTTCAATTGGAAAATCAATGTTTGACTCACTATGTTAGCACAACTTCCCGAATCAATAACCATTGAACATACTTGCCCCATCACACGACATCTAGCATGGAAAAGGTTTTCTCTTTGCTCATTTTCTACCTCCTCTTCCATGAATATGGTACTCAAACTCCTCCTAACCACTAAGAGCAAGTTAGGATCATCTCCTTCCGCCGTAGCCTCTTCACAAGCAACTACATCACTCTCCTCTTTCTTGGACTCACTCTCTTGTTCATACACCAACCCATCATCCATAACAACCATGGTCTTCTGAGTAGGACAATCTCGAGCAAAATGACCATACCCCTTACACTTGTGGCATTGAATAGAAGAAGAAGTAGGAGTCTTCAATTGAGTTTTAGAGTTACCTCCCACATTTGGTGTTGGCTTCTCATAAGTCTTCTTCACATCACGGCTTGCACTTGCACCACTTGTGTTTGGAGTCTTCCATTACTTTTGTCAACTCACGGGAGTAGAAGTAGCACCTCTTATAGCGGTTGGACTTCTCTTTTTTGAGCCACTTCTCGGCATCAACCGCGCCTTCAAATAGTTCAAAAGGAGAATCATACTTGTGAAACCTCAATTGAGAGACTACCTCTCGGTTCAAACCATTCTTGAATGAAATGACGGCTTGTTCATCTTCCTCCGCATTCATGTCTAAGGCCCTTCGGATTTGCTCAAACTCATTGTAGTACTCTTCAACCATTTTGTAGCCTTACTTCAACTCATAAAGCCGTTTGAGTTGATCATGACGATACTTGTGAGTCACATACTTTTCATCCATCACACGTTTCAATACATCCCAAGTAAGGTTCACGGCCAAAATATTTCTTCTTCTTGATCTATTGGCCGATTCCTACCAAGTGGAAGCAAAGGATTCAAAGGAAGATATAGCATACTTGGCTTTCTTCTCTTTGGCCATGTCATTCATATCAAACACTCTTTCCATTGACACCTTCCACTTAATATACTCAACCGGATCACTACTTCCTTTGAAGCTTAGGATAGTAATGTTCACACTATTGAGATTGTTATTATCACGACCCCCTCGGTAAGGCTCCAGTTGGCCTCCAAAGTAGTCACCATGATGCAGGGCAAATTGAGCCAATGCACCAACCATCAAGAGCCAAGCTTGAAGGATATAAAAGAGGGAAGATCAAGAGCTTAAGAGGAGAGTTTGAGAGCAAATTGATAAGTACCATTGAGGAGGAGGGCCTAGGCACCAAGGAGGAGCTTCCCAAGATCATCTTGAGGCGCCTCAACACCTCCCAGAGTGAGGCGCACTGCCTCCTAGAGTTGGCGGACTGCTTACTTTTCTCAGCACCCTCAAGACATAAAAAAAGGGACGGACCACCTACTTCAAAAAGGGGCGGACCGCCTGACCGCCTACTCTTGTTGACAGCATTACGGGATTTTGTTACATTTTGCTTGTAATTCCTACTTTCGCCCCTAAATGGCATTTATTGTTTTAACCCACTTTGGGGGTATTTAGGACCTTTCATATTATGTAAAGGAAGACTATAAATGTCTTCCTAAGGCCTTCATTTCAAGAAGCCTACTTTGAATGATGAACATGAAACTTGAAAGCTAGAGAGCATTTCAATGAAAACCCCTTGTGCGGGCTTGATTTCACTTGGTGGATTCCAAGTTGAACTTCAATCTTTTGTTGATCATTCTATTTGTGAGAGCTGAGTGTCTCTCGAGGATAGTTGCTTAGTGCAGGTGTTCCTTGATAATTACCCGAAGTGTATCGAAACAAGTTCTTCGGTGCTACTTAGGTAATTCGTTCGAGCCATGTCTCGCTTTTATCTTTACTTTATCACTTCCGTATTTTTTGCTCCATCAGTTAGTATTAGAGCAAGGCTCGGGTGTTGTTCTTACAAACCCTCGTTCCTTGTTCATCGTATCTTTTATCATTGTTATTGTGTTCTTGTTGTTTGTTGTTCTTATTTGGAAGAAAAAAAAATTTAAAAATTTGAAAACTACAAAAAAATTGGTGAAACTTGTTGGATTTGAGCACCCAAACATTGAAAATCATTGGGTTTGTTCTATGTTTGATTCCTGTTCTTTTGGTACCAAAATATCGTGATTTGGTGTTGTGATTCAAAATTTAAAGAATCAAATCTAGAATTTCTTGCTTGAAGATCGAAATCATTTTGTTGTTATTTGTTGGGGTTAGAAACTATTGGGGGTTTGATTGTAATCATCCTATACACCTTTGGGTATCATTAGATTGGAAAAACAACTTGTTTTTGTTGGAAATTTGGGTGCTAAAGAATAAAAAATGCGAAGTAAAAAGCTGCAGGAAATTGCACTGGGTGGACCGCCTGCTTGCAGAGGCAGACCGCCTCTTTGTTGCACCCTCTGTGGACTTCAAGTAGGCTGACCGCCTACTACACACTGTGAAAAATCAGGCGGACCGCCTGTTTATAGAGGCAAGGGGCCTGTTTCTGGGAGTTGTTCGGGTAGTTGTTTTTCGTATTTTTTTTTGCTTGTATCACTTCCAACTAGTACTTTTCAAGTAACACTCCCGCTTTACTAGTACTAGTACATTGAGCTTTTAGGAATCTCGTGCTTAGAGGAGAGTAGAATTCAAAGAAGCCTCGTAGTACAATTTTGCTTCAAGTGCTCACCTATATAGCCAAGCGTTCATAGAATCCCATCAACTCCACTCTTCCCGGAGAGTATTTGGTTCTTGTGAACTTGAATGGTTATTGAGGAGGTTGTTCAACTATGAGGAAGCTTTTGAAATCAAGCTTTAGTGATAAATTCCCCACCACTAAACGAGTGTACCCGAGTGACATTCAAAAGTGAGGGAGCGTGTGAGGTTTTTACTCTAACCTCTTCTTTTAGTCTTGTTATTTTTATAGGTACATGGCCGGAGACGTTAACGATATCATTAGGGTCCCAGTGAGCTTCTTGGCCACTCTCTTGGCCGAGGTGAGAGCAATAAGTGCGAGGCGTGAGAGCCTTGAAAGAGAAGAGACCTCGAGTGTCTCAAAAGATGCCGAAGAAGGCACTTGTGATAGTGTGTTGGGCACTCCCCAACCGTTGGGCATTCCCCAACAAGTGGGAATTCCCCACAACTTGGGCAATCCCCAAGGTGATGATTTGAAATAAGTGAAGGGTCACCCTACTCCAAATGAAGACAATCTTGAGTCTCATTCCATTGTACTTGAACATGAGAGACAAAAGAAAGAGAGGAGTGAGGGAGTGATCGGTGAGAATCCTAGAGAGAAAAAAGGAGAGGAAGTGAGGAGTGATGTGAGTGGATTGTCACCCAAATCTGCACTTGGCCTTGAGAGAAAAATGAGAGAAAGAAGAGGAGAGGAAAGACAAAATGAGAGTGAGGACACCCTTTGTTCTAACTATGCTATATCTTCTTCTTCTTCTTCTACTTGTTTTGGCTTATGTGTAGGTACTCTTGGAGACGGGCTAGTGGAGCCTCAACCATATGACTTGGAGGGAAGGCAAGATGATGGAGATCTTTATTGTGCGCTTCATGAAGGAGGGATTGAACATGACACGTCAAGTGATGTGAGTGCTCACGAAAGCAACTCAAGTGTAAGTATTCCTTCACTTTCCTATGAGCATGATAATATCTTGTCTTGTGAGAACTCAATGCTAGTTGGTACTTGTGTTGAATTTAATAAAATTTCAACTAGCATAGAGTCGATTAGTCAACTTGTGTGTGCATGTGAACCACTAGTTAAGAGGAGTGATAAGCCACATCATGATGTGAGCCCGATATTCAATGAACCTCTCTTTAGTGAAGAAGTGGTAGTTGACTATGCTTGTGAAGCTTATTATGACACACCACCTATTTTTTGATAAAGGGGAAGATGACTTGCTTGATCATGACCTTGTTGATATAATTGATTTGGGTGGATTTGTGTGTCGTAGTGAGGATGGAAGTGACTTTGAGGAGTCCCTAGTGGATGAGATAGATAGGATTGTATTTAATGACTCCTCAAGTGTGAGTAATGAACCTAGTTTTGATACTTCACCTATGTTTAAAAATGAATTTTAAATGTCTACTTTTACTAATCCTTTATTTGAGGGCATCTTTATTTAAAAATATTTTTTTTGTGGAGGTGATTTGTGTCGAATTAGAGTTGAGAATGAGTTAGAACTTCCATGGTGTAAAGGATTTGACTCCATAGACAATACTTTGTTTGAAATTTCGAGTGAGGTGGATGATTCTTCTAGTGACCTTACTCTTGATTGTTTGGGTTATGATGAAGAAGAAGCCATTATTAATACCTCTCTTGAGAGTTTGCCTTGGGAGGAGGGTTGTTTTAAGGATAGATTTGGAGGTGAGGAGTTGTCTCTTGGTGTGAGTATTAGTGCTTTTAAGGGAAGTGGACTAATTGATGCTAGTTGTAGGTTGAGCTATTTTGCTTTCTCCATTCCATATGTTGATCACACTTTGAGAGTTGAGCATACCATAACCAATGTGCCACATTGTGAAAATATTGCATTGAAAGTTGGGTATGATGATCATGAACTTAGAGGTAGTAGGATCTTTTACTATTTGATCTTGCATGATCCATGTCCTAATGACCTCTTTGTTTTTGTGTTGGTTGCACTTCTTTAGTTAGCCAAGTGCTTGTTGTTTCCTTTGGAGACATGAAATTTTTCATTGCTATTGACACTTGGTTATACCATAAGAGTGTGTTTTCCATACGGCTTGCACTAACCTACTTCCGTAGTAGGAAGGTTTGCTTGTATTTGTCTTTGCTTGTAGGTCTTGATGGTTTGATTTCGAGGACAAAATCCTTTCAAGAAGGGGAGGATGATGCAGGGCAAATTGAGCCAATGCACCAACCATCAAGAGCCAAGCTTGAAGGATACAAAAGATGGAAGATCAAGCGCTTCGGAGGAGAGTTTGAGAGCAAATTGATGAGTACCATTGAGGAGGAGCGCCTAGGCACCAAGGAGGAGCTTCCCAAGATCATCTTGAGGCGCCTCAACACCTCCCAGAACGAGGCGCACCGCCTCCTAGAGTGGGCGGACCACCTACTTTTCTCAGTACCCTCAAGACATCAAAAAGGGACGGACCGCCTACTTCAAAAAGGGGCGGACCGCCTTCTTTAGTAGGCTGACGGCCTACTCTTGTTGACAGCATTACGGGATTTTGTTACATTTTGCTTGTAATTCCTACTTTCGCCCTAAATGGCATTTATTGTTTTAACCCACTTTGGGGGTATTTAGGACCTTTCATATTATGTAAAGGAAGACTATAAATGTCTTCCTAAGGCCTTCATTTCAAGAAGCCTACTTTGAATGATGAACATGAAACTTGAAAGCTTGAGAGTATTTCAATGAAAACCCCTTGTGCCGGCTTGATTTCACTTGGTGGATTCCAAGTTGAACTTCAATCCTTTGTTGATCATTCTATTTGCGAGAGCTGAGTATCTCTCGAGGATAGTTTCTTAGTGTAGGTGTTCCTTGACATTCACCCGAGGTGTATCGAATCAAGTTCTTCGGTGCTACTTAGGTAATTCGCTCGAGCCACGTCTCACTTTTATCTTTACTTTATTGCTTCCGTATTTTTCGCTACATCACACCATCACCATCATATACCCTTCTATAATTCCTCCAATCATAACCCCTTGAGGTCCTCGACCTCGACCTCTACCCCTATTCATTCCCCAGCCTCTATTCATAGCTCTCCTATTCGGATAGGGAACTTCAAAGTCTTCATCATCATCTCTGAGTTCCTCCCCTTCTTGAGCTTCATCAATTTGCTCAAGAGGTGCAACATTCCTACGGGGTCTGGGGAGTGGAACATCTTCTTGGGGATTGCCCAAGTTGTGGGGAAGACCTAGATGTTGAGCTATGCCAAACATACGCTCCCTACGAGCAAGATCATCCTTTAGCCTTTGTTGCTTAACCAATTCGGCAAATTGTTCGGGTTTCATGGTTTAGCCTTCACTTGTGCTTTCACCGGCTTCAAGCTGGACACCTTGCGTCCTTCTTTCAAGAATTTCAAGTCTCACACTCATGCCTTCTAACTTGGAATTATAGTAGCCAAGGCATTCTTAACGGTATCATCACCTTCACCGTCCATGGTACCTACAAGACAAGCAAATGATTAGTGAAATAACCTCACACACACCTCACTTGAATGTCACTCGGGTACACTCTTTAGTGGTGGGGGATTTGTCACTCAGGCTTGAACCAAAGATATCACGTAGTTGAACCACGTTCCTAATCAACAACCAAACAATCCATAAGACAAGCACTCTTCGGGACGAGTGGAATTAATGGAACTCGATGGACACTAGGCTCTTTAAGTGCGGACTTGAAATAAATAGTTCTACGAGTCTTCTTTGAGCTCTACTCTCCACTAAGCACAATTATCCTAAAGGCTCAAATAACTAGTACTAATCGAGTATGAATGTACTCTAATAGTACTAGCCGGATGGAATACAAGCCAACAAAATACGAAAACCTACGAATTTTAACTACCCGGAAACCCTTCAGGACTAGGCGCCCCGCCACTACAGGTGGGAGGTCCGCCTCCCAATTATCCAGAGAGCTGACACAAAAGCGGGCAGTCCGCCTCCCAGAGTAGGCGGTCCGCCTACTGTGTTCCTCAGCACAGTCCAAAAATTGTGTTCTTGGTGTTTTGGCTCCAAATTTCCAATATTTTTGAGTTATTTTCCCAATCCAAAGGTACCCCTATATGTTTTCAACAACTACAAAAAATCCCCAATGATTTATATCAACACCCAATCAATAACAAGTCCAAATCCAGAAATTTCAATCAAATTCAAGGGTTTTTCAAACTTTGGGAATTTTTGATTTTCAAAATTTTGATTCTCAACTCCAAAACGTGTTTTGAGGGTACCCAATCAACAGGAATACGAGAACAAACAATCCCTGATAACAAACATCAGAGGAAACATCATAACCAAGAACATCTAGCAATTTTTTTATTTTTTGTATTTTTTAACTTTTTGTATTTTTTTTGCATTTTCTTTCAACAACAATAACAAGAAACTAAATAGAAACTAACGTAGGCACGATGTACAAGGATCGAGGATTTGTAGAAACAAATCCCAAGCCTTGCTCTGATACCATGATGATACAGGAAAAAATACGGAAGCGATAAAACAAGATAGGAGCAAGATGAGTCTTGAACTCCCTTCAAGGTAGCTACGAGGAACGGGTCTCGTAACACCCTCAAATCGTGTCAAGAATTGCCTATACTATACGAACAGTCCTCAAGAGGCACTCGACTCTTGTAAATAGTCCAGTCGGGTTCGGAATGAGATTCAACTAGTTCTACTAATTGATTCAAGCCAAAAAAAGGTTCATTTATTCAAAGAGAAATCATCACTCACTTTTGTCTTCAATAGTCAAAGCTCGGTAATGATAAAATAAGCCTAAGGGGTCCTTTTATAAGTGCCCTCTAAACATAATATAAGGTTTATAGTACCCCCAAAGTGGGCTAGAAAGACGTAAGTCACGTAGGGTTAAAGTAGGAACTATATAGCAAAATAAGTAAAATTCGGTCCGCCCATCACACTAGGCACCCCACCTCTGCATAAGCTGGCTGAAATACAATGTAGAGTGGGAGGTCCGCCTCCTCAAGATCCAGAGAGCATGTATTTTGGGACTTAGCTGAATTTCCACCAATCTTCAACTAGGCGGTCTGCCCTTTTTAGTAAGCGATCCGCCTCATCCTAAAGCTTCTTGAGGAGCCTAAAAATGGTCTTAGGAAGCTCTTCCTTTGCCTTGGCTGCTCCACCCTTCGTCGAATCTATGGAATGTGCCTTCAACTCCTCTCCAAAGCACTTGGTCTCCTCTTTCTTGCATCCATCAATCTTGGTCCTTGAGAGTTGGCGTCTTAGCTTGATTTTCCCCGCATCATATGTTTACTACGGAACGTTCAAAGGAAAACCTACTTATCTTGATGCAATTAATCCTTGTGATGAATCACACAGTTTTGTTCATGTATGTTCCATAGTCATTCCCCATTCATGTGGGGGATTGTTAGATTTTGGAAGTAAAATGGAAGGTAAAGTGGTATGAATGAGAAATGGAGAGAAAAAATAAAAAGTTCCTAAAAGAAACTTCTCCCACATTGGTAGAGGAAAGAACTTTTGTTGGCTTTAAATAGATTACCACTTTTATTTACTCCTAAAAAGGTTGAGGAGAAGGGAAGCCTCGCGCCGTCGTCGTCGTCGTCGCGACTTCAGATCCAGTATTTGGATTTGGTCAATTGATATGATTGATTGACTTAATTTTTTGGACCAACAAAAACTCATTTATTTAATATTAATATTTTTCTATGTGAAAACTATATTAATATTTTCCTAACCGTTTTAATTTGTTTAATTTCAATATTTCCCGTTTTGTATTCCCGCTTGTCTTTAGAAACAACCAATTTGGTGACCATTTTTCTGTAAATAGTCACTAGAAAGGCGAAAGGCAGCAACCTTTGTGTTGCCATGAAAGTTGCACCTCTTCATGACACCTCTTCTTTACACCCAACTATTGGCTATAAATACTTACCATCTCCTGCAAATTTTCCTTACGAAAATTTTTACATACTCCTCTCATCTTTCTGCATTGATTTACAAACCATAAAATCTGCATAAATTGTTATTTGCTGCCATTGAGTAGTTCGACAGAATACCATCGTTTGACATACCGCGATACGGTGACGGTAAATTTATTCTATTATGGGAGGAAATATTCTGTAACCTCAGGTACTGAGGGGATTAATTTCTTTAAGGAGATGCTGTTAAGTGAGTGGACTCAGATTTTGGTCATCATTCATCTCCTTCTTCTTTTCTGTTCTATTCAGATTAATATTCATACACTACTTTTCTAACACTCATTACATAGATAAAATATGTGAGTTAAAAGGTGGACAGTTCAGATTTCACGATGTTTTAAAAGAAGGAAATCAATTGGTGGATTTTTAGCAAACTTGGCATTTCAAGGTGGGGAGATAAGCATTTCTAGCTTTCAATAGTTACATGAAAAGAGGAGGGTTATTTATTTGGATAATTTTCAATATCCGAATTATCGATCAATGGCGTTGAGAAGATGAAACATGTGATGTTGAAGATGATTGGTGGAAGTGATTGAACTATTTTGTGCTTGCAAAGATTACTTTTTAGATGGTTCTAGGTTCACATCAAAGATATTTATGCACGTAGTTTTTACAACAATCACGTTCAAAGGATCACGATGCATTTTATTTGCAATTAGAAAATGCCCTCTGAAATATTCAGTAGTAGCACTGTTTAAATTTTAGCATATCAGCCCATGCCAATGTGCAGCAACTCAAGTTTTCGTTCTCATCTACTACTTGTCTAATCCTTCATATATGCAGTTTCACCAAAGTTGCAGCAGTGCAAAATAGATGTTTCAATCTTGTTCATATTCAAGGAGATGGCTGAGGAGTGCGTACAAAAGGCCATAATGAATTCAATGCAGAGAGTCTCAAGCATAGGAATTTGGCGAATCAACAGTCCATGTGGTGTAAGAAGTGACGACATATAGGAATTTTCAATTGCTAGCCAACTTGAATCCTTGCAAAAAGGACATGAAAGTTGAATGCCCACATTGAAACAATAGCTTTCTCCTATAAGCATGAAGGTCAATAATCAACAACTTTTTTACAGCCAGTTTGAGTGATCTATTTGTAAGAAATAAATTATAAATATCAATGGAGTTTCCAAACTTAAAATTAGAAGGAACAAGTTTATATTAATAATTATTATTTACTTCTTCCAAGTTCCTATTTTATATGCATTGTAAAAACGTAAGTTGATTTATTTTTGATTAATAAATTAGTCACTAGCACCCAATCTAATGATATTCGCTTAAAAAATAAGAGAAACAAACCATCGTCTAATATTTCATAAATGAACAAAGGTTCTCCACCACGTTAATATGGATGGCTCACCATTGCTTACCAAAAATTCTCCTCTACTAGTCCCGTGTCCATTAGTACATGGAATTAGATCTTTCCCAAATAAATAAGAAAAATGAAATAAAAGCAACAAAGAAACTAGAATGAGTCGAAAAGACTCTATAAATGAGTAATTGGACACCCAAGCGAAGGAATCAGTTGGTCCACATATAAATGAAATAACAATAAAATGAGCACTTATAAAATACAGTGAAAACATTTGAAACCCATAAATATCCTTTCTTTAAAATTCTTAATATCCAAAACTGGGTATCCACTCACATTTCCAGAAAAAGTCTCTCATGAAAGATTCGAACTTTGGGTAATAACATTCATACATCAATATTAAAGACGCAACAGAAGTTTCCACAATAAGTATGTATGTTAAATGAAACTATAAGATGATAATGTAATGCAATAGGTCAGCATTTGCGTGTGCATTGCTTGGGTACACAAATGCAATGACTCTAGAGGTGATCAAATCATATATAATCACATATCGAGCCTGTAGGCCCTACATGGCGTAGACTCCTTAAGGCAACTGTAAAACAGAAAACGTCTCCTGTATGAAGGCCCAATTGGTGCGAACTCCTCAGGAGCAATCAAGAAGTAGTAACATATCCATCGGAAATACTCTCTCACTCCAGTCAACTCAAGCATGAACTAAAATATGCTAATAATACATGAAATATTGAATTAAGAATAGTCGCATATTGAACAACTAGGAAATATCATTTTTTTAACAATCAAGTCGAATTCACAACAAACATACATAAGTATTTATACCTAGTATAGTGTATATACAAGGAACATATGCAAAAAAATTTGAATTTCACCAAAGACAGATAGAACCAACTACCTCGGTCCCAAGATAGCCTTGCTACTGCATGACAAACTTGCAAAAGTTCTACCAAACGACATCATGTGTGGGCAAATATACGCCACCTATTGTTACGGGGATACAAGTCCAGCTGGCGAGACTAAACTTATCTTACAAGTCACCGCGTACTGAGGATATACGTCCGCTCGTAGAGCCAACAACCGTTTAGGCGGTTTGGTCACAGGGCGCAGAGCAAACATCCCGCCGCCTAAGGTTTAAAGTCTCCTAGTTAGAGTTTAGTATACCACCGCCTTGAGTTGTAGGCCCATGGCCTTATTAGTATTTTTATTTTACCTTATTTAGGACAGGGTATCACTACTATAAATACCCATCTTTACATTGTATTGTACATAAGACACAATCTGCCACCGAAGTCGACTACTTTTAAGGAATAAGAATTACTTTGCTTTCTCTATTATTTCTTGCTTTATTCCTTGTCTTTACTTTCATCATATTTACTTACTTTTTCCATCGAAATTTACGGTATTGCTTGTGACCTCATTCATAATTAATTGTTTAACCTAGACGTATAAATTTAGGCATAAACAGTTTGGCACCCACCGTGGAACCCAAGCAATTATAGGTATCCTATCAAGGAACAGCTGTAGTCATGTCAAGCAGCAATACCACCATACGACACGTTGATAACGTGATCCAACAGATAATCCATAACTCGGTCAGTACGACTGAGATTGTGAAACTAATATCTAAGATCAAAATCAGTTATCCGTCATCAAGGTCAGGGTTGTACCAATGTATTGACCTTCATCAAGAAGCGCAGTCGGCAGACAAAAGAACCATCAGCATGATCTTTGGGGTTCCCGAGGTTAGAAGCAACGAGATCAAAGCCATCATGGTCTGTGAGGCTCACCAAAAAATAGCCAAAAAGCCACGCCTCAACACTATCAAGTTTGATGACGAAGATTTGCAGCGAGCCCACCACCCTCATGATGATGCCTTAATAATTACTCTGCAGGTAGATAATGCTCGAGTCAAGCGTGTTTTGATTGATCCCGGCAGTGCAGTCAATATTATTCACTGGAAGATTGTCTGTCAGATGGAGATGTAGAGTCGGGTAATCCCTAGCCCGTATACTATAACCAGCTTTAACAGTTCCAACAAGAAGTTTTGGGAGAAATTCTCCTCCAAGTACACCTGCCAGGAGCAGCGCGGTTGACGTCTTTCCAAGTAATGACATGGGACCTCTCGTATAACATTATCCTTGGGAGACCCTGGATTCAGGAATTACACGCTGTGCCGTCTACACTTCACCAGGTCCTTAAGTACCCGACTCCTTGGGGGTGAAAGAAATTCAGGGGAAACAGAAGATATCTCGGAGCTGTTACATGATTGCAGTGATCGATGCCACCAGGAAAGAGACCAAAAATAGAAGAAGAAACTAGACAAGTTGCTTGGGCCCTATCTGGTCACTAGCGTACCCTTAGGCCACGGGGTCCATGAGGTGACTAGACCCTACGAACCAACTATCATACCCTCCAACCCGGAGGAAGAAGATCAGCAGAGTAAAGCTACAGTTGACAACCTTAATCCAGTAATCTTCAACGAGAAAGTTCCGGACAAGAAATTCTACGTTGGGGCTAAGCTCTCTACCGAAGCAAAACAAGAATATGCTAACTGCCTGCATGCTCGGTCAGGAACCTTCACCTGGAGACACACTTACATGCCAGGAAAATCAACTAGCATTATCATGCATAATCTAAACATCGATCCAAACTTCAAGCCAATCAAGCACAAGAAACGACCAATAAGCCGCGAGAAGGGGTAGGCAGTTCATGAAGAAGTCGAGAAACTACTCAACAATGGTTCCATTTACGAGGTTCAATACCCCGACTGACTATGAAACGTCGTAGTGGTTCCCAAGAAGAACGGTAAGTAAAGAATGTGCATCGACTTCACAGATCTGAATAAAGCATGCCTAAAGGATTCCTTCTCACTACCTAACATTGATCAACTCATCGATTCAACTGCAGGGCATAAGCCTTTGAGTTTTTTCGATGCATCCTGGGATACAATCAGATCCTCATGAACCCAGATGATCAAGAAAAGACTTCTTTCATCGATGCCTTTCGGACTGAAGAACACAGGAGCGACTTATCAGAGATTAATGAACCTGATGTTCAAAGAGCAGATTGGTAAGACCATGGAAGTTTACATCGATGACATGCTGGTTAAGTCAGAATTTTCCAAAGATCACATTGGCCATTTAGAGATAGCGTTCAATACCCTGGACAAGTTTTGAATGAAGCTCAACCCCGAGAAGTGTGCCTTTGGCGTATCCTCCGGGATGTTCCTTAGGTTCATTATTTCTAACAGGGGCATAGAAACAAACTCAGTGAAGATCGAAGCAACCGAGGCAATACCGGAGGTCCTGAAGAGTGAAGTGGAAGTTAAAAAGCTCAATGGTCGAACCACAGCACTCCGCCGGTTCATCTCGTGGTCATTAGAGAAGTGTCATCAATTTTTCAATATCCTGAAAATGAATAAAAGCTTTGAGTGGACAGAGCAATGCAGCAAGGCACTAAAAGAGCTAAAATAGTATCTGGCAAATCCCCTGTTGCTTACCAAGCCACGCGAGGGAGAACCGTTATTGCTGTACCTAGTAGTGTCCGAAGTCGCCGTTAGCGCCGTCCTGGTACGAGAAGAGAAGGGGGTGCAGTCACCAGTGTATTATGTTAGCAAGTCTCTCCTAGTTGCAGAAACAAGATATCAACATCTAGAGAAGCTTACACTTGCCTTAGTCATGGCAGCGTGAAGTTGCAGCCGTACTTTCAGAGTCACACCATTGTTGTGGTTTCCTCTTTTCCATTATGCACCATACTACACAAACCCGAGTTGTCAGGTAGGTTGGCAAAATGCGCTGTTGAGCTAGGCGAGTATGATATTATTTATCAGTTAAGAACGGCCATCAAGTCATAAGTTCTTGCAGACTTTGTCGCCGACTTCAGCACTGACTTAATGCCAAAGGCTGAGGAGGAACACAATATTATAAAGGCATTACCCCCGGGGAATGGGTGATCCACACCTACGGTGCCTCGAATGTAAAAAGGGGTCGGGCTTTGTATAGTGATTGAGTCCCCGACAAAAATGGTGTTTAGGAAAGCTGCCAGCTGCTCTCAGATGACGAACAACGAAGCAGAATATGAAGCTGTAATTCAAGCCCTAGAATTAGCTTATATATTTTGGGCTAGGGAGCTCAGCATCAACTGCGATTCTCAGCTCGTGGTAAACCAGGTGACCGGAACATACACCGCCAAAGACACCCGCATGCAAGAGTACCTGGCCAAAGTGGAAAAATGTTTGAATAATTTAAAAAAATGGAGGATTAATCAGATACCAAGAGAAAAAATACGGAGGCTGATGCCTTAGCCAGCCTAGCGGCCACTGTAGAATTAAACACAGACAGCACGATTTCTATCATTGAGTTAAATTACGCAGATTTCAAGCACCGTGAAGTCAGTGCAGTACGGTCATCATGGGACTGGCGGCACCTGATCATTGAATATCTCAACAAGGGAACACTCCCGGTAGACAAGATGCAGAGCTGAAGGCTAAGAGCTCAAGCTGCTCGCTACGTCTTGATCAATGGAGAGTTGTACCGGCAAATATTTAGCGGACCGTTGGCTAAATGTTTGGGTCCTTCTCAGGTGGATTACGCACTCACAGAAATCCATGAAGGGCAATGCGGAAATCATTCTTGCGGGTGGTCTCTAGCTCAAAAGTTAATCAGGGCGGGCTATTTCTGGCCCTGAATGGAAGACGACGTGAGCAAGTTCGCCCGGGCATGTGATAACTGCCAAAGGTTCTCCCACGTACTTCATCAACTTGCGGAGTTATTACATTCAGTAATAGCCCAATGGCCTTTTATGAAATGTGGGATCGACATCGTAGGGCCCATTCCTGAAGCACGTGGTGGTGTCAGGTTCGTTCTTATCATGATGGAAAATTTCACCAAATGGGTCGAGGCAGCTGCATACGCCCGGATTCGAGAGCAGGAAGTCATAGAGTTTATTTGGAAAAACATTATGTGCCGATTTGGGATTCCAGCAGAAATCACCTGTGATAATGGTCCCCAATTCATAGGCGACAAGATCACTGCTTTTCTGAAAGAATGGGAAATCAAGAGGATAAACTCTACTCCTTACAACCCTTCAGCCAATGGCCAAGCCGAATCCTCAAACAAGACGATAGTGGAGAATCTGAAGAAGCGGCTCAAGAAGGCTAAGGGAAAATGGCCTGAAGAACTGCCCGGAGCCCTATGGGCCTACAAAGTACGGGGTATCGCTAGAAAAAGGTGCATACATTCTCGAAGACATGGATGGGACATCATTCCAAATAACTGGAATATTACATGGCTGAAGAAGTACTACTCTTGAAAGGATGACTAAGCTTGCATACCCGAGACATGTATTTTTCTTTTGCCTTGGTCTTCTCAAAATGGTTTACAACGGGCTTTCAGCCCCGCTCTTTGTTTTACAATGGCCATTTAGACCCGTTCCTTATTTCACATGGCTCCGTGCCGTATCAATAAAACTACTATTCCAACTAGTCAATTTTGTCCAATTATTTAGATCCATCTACGATCCAACTATTCATAGCCCCAGTTAGACCGTAGTTGAAGTAATACACTCACTTTCCGCTATAAGAAAGTAGAGTACACTACTCGCTTAGAGTTAGACCACGTCTAACTCAGGCACCATGAATTAATTGAGGGTTGAACTCGCTAAATCAACAAATGCACCTACACACCGATGGGGACGCCTGCTTGCGTAGTGTTAGAAAGTCTTAAATACTCAAGTAACTAAGTAAAGACGTTCTATCACAGAACGCAAAAGGACCGTTACCACACGGGCTAAAGTCGTATCATTGTAGGTGCAAACAACCATCTGCTATGGATGAAACCTAGCTGCCATCTATGAAACGACCTCGGTCAGTCGTTTCGAGAGATAGGACTCCGATTTACATGCCAATAATTTTAAAATCTTTGTAAGGTCTATTGGGACTTATCTGTAAAATTTGAGCTAAATCAGACCTCGTTTGGTATGCATCGGAAGAAGGTTTCAGTTTTTATTGTCGATAAATATTAAAAAGAGATTTTCGAGCTCGGTTTTGGCGAATGAGCTCCGATTCAAAATAAAAAAGTGCCGTTAGGTTCATATGATTATTTGTGACTTTTGTGAACTTTCGAAAGTGAATTTCGAGGTTGTTCGGCTAGTTTTCGCTAAAATGCCGAAAGTTAAATAATTTGACCTTTTTCCATTTAATTTGCATATTGAGTTTCGGGTGTCCGATTTGAGATCCACTTTAGCAAGTGTGTCACATATATTTTGTATAACTTACTTGAGAAATTTAGAATTATTTTAAATTTTGTAGGTCTTCGTTTTAGTGTTTACCATAGCAGGGAATTTTAAAGGTAAAGGGGGAAAAAAAGGGGAAAAGACAAAAAAAGAAAATCAAAGGTGGTGGACATTATATATTGTCCTTTAGCTTACGTTCAGAAAAGGAAGATAAACGAAAGAGGAACAGAAACAAAACGAGAAAAGAGAAAGATGAGCGAAGTGAGAAAAAATGCCAGAAAATGAGAAAGAGCCGGAGAAAGATAGAATTTTCACCCCAAAATATTCAGGTAATGATCTTAATGCATTATTTTAGTTTATTACGTGCGTTTGAACATATTTTAATGGTAAAAGTTAGGATATCAGACATCGTTTTAATAAGTTCAATTAATAGTTTAAAGGATTAATTGGACTCTGATAATGGAATTGAGTATATATTCGTACTCAGTGAGTTATGAGAAACATATAAATGTAATTTATTAAGGGTTGGTTATGTGACATTAAACCCTGTACATAGGCCTGGCTTGCGTATTGCGTATGCGAATAGAGTATCAGGTTCCTAACCGGATTGCCCTAAGATATGAGGAATGAAGCATTTAGCTTAATTTGATATATTTTCTGCTTATTGAATAAGCAGGATCGTTTGGCAATGAATCCAAAGGGCAAAGCGGTTGTTGAGTAACTGTGCTAACTTTGTAACAAGGTAAGTATTTGTATCCATTTCTTTGGAGGCCCATGGCCTTGTGGATAATCTACCACGTGTTCCTTACGCGTGTAGCTACCGATAGGCGTACTCATTACGCCTTAGCTTTGAATTTACATTGTATATTATATGTTATGCCCTGTTGTTGGTATTGCATTGAGCATATGAGCATTGCACTCTGGTTTTGAGCATTACATATTCTTTCCGGTAATCGATGAGAGTCCCGAGCCGGTGAAGAGTCATCATTGCATATACTTCCTGGTTGGCGATGAGAGTCACGCACTGGTAAAGGATCATCATTGCATATACTTCCCGGTTGGCGATGAGAGTCCCGCACCAGTGAAGGGTCATCATTGCATATACTTCCCGGTTGGCGATGAGAGTCCCGCACCGGTGAAGGGTCATCATAGCATCTACTTTCCATTTGGCGGTGAGAGTCCCGCACCGGTGAAGGGTCATTATTGCATATACTTTTCGGTTGGCGATGAGAGTCCCACACCGGTGAAGGGTCATTATTGCATATACCTCCCGGTAATCGATGAGAGTCCCGAACCGGTGAAGGGTAATTATTGCATATACCTCCAGGTAATCGATGAGAGTCCCGAACTGGTGAATGGTCATTACTGCATATACTTCTCGGTTGGCGATGAGAGTCCCGCACCGGTGAAGGGTCATTATTGCATATACTTCCCGGTTGGCGATGAGAGTCTATTGCATATACTTCTCGGTTGTCGATGAGAGTCCTGCACCGGTGAAGGATCATTATTGAATATACCTCCCGGTAATCGATGAGACTCCCGAGCAGGTGAAGGGTCATTATTGCATATACTTCCCGATAATCGATGAGAGTCCCGAGCCGATGAAGGTATCAGACACATGTGACTGCATTGCATCATACCACATTCATCCCATCTCATTTCACCGCATACTAACTAGTGTGTGACTATTATGCTGTATTTTATATACCATCTTGTTGACATATTTCAGTTTGCCTATATACTTATGGCTCATATCCTATGTTGCACGCCGCAACAGTATAAGTATATGGATCGGGTTGCACACCGCAATAGTACAAAATACGGATCGGATTGCACGCAACAGTATAAATATATGGATCGGGTTGCACGCCGCGGCAATATAAATATATGGATCGGTTTGCACGCCGCAACAGTATGTATTTCTGATTGTTGATATGTTCGGGATACTTAAAAACCTATATGTTCTGTCTACCTTATGTCCCTGGTTGTTTATGGTTCCATACGTGTTTCCAGTTATTATCTGGCTCTGCTTTTTTATAGTTTAAATAAGATGGATTTGGTTTACCTGTTTTTCTTCTCCCTAGCTAGCTATCCTATTCTTTGAGGTGGCTAGTTCACCCTGCTTGTTGAGTCCTTTTGACTCACCCTTGTTTGTTATTTGTTTTTGTCTATCTATTTCGTTTCGGCAGGTTCACTCTAGGATTAAGTTCGCCACGTTGTCAAGGAGCGAAGACGATTTCAGCTGTCAGGGTGAGCAAGCTTTTTTTCCGGATGGCCACCAGTTTTATGTTTATTATCTCAGTTGTACTTTGCTCCCTTCAGGAGGTATATGTCTTCTTTTGTACTCTTAGATGTCTAGTCTGGATAGCCCTAAACCTAGTATGTTGGATAGTCAGCTGTAATTTCTTTTGTACAGCTTGGAGGTATCAGTACGTCTGTGCGTTTTCTAAGTCTTATTCTTATTTATGAATTGAATTATATTTATTTTCCTAATTTAATTGGTAAGGATTCACCCGACGGGTCTAGGGGAGGATGTCGGGTGCCCGCACAGCCTAGCCGGATTCTGGATCGTGTCAGTTGGTATCAGAGCCTGGTTTAGAGTCTATCCAGACTAAGACAGTGTCTAGTAGAGTCTCGCTGATGGGTACATAGACGTCCGTACTTATCTACGAGGGGCTATGATGGCATTTAGGAAGTTTCTTCCTTCTTTTCTGATCGTGCGTCGGTCTAGGATGCAAAAGTATTTTCGTTAATTCCTTCGTGGTAATTGTGAACCCTCACGCGACAAATCAGCAGACGGTTTGAGTTCAAGACGAAGCAGTCTAGCCTGTGGCTAGCACTGACAAAGCCCCGAGAGTTTTGACCGTGCTGACGATCTAGTTACAGAGGTCCCAGCTGTATGAGCTCGCGATGGGAAAGGGAGCAGGGCCTTGTGGTTCCCTTGGCTCTCTACGATGCTTCTACGAGAATTTTGGCGACGCAAATACCGCAAGAACCTATTATTCACTAGGTAGCTTATCAGGTCGCCGCATATGCAGATGTTCGGACTTACAGAGCTCTTGTTCCAGTTCCTGATGTTGGCCAAGTTTTATTAAATTATGTTCCAAAGGCAGCATGTGTTGCGCCACCAATTGTTCTGGCTTGTTAGCCAGCCGAGGTAACAGTTCGGTCCGAGTGCCCAAAGAGGTTGCATTATTTTACATGGTTGAACCTTCCGATATTCTTAAGGAATGCATTAGATAAACCTCATGATTTTTTTAAAATAAAATGATGTCAGCATGTCCTTCAGGCTATTGGTTATCTCGAGCAGTACAGTGTTAATTATTCTGCTTTCCAGTTTCAGGGGTCCAGCCTTGAATTGGTGGGCCGCTCACTTATTAGCTTACTTGGTTTGATTTTTCTTCTAGATTCGTAGAAAAGTTCCTTTCGCGCTGCGAGCGAGATGAAAAGAGCCGCTAATTTAAGTGGATTAGACAGGGTAGCCTATCGGTTTCAGAATATGAGATTGAATTTTTTCCAGGATGACTGGATATGCTCTAGAACTAGTTTATGAACCTTCTGAGAATGTTCAAAGATTTATTGGTGACCTTTCTTCTTCCTTGAGATCCCAGATGGCTCGAGAAATTGAGGTTGTGACTTCATTTGATGTTGTTGTTGATATTGCTAAGAGATATTAGGCATACCATAAGTTAGAGCGGGAGAACAAGAGATCCCGTGGCCCTAGTGGGCAACCATGGTACCTCATTTGGAGTAAGAGTTCTGATTATTTTGGGAGGTCACCTTTCAGGTTATCTCAGCTTGTGTCACGTTATTCTTAGAGTGCACCAGTAGCACGTCAAGATCAGATTCAGTCTTCTCTTTACAGCTATCAACAATCTTTCCAGCTTTTATTTTCAGCGAAAAGGTGTTATCATTGCCGTGAGTCTGGTTATCCTTTGAGGAGTTTTGCCTTACTCCGACAAGTAGGTAGTAGCCTTTTCTCTCGTCATCAGGCACCTGCACAGTCGCAGGGGATTTTATTTAGATCTCAATCAGCAAAAGAAATGCCACGATCTAGTAGAGGTCGGGAGCGTGGTTGCAGTGGTTCTTCAGAAGGTGATTACCAGGGTAGCGGCTCAGCTTAGCTGTAGAGGCAGTTCTATGAACTGCCAGTCTGGCAGGACGTTGAGGTATCCGATATGATGTAGTACACCTATGTATTTCGTCTTCCATTATATGTGAGTAAGATTTGATTCTTCCGATCGGTCTGGACTTCGTTTATCTTACCATGTTTCCATGGCTTTCTTGGATATTGTTTTTATTAAGAATCGGTTGCGGTAGAGGGGCGAGCTTCTGGTATGATTTATTCCTGGCATTTGTGAGACCCTACTAATTTTTCTGGTCTAAATATGATAGATTTGACAGTTAGTGTCGCTATTGTGTTCTTGGTATTTTATCGTGCCACCTTCTATTATTATGTCAAATTAGTTTACCTCTCTTCTCGGAATTCCGTATTTGTTGGATGATGGGATTCTAGTTCATCACCATCAGAGAGTGTCATTGTTTCTTCCGGTGTAAAGTGGTTAGTAAGTAATATTCGATCGACGTATCTCCTCTTGGTTCAAAATGCTAGTAAAGTCATGTTATTCTATGAGCTTTTCTTAGTTATAAAAGGGTTTTCTGGTAAATTGTCAGAGTTTCTTTCTTATTGGGAGGTTAAATTGGTATGGATGTTGTTCCATAAAATTCATTTAATGTCTATTTCTTCAATTGCGATTCTTTGGTTAGCCTTACTGGGAAGTAGTCTAGCTCAGGTAGCCAAGTAAATAAGAAGATGGGCTTCCTAAAACTTTAATTATTTCTATCTCCAGTCCATTGCCATCCCTTCTTATTCTGGCACTAGTGAGCTTAGGCGATTAGTAGCCGCTTGTAATGTTCCCTCTGTTGAGCCGTAGTGCGTGTCAAGGTAGCCGGGTAAGCACATTGTTGTATTTTAAGGCTACTTAGGATAATAAGAAGCGTCATTTGACCCCTGAGTTGATCCATCAGGCGGTGGTGTCTACGACAAAGGTATGGAGTAGTGAACTCGAGAGTTGCAGCTGTTTGGCAACTCGAGAGGGTAATTTGGTAGCTCAGAGCCGTATTCTATTTTAGCTAAGTTTTCCTTAATCCAGTAGACCCTGCGAGGATGCCTATTTTTATTCAACTTAGCTGTATGGGCTGAAGCTCTAAGTGGAGGAGTCTTCCTCCAATACTAAATATAGATATTAAATCTCTAAGGCGTTGCGGAAGCGTAAGCTAAGTCTTAGTTTCATCGACCTATTCTATATCGAAAAGCATATCGACGAGGTGATTCATCGGCGGAATCATGTTAATCAATTCAAAGTTCTGTGTATCTTTGTTTCAAAAATGTAGAGCTCTCCTCTCGTGATCGAGGAAGGATCAGCTTAGTCAAGAATAAGCTGGGCAATGGTGATGTTTGGCATTTTATGCCAATGTTTCCTTAATATTTCCGCACGTTTGAGCTTGTTATTCGCTCGTTTTATAGTTTATGAATGTGATTTTGCACTAATTTTATGTCGTGCGTATGTAGGTTGTTACGCAGTGTAATTGGAGCTTTTAGGAGCTTGATCGAGCAAGGAAAGATTGGATTTTGATTGAGGATTGGATCGAACACACGAAGGCACGGCACGAGCGAGCAAAGGAGAAAACGGAACAGAAAAATGGCTGGGCGCCACAGGTGGCGCGCCGCGCCAGGCAACGCGCCAGCCTGGTGGGCGCGGTTTCCCACGCGGCGCATGGCCAAAGCGTGCAATCTTTGGCGTGTTCTGGTTGTCTGCACGCGTTCCGAGGCGCGGGGCGCCCGTTATAGCGCCCCTTGTGCGCGTTTTTACTTCCTATTTCATATAGGCTTGGGTCTAACTTATTACTAGGTGTTTGTAAACTCTATAAATATTCTTTTACTTAGTTTTTCATAGGAGTTCAGACTTTGGAGCAATATTGAGAGCTACATACTTCATTGAACAAGGGTTATTCCTAATCTTTCATCTATTACATCAATTACTTCATTATTACATCAAATCTTTGCCTTGTGATTATGAATATGTGTGGCTAAACTCTACGTTCTAGGGTTAGAGTATTACATGAAGGTTGATTGTTGAAGATTGATTCCCATTGATTGAATCCCATAACGGGTTACTTATTCTTTCTTGATTTCACTTGCTTAATTATTAGAGCTCGATAATTATGCATTATCTATGGTTTTTGGATTGAACTCGAAAGAGAGAATCTAATTACGTAATAAGAAAGAATAGGACTAGTTTGTGAACCCGGGCATCGGGGAACCGATTCGCGAGTAGGATAGACATATACTTGCTTGCCTAGTTTAACTCATTACAGGATCGTTAATGCGTGCATGTGATTTAACCCATAGACATATAGGGATTGAAGTAGCTTGCATAGATTGTGAAGAACTGAAAGGTTTTCATAATTACATTTACTCTGTCAGTTAGTAACCCGGGATTTAAGAAGTGGAATCAATTGAATACATCAACTGGATTGTTCGTAACTCTGACCCTGGACCGTCCTCTTATTATTGTTAACACCCAAAGTATTGCACCATTGCTTGACTACACATCTAGCACTTTAATTACTGCTTTTTGGTTACAAAAACTCTCACCATCAAAGAACAAGACCCCTAGATAGTTTGTTTAGAAATTGTTTATTAAGTATTAGTCTGCACAGTCCTCGTGGGAACGATACTCGACTTTATCACTTTATTACTTGGCGACCACGTATACTTGCGTGTGCGTTGGGAGCAACAAGTTTTTGGCACCGTTGCCGGGGACTAAACAATTGACTGATTTCTTTTTGAACAGTTTATTACTTTCTATTCAGGTTTAATTTTTGTTTTGAGTTTTGTGCTGTTTCAGGTATTAGGTCCTCTTTGATCTTTACCTACAGGAATGGCCGCAGAACTAGCTTTAGCTGTGCGAGATGTTGCTCTCCCAAGCCTGGAGGGGGTAGCGTCTAGGATAGTTAAGCCCGCTATCACCGGGCACTTTGAGATTAAGTCCGGCATGATTCAGTTGCTGTATGTGACTGGGCAATATGCTGGATTACTTCATGAAGATCCACAGCAGCACATTCAGAATTTTCTAGATATCAGTGATACTTATACACCAGCGGGGGTTCCTACTGATTATGTTCGCTTGACGTTGTTCCCGTTTTCACTGATTGGGGCAGCAAGGAAGTGGTTAAAGGCTGAAAAGCCTGGGTCTATCACTACTTGGGAGGATTTGGCTAAGAAGTTCTTGGCTAAATTTTATCCATCTGCCAAGACAGCCCGGCTGAGGAGTGAAATTATGTCCTTCAGACAATTAGAAGGAGAGTCTTTGTATTGAGCCTGGGAGCGATTTAAAGCTCTATTGAGAGATTGTCCACTCCACAACCAATCTAATGAGGTTATTGCACACACTTTTGTTGAGGGGTTGAATGCACACACTAAGATCGTGGTAGATGCTGCAGCTGGAGGCCAAGTATTAGCCTTAAATTTTGACCAGATCTATGGTTTGCTAGATAAGTTTTCGCAGAGCAATCCTGATTGGCAGGGAGATGGTAGAGCTATTACGCAGAAATCTGCAGGGGTACTTCAGTTAGATGAAGTTTCAGAGCTAAGGGCGAGGATGGATGCTATTTCCAATCAAATTAGCAAGTTAGCTCTGCCGAAGACTCAGCAACCAGTGGCTCCAGTGCAACAACTCCAGAGTTTTTGTGAGGTTTGTGGTCAAGACCATGCTACATAGGTTTGCTCCTCTAATCCAGAGTCAGTTTATTACGTGGGTAATCAAAACAGGCTGCAGGGTCAAAATCAGTTTGGTAATTCTTATTATCAAGGTAATACGAGAGCCCCAAATAATTATCACCCACTTCCAGCTCCACCACAGTAGGTTAGCAGTTCAGTTGAAGATATGCTAAAGCAGATAATGGCAGGCCAGCAGAGAATGATAGCTGACACTGCAGCCCATGCACAAGCCATACAAGATCTTGCCAATGCTCACAAGAACTTGGAGCACCAGTTGGGGCAATTGGTGGGAGAAATAAGCACTGTTAAAAAAGAACCTTAACAATATCTTGCAGTGACTTTAATTGAAGGTGGTGAGCTGATGGCCAAGTCCGAGGAGAGAGCGGAAATTGAAAAAGTTGAAAAAGTTGAGAAGGTAAAGACGAAAGAAGAGAAGAAAGAGTCACCTCTACCGCCTCCACCATTCCCCCAGAGACTTATACCATCGAAGGATTTGGCCCAGTATCAAAAATTTGTGAGTATGTTGAAAGAGCTTCAAGTTAATATTCCTTTGACTGATGTGTTTGAATTAATGCCATCCTTTGTGAAGTTTTTAAAAGAGATTTTTATCAAGAAGAAAAAGCCTCAAGAGATAGATGCAATTGAGTTAGTTGAGGAGTGTAGCACAATCTTGAGCAAGCTACCTCCAAAACTTCAAGATCCTGGGAAGTTTACTGTTCCTTGTACCATTGGAGGGCATAATATCACGGGTGCCTTGTGTGATTTGGGTGCGAGCATAAATCTCATGCCTCTCTCTGTTTGCAAAAGGTTAGGGCTAGGAGCAATCAAGCCCTCTTCAGTTACTCTTAAGATGGCGGATGGATCACTCACTCACCCTGATGGTAAGTTGGAGGATGTGTTGCTAAAAGTTGGTAAGTTTACATTCTCCGCTGACTTTGTAGTCCTAGATTATGAAGAGGACCGAGAAGCTCCAATCATTTTGGGGAGACCATTCTTAGTCACCTCGAAGGCACTTATTGACATAGAGCTGGGTGAGATGACTGTTAGAGCGCATGGGGAAAAGGTTACTTTCAAGGTGTATACTGAGAAGGAGCACATAGCTACGGTTGAAGAGTGCTCTATGATCGAATGTGTCAAACAAGAACATGGAAGTAAACCACATGTGAAGTTGAAGATATGTTCTCTCAAAGAAAGGAAGAAAGCAAAGGTTCGGCGTAAGAAGAGAAGACGTAAATGCTGGAAGTGAGCTAAAAGTGTCGTCGTGCCACGACGTTAACTAAGGTGCTTCTCGGGAGGCAACCCGAGTTTGTACTTGTATTATTTTATTTATAGTGTCATGTAGTTTTTGTTTTTCCTTGGATTGCAGGTTCATGTAATGTCGAGTTTAAGTGCTGGGTGTCCTCACCCCTGCCTAATACTGCTGACCTGTTGGGGGAAGTCTGAGTACCTCATACTATATGGAAGCTTGGAGGATGCTAGCACCAAGGACTAGAATCTTCAGGGAAGTTTTCTTTACCTTGCACTTTCTTATTTTTAGCACTGAGGACAGTGCTTAGTTTAAGTGTGGGGTGGGGAACTACCCTTTTATTTATCTTTGAGGTTAGGGATGCATGTACCGTAGGTTTTTCTTTTTGTCACTTGACTTTATTTTGATTTGTTTCTTGCTTTAATATATGAAAAAATTTAAAAAAATTAGAAAATCAATGAAAAATTCCAAAAAAGATTTTCCTTTTAGTTTTATTAGTGGTACATGTCATCCGCCCCGTGGTTTTTCTTATGGCCACGGTTCTTTTCCACGGGGAGGCCTTTGAACCGGGTAGTTTTTTATTTTTAGGATTAGGATAGTTAGTTGTAGATGACCCTAGACGAAGGACCTAGGTAGAATGCTAGGTGCCTTTGATTTGTTTGATACCGGTGGACTTGAATCGATTGCATGTGGTACTTGTGGTATCCTTGGATTTTAAATTATGATGCATGCCTAGAAAAAAATGGAATAACCCCCTTGAGATGCTTGAGTCCACTTGCTTGACTTTATTGTGAACATTGTGCATTAGTGCTTAATTTTCCACAAGTTGCACTCTAGATGCTTGATTGAGAGTTGTTGATGGAGCCTTTTTGTGTGGATCATGTGCAATGTGTGTGTGAGGCATATTCTTGTTTGCTCCTTGTTTGCATATTAATGTCTAGAACTTGCCCCGTGTGTGTGCAAAGCGAAATCCTAGGTTTGCTCTAGTCGGGAAATGATACAAGGCCTTCTCTTGATTTGCCTACCCTTACATATACACCTTGGAAAAAAAAATTGTTGTTGTGATTTCTTTGACCCTTTTTGTTGGCACCCACACCCCGATCCTACCCATTTGTTCTAAATTATCTCTTTTGGCCCTTTACTCCTTAAGCACTTTAATTAATATTGTGATATTATTTTGGAGTTGTGGTTGAATATTGGGTTGGTTTTAGAGTGGAACTAATGAAGAGGAATACTTGTGAAAAATTGTGAAGTAGTTGTTTATGAGCATTGGCAAGGTTGGAAAATAATGAAATTGAAAAGAAAAAAAAAGAGTAAAGTTGAAAAGAAAAGAAAAAAAAAATTGTGAAAAAAAAGAGAAATAAAGAGAAAAGAATATTCATTCCTTGCTAGTGTGTGCTTAAAAGAGAAATGCTACTTGTTGAGAAGGTGTGTGTGTGAAAGTGTTGATTGGGTGGCTTTGATGAGAATTGTGTTTGAAATAATTGTGATGTATTAAAAGTGCTTAGGGAGGTAGTCACTATTACCTATATGTATCCTACCCGCCCCTTAGCCTATATTACGACCTTTGTAAAGTCCTAGTTAATCCCGACTGGAGTGATCTTACATTAGTGGAGTCCTACACTACGGGCAAGCCTATGGTACATTGTGTGTGACATGTGAGACTTTCATGAGAGTGAGTGAATTCGTTTGTTATTTCCCCGTTCTATTATGATATCTATTGTTGTGTGTGATCTTTGGGGGGCACTCTTTTGCTTCATATTGGTGAGGGCACATGGTTTGCATGAAATAGGTGAAGTTGATGGTTTCTTGGTTGAGTAGATAGGTGTGATTTTATGGGAGCATGGTTGCAATGAGTTGAGTTTGTGCATTTGAGCTATTTTGGGGTGGTTGTTCTCATATTTTTGAGTTTGGTAAATTGTTGGCATGTTTGTGGATCCATAGTAGTCATGTGTGCATTGGTTCAATGATCGGTATCAACCATAGTCATAGGCAGACCTGTTTTACCTAGGTTGGGAAGTGAGATGTGACTTGCTCGAGGGCGAGCAAAGGTTCAAGTGTGGGGTGCTGATGTTTGGCATTTTATGCCAATGTTTGCTTAATATTTCCGCACGTTTGAGCTTGTTATTCACTCGTTTTATAGTTTATGAATGTGATTTTGCACTAATTTGATGTCGTGCGTATGTAGGTTGTTACGCAGTGTAATTGGAACTTTTAGGAGCTTGATCGAGCAAGGAAAGATTGGATTTTGATTGAGGATTGGATCGAACACACGAAGGCACGACACGAGCGAGCAAAGGAGCAAACGGAACAGAAAAATGGCTGGGCGCAACAGGCGGCGCGCCGCGCCAGGCAACGCGCCAGCCTGGTGGGCGCGGTTTCCCACGCGGCGCATGACCAAAGCGTGCAATCTTTGGCGTGTTCTGGTGGTCTGCACGCGTTCCGAGGCGCGGGGTGCCCGTTATAGCGCCCCTTGTGCGCGTTTTTACTTCCTATTTCGTCTAGGCTTGGGTCTAACTTATTACTAGGTGTTTGTAAACTCTATAAATACTCTTTTACTTAGTTTTTCATAGGAGTTCAGACTTTGGAGCAATATTGAGAGCTACATACTTCATTGAACAAGGGTTATTCCTAATCTTTCATCTATTACATCAATTACTTCATTATTACATCAAATCTTTGCCTTGTGATTATGAATATGTGTGGCTAAACTCTACGTTCTAGGGTTAGAGTATTACATGAAGGTTGATTGTTGAAGATTGATTCCCATTGATTGAATCCCATAACGGGTTACTTATTCTTTCTTGATTTCACTTGCTTAATTATTAGAGCTCGATAATTATGCATTATCTATGGTTTTTGGATTGAACTCGAAAGAGAGAATCTAATTACGTAATAAGAAAGAATAGGACTAGTTTGTGAACCCGGGCATCGGGGAACCGATTCGCGAGTAGGATAGACATATACTTGCTTGCCTAGTTTAACTCATTACAGGATCGTTAATGCGTGCATGTGATTTAACCCATAGACATATAGGGATTGAAGTAGCTTGCATAGATTGTGAAGAACTGAAAGGTTTTCATAATTACATTTACTCTGTCAGTTAGTAACCCGGGATTTAAGAAGTGGAATCAATTGAATACATCAACTGGATTGTTCGTAACTCTGACCCTGGACCGTCCTCTTAATATTGTTAACACCCAAAGTATTGCACCATTGCTTGACTACACATCTAGCACTTTAATTACTGTTTTTTGGTTACAAAACCTCTCACCATCAAAGAACAAGACCCCTGGATAGTTTGTTTAGAAATTGTTTATTAAGTATTAGTCTGCACAGTCCTCGTGGGAACGATACTCGACTTTATCACTTTATTACTTGGCGACCACGTATACTTGCGTGTGCGTTGGGAGCAACAATGGCGTTATAATATTATCCAGATATGTTTATTTCTAAGAGTTTGGTGTGCGTGTTATAATTCTGATTTTATAATCATGAGATAATGTCTGTGGCGTAGTTTATGAAGGTTGTGCAAGTTTTCTTGTTATCTGCGTGAATCTTGCTTTAGACTTAGGCTCGTTCGAGGACGAACGAGAGTCTAAGTGGAGGAGAATGAAACGACCTCGGTCAGTCGTTTCAGGAGATAGAACTCCAATTTGCGTGCCAATAATTTTAAAATCTTTGTAAGGTCCATTGAGACTTATCTGTAAAATTTGAGCTAAATCAGACCTCGTTTGGTAGGCATCGGAAAAAGGTTTCAGCTTTTATTGTCGATAAATATTAAAAAGAGATTTTCGAGCTCGGTTTTCGCGAATGAGCTCCGATTCGAAATCCGAAAGCGTCGTTAGGTTCATATTATTATTTGTGACTTTTGTGAACTTTCGAAAGTAAATTTCGAGGTTGTTCGGCTAGTTTTTGCTGAAATGCCGAAAGTTAAATAATTTGACCTTTTACCATTTAATTTTCATATTGAGTTTCGGGAGTCCGATTTGAGATCTACCTTAGCAAGTGTGTTACATATATTTTGTATAACTTGCTTGAGAAATTTAGAATTATTTCGAATTTTGTAGGTCTTCGTTTTAATTTTTACCGTAGCAGCGAATTTTAAAGGAAAAAGGAAAAAAAAGGGGAAAAGACAAAAAAAGAAAATCAAAGGCGGTGAACATTATATATTGTCCTTTAGCTTACGTTCAGAAAAGGAAGAGAAACGAAAGAGGAACAGAAACAAAATGAGAAAAGAGAAAGATGA
The DNA here is from genome assembly GCA_037355625.1 of Petunia x hybrida. Lineage (NCBI taxonomy): Eukaryota > Viridiplantae > Streptophyta > Magnoliopsida > Solanales > Solanaceae > Petunia > Petunia x hybrida. The sequence goes on along the minus strand of JBBBVM010000516.1, from coordinate 317,940 downwards.
GCGAAGTGAGAAAAAATGCCAGAAAATGAGAAAAGAGCCGGAGAAAGACAGAATTTTCACCCAAAACATTCATGTAATGATCTTAATGTATTATTTTATTTTATTACGTGTGTTTGAATATATTTTAACGGTAAAAATTGGGATATTAGACATCATTTTAATAAGTTCAATTAATAGTTTAAAGGGTTAATTGGACCCTGATAATGGAATTGAGTATATATTCGTACTCAGTGAGTTATGGAAAACATATAAATGTAATTTATTTAGGGTTGGTTATGTGACCTTAAACCCTGTACATAGGCCTGGCCTGCGTATTGCGTATGCGAATAGAGTATCAGGTTCCTAACCGGATTGCCCTAAGATATGAGGAATGAAGCATTTAGCTTAATTTGATATATTTTCTGCTTGTTGAATAAGGAGGATCGTTTGGCAATGAATCCAAAGGACAAAGCGGTTGTTGAGTAACTGTGCTAACTTTGTAACAAGGTAAGTGTTTGTATCAATTTCTTTGGAGTCCCTTGGCCTTGTGGATAATCTACCACATGTTTCTTACATGTGTAGCTGCCGATAAACGTACTCATTACGTCTTAGCTTTCAATTTATATTGTATATAATATGTTATGCCCTGTTGTTGGTATTGCATTGAGCATATGAGCATTGCACTCTGGTTTTGAGCATTGCATATTCTTCCCAGTAATCGATGAGAGTCCCGAGCCGGTGAAGGGTCATCATTGCATATACTTCCCGGTTGGCGATGAGAGTCCCGCGCCGGTGATGGGTCATCATTGCATATACTTCCCAGTTGGCGATGAGAGTCCCGCACCGGTGAAGGGTCATTATTGCACATACTTCCCGGTTGGCGATGAGAGTCCCGCACCGGTGAAGGGTCATTATTGCATATACTTCGCGGTTGGCGATGAGACTCCGCATCGGTGAAGGGTCATTATTGCATATACCTTCCGGTAATCGATGAGGGTCCCGAGCCGGTGAAGGGTCATTATTGCATATACTTCCCGGTAATTGATGAGTGTCCCGAGTCGGTGAAGGGTCATTGCTGCATATACTTTCCGATAATCGATGAGACCCTAGCCGGTGAAGGTATCAGACACATATGACTGCATTGCATCATACCGCATTCAGCCCATCTCATTGCACCGCATACTAACTAGTGTGTGACTATTGTGCTGTATTTTATATACCATGTTGTGGGCATATTTCAGTTTGCCTATATATTTCTGGCTTGTATCCTGTGTTGCACGCCGCAACAATATAAGTATATGGACCGGGTTGCACACCGAAACAGTATAAAATACGGATCGGGTCCCACGCAACAGTATAAATATATGGATCGGGTTGCACGCCGCGGCAGTATAAATATATTGATCGGGTTGTACACCGCAACAGTATTTATTTCTAATTGTTGATATGTTCGGGATACTTAAAAACCTATTTGTTCTGTCTACCTTATGTCCCTTGTCATTTATGGTTCCATACGTGTTTCCAGTTATTATCTGGCTCTGCTTTTTTATAGTTTAAATAAGATGGATTTGGTTTACCTGTTTTTCTTCTCCCTGGATAGCTATCCTATTCTTTGAGGTGGCTTGTCTGCCCCACTTATTAAGTCCTTTTGACTCACCCTGGTTTGTTTTTTGTTTTTGTCTATCTATTTCGTTTCGGCAGGTTCGCTTCAGGATTAAGTTCGCCACTTTGTGAAGGAGCGAAGATGACTTCGGCTATCAGGGTAAGCCAGCTTTTATTCCGGATGGCCACCAGTTTTATGTTTATTATTTTTGTTGTACTTTGCTCCCTTCAGGAGGTATCTGTCTTCTTTTGTACTCTTAGATGTCTAGTCTGGATAGCCCTAAACCTAGTATGTTGGATAGTCAGCTGTAATTTCTTTTTTACAGCTTGGAGGTATCAGTATGTCTGTGCATTTTCTAAGTCTTGTTCTTATTTATGAATTGAATTATATTTATTTTCTTTATTTAATTGGTAAGGGTTCGCCCGACGGGTCTAGTGGAGGATGTCGGATGCCCGCACGGCCTAGCTTGATTCCGGGTCGTGTCAATCTATCGGTGCACAACAGACGTAATTGCTCAAGAAAGGCACACTGATACACGTTCTCAAACAATTAGAACAGTCAGAGCGACCATAAGCCATCTAATATCTAGGTGCACAAACATACTACTTGAACATACATTACGAAACGTGTAATAACACAAGTATGTATGAAATATTGATGAACATTCATTTCATTAATACCAGACAGCCTGTAGGATCATAATATACATTTAGTTCTTCCTGAATATAGCATTTGTTTATAAAAATTGTAGAAAAAAAAAAAGGAAAGGGAAGACTAAAACTGCAAGTCATCTGAATTTGCACCGCCAGAGATTCTTCTTCTGGATTGTAGCTCTTGCATCGAAGTCTCACCCGGTATTCGAAGGCAAAATTTCCAACCTAGCACCCCAAGCAGCAACATCTTTGTGATACTGTGTCACAACGGGAGGAAAGTCAGCCAAACTGAGGAATTCCTTTGTAGAATGGTGGAGGCAGCAGAACTGGGTATCTACTGCTATAAATATCACTCCTTACATTGTATTGTACAATCAAGCGATTCACAATGGAATTCGGCTATTCTCAAGGAATAAAAATACTTTATTTTTCTTTCTTATTATTTCTCTCTTTTATTTACTTACTTTTCCATCGTATTTACTGTATTTCTTATGACCTCATTCTAAATTAATTGTTTAACCTAGGTGATAGATTTTAGGTTTAAACAACACGATCTACCACGGCAAAGATGCTATCATGTCCGCCCCTAGACCGTCGCAACCCCATCACTAAATCCATCGATATATCAACCCACGGGCTACTAGGAATGGGTAACAGAGTGTACAAGCCATGAGGACTAGACCTCGATTTAGCCCTCTTTCAATCTAGATAAGTATTGCAAAATATCTCCACATCTCATCGCATCTTCAGCCAGTGGAACTGCTTAGATAGAATTCCAAGAGTTTTATCCACCCTGAAGTGATCCATTAAGCCCCCGAAGTGAGCTTTACGAACCAAAATATCTCTCCAAGATAACACAGGCACACACACTCTCCTTTTTTTGAAGAGATAACCATTATGCCATTGATATTTATCAACCCTCAGGCCACACTCTATAGTGTCGGACGCTCTTGAGCTGTGGGTCAAATTCGTACATCGACTTGATGCTCTCAAAACCCATTAACCTAGAAGCTAGAGTTGTCACTAAGGCGAACATTGTAATGAATTACATAGGGAAAGCTCTCAATAAACTTCACTCACTTGGCATGATAATTCAAAGACTCATGATCAGTTTTAATTACAAACTCTCTTGGCCACAGATAATGTTGCAAATGGGCCAATGCTCTCACCAAGTTGTATAACTCCTTGTCATAAGTCGAGTAATTCAAGGTTGCTCCCTAAAGCTTTTCACTAAAGTAAGCAACCGGCTTCCCATCTTGCATAAGCACTCCTCCAATACCGACCCCAGATGCATCACATTCGACCTCGAAGGCTTTGATAAAGTCGGGGAGTTGCAATAACGAGGTTGAACTAAGTCTCTACTTCACATCTTGGAAGGCCCTTTCTTGGGACTCTCCCCACACAAATGGTTGGTCTTTCCTAACAAGCTTGGTCAAGGGTGCTGCTACGGTGCTAAAATCACTGACAAACCTCCTATATAAACTAGCTAACCCATGGAAACTACGAACAGAAGACACCGAAGTAGGGGTCGGCCAATCCTTAATAGCCTTGACTTTTGATTCATCAACATCAACACAATTGGAACTCACAATCAATATAAGAAATACAACACGTTAAACACAAAAGGTACATTTTTTGAAGTTAGCATACAACTTCTTATTTCTCAAAACATCAAGCACAAGCCTTAACTGTTCTACATGTTCTGTCACAAATTTATTATAAAAAAGTATATCATCAAAGTACATAACAACAAACTTATTTATAAATGATTTAAGCACATGATTTATCAATCTCATGAATGTGCTCAATGCGTTAGAGACACCGAAAGGCATCATTAACCATTTATACAGACCGAATTTAGTCTTGAATGCAGTCTTCAACTTATCACCCGGTTTCATTCGGATTTGGTGATAACCGGACTGAAGGTCAATCTTTGAATAGAAACATGAACCATTAGATTCATCTAGCATGTCATCTAATCGAGGAATAGGATGACGATACTTTACCCTTATTTTGTTGACTGCCCGGTAATAAACACCACATTCGCCACGTTCCATCTTTCTTTGGCATAAGTATGACCGGAATGGTGCATGGAATCAAGCTCTCTCGAACCAGCCCTTTGTTCAGCTATTCATCCACCTGCCGTTGGAGCTCTTTGGTGTCTTTGGGATTACACCTGTAGACTGGTTTGTTTTAAATTTGAGACCCCGGGATGAAATCAATTTGGTGCTCGATTCCTCGCAACAGAACCAATCCACCTGGCATTTCTTCAGGAAACGGTCCCCAAATTCCTGCAAAATATTTTGAATAACACTAGGCCATCGTACCCCCTTTTTCTTAACTTGAAGCGAGTCAAGGTTCGGGTTTGACTAGGTGACTCAGTTAAGTCGGTTTTAGAGTCGCCATCTAATAACTTCGTCTAGGCGTATTAGGGATGTCTGATTGCCTTTGATTTGCTTCGGGAGTCATGTTACAGAGATTTTAAGGGTAAAAAGTCCTAGTGACTCGGGAAGAAGGTGTTAGGCACTTTTCAAGGCCCACGAAAGGTGGTTCCCGCTTAAGTTTTAATTTTGGGATGTTGAAAGTGTAACAGGGCTAAAAGTGACTAATCTCTAAAAGTGTAATGCTAATTCTAAAGTCATCTTCCTAGATCAAGGATTAAAAATCAAAATCAATCATGCAAGAGGAGTATTTGCGCAAAGAGTTAATAGGGGCAGTGCTATATATAATTAAAGCAGATATGGGCCTTTTAGAATTTGCAAATACGACCTAAGCCCACTGCCTAATAGCATATTTGTCTATCAATTGCATATATTGATTCAACAGGGCTAACTTTGCATAAAAGAACCACAGACAACTTGTTAATGCAAATTCAATAACTGGGCTAATTGCAAAAATAGGCAGGTTTTTGAAAATAGTTTTCAAATGACACAAAAAACCAACTTGTGGTTAATTTGTCAAAGAAATGTGATGCGGGGCAAACCACCACAAGGCCCATTACTAGAAGCCAAGCCAAAGCAATCCATGATGCTCATTTATACTTGATTCGAAAGGGCATTGATGATACGAGCTCTACAGATGATTTGAAGATCATGCATTTGAGCTCAATTGAAGGAGGGACACCTATGCTTCAGGGCCAGGCAAAGCGCCTAACCCCAGGAGGAGCACCTAGCTGAGGCGCCCAGGAGGTACACCTGACAAGCCAGGCGGAGCGCGCAGATTGAAGGCAAACTAGGCGGAGCGCCTGACCGACCGGGCAGAGCGCCCAACCAATTGGTCAGTAGCTTCACCAGGCGGAGTGCCTAGATTCAGGCCAAGCGCCTGACTTGCTGATTTCTCCAACATTTTATGTGAACTACCTATTTTAGCCCTAAGTGTACGATTGTATTTCAACCTAGCTGAGGGCGTTTTAGGCATTTCATAACATTGTAAAGGAGTACTATAATTAAACTTCTTATCTCATTTATGTCTTCAACTTACCTTGAATTATACATATTGATGAGATTTGCTCTCTAAAAAAACCTTGTATTGTTTTGGCTTGAAATCAATTGGAAGAATCCAAGTTGGCCTTCAATCCTCTTGATCATTCTATTTGCAAGGGCCGGATGTCTCATGAGGATAGTTGCGTAGCGTAGATTTTACTTGATTCGAACGAGGATGTATCAAAACATCGTTCTTGGGTGCTTACCTCGTAAGTCGTTTAAGTCGCGTCTCGCTTTATCTTTACTTTTATCACTTCCGTAGTTTACCCCTTATCAGCTGGTATCAGAGCCAGGCTCGAGTGTTGTTCTTAGAAACCCTCGTTCCTTGTTCATCGTGTTTTTATCTTGTTCTTTTTGTTATTCATGTTCTTGTTCTTGAAATTTTGAAAAAGAAGAAAAAACATGCAAAAACTTGAAAATCAAAAAAATTGCTAGATCTTGTTGGTTGTGATGATTTCTTGGATGTTTGTTATCGAGGATTGTTCTATGATGTTAACCTGTTGTTTTGATACCCTCATTACGTCGTTTGGTGTAGTATATTGAAAATCAAAATTTTGAAATCTTAAAATTCTTGAAACCCATGGAAAATTTGCTCAAAATCTTGAATCAAGATTGTTGTTGGTTGTTTATTATAATAAATCATTGGGGTTTGTTTGTAGTAGTTGAAAACACCTTTGGGTATCATTTAAATTGAAAAACATCTTGAAATAGTTGGAAAAATTGGTTGCAAAACGTCAAAAATCGTGTTCTTGGGGAAGCTGAACACAGGTTTAGGCGGAGCGCCTGACCTCTAGGCGGACCGCCTGCAATGCTCACTGCCCGAATTTTGGCAAAAACCAGGCAGAGCACCTAACACCTTGGGCGGACCGCCTAGCCCTGTGATGGGTTTGGGTAGTTTTATTTTGAGGTTTTCGTGTTTCTTTTGTTTCCGTTGCTTCCGCTTAGTACTTTGAGAGTAACACTACTGCTTAGTTAGTACTAGTTCATTGAGCGATTAGGATACTCGTGCGTAGAGGAGAGTAGAACTCAAAGAAGCCTCGTAGTGTAATTTTTGCTTCAAGTGCGCACCTATATAGCCTAGCGTTCATCGAATCCCATCAACTCCACTCTTCCCGAAGAGTATTTGGTTCTTGTGAATTTGTTTGGTTATTGAGGAAGTTGTTCAACTACGAGGAGGCCATTGAGATCAAGCTTCTGTGAACCTACCCCAACTTGAGTGTACCCGAGTTACATTCAAAAGTGAGGGAATGCGTGATGACTTATACTCTAATCTCTTTTCTTGTTTTTGATTGCTTGTAGGTACATGGCGGAAGAAAAGGGAAAAGATACCGTTGAGGTCCCAACAATATTTTGGCTGCTTTCTTAGCTGAGGTGAAGTTTCTAAGCCTCAAAATGGAAATCTTTGAAAGAGAAAGGACCCCGAGCCTCCACAAAGATGCCGGAGAAGGCACAAGTGATGGCTCAACCGTAAGGCCGGAACAATTTTTCGAGCTAGCTCGTCAGCAAAGGTTGAAAGAAGAAGCTCTTGTTCGTGAAAGAATATTGGGTAATCCCCAACTCTTGGGCAATCCCCAAGGTGAAGTTCCACTCATGCGGCCCGTAGAAATATAGCACCCTTGAGCAAGTTTTTGAGGCTCAAGAAGGGGAGGGAACCGGACTTGGTGACAATTATGATGACTTTGATGCTCCCTATCCAAATAGTAGGACCATGAATGGAGGCCGGGGAATGGATAGAAGTCGTGGGCAAGGTCGTGGACCTCCAAGGGGTTATGTGGGGAGGAACTTGAGGCGTGAGTATGATGAAGTTGACGACTACTACGGGGATCAACCGGAACCAAACCATGGGGGTCGTGACAATAATCTTAATAGTGTGAAGATCACTATCCCACCTTTTAAAGGGACTAGTGATCCATAGATGTTCTTAGAGTAGAAAGTTCAATTGGAGCAGGTGCTTGAAATAAATGACATGTCCGATGAGAAGAAAGCCACTTATGCCATTGCTTTATTTGAGTCATATGCTTCCACGTGGTGGGAATCCGTCAAGAGGTCAAGAAGAAGAGTTGGGATGCCCGTGAACATTGCTTGGGAAGAATTGAAAGAGGTGATGAGCACCAAACATGCGACAACTAAGTACCGGCAAGAACAACTCAAGAGGCTTTATGAGTTGAAACAAGACTTCAAATCGGTTGATGAGTACTTCAACGAGTTTGAAAAGAACCGAATGGCCCTTGACATGGAAACGGAAGATGAGGAGCAAACTATCATCCGATTCAAAAGTGGCTTAAATCGAGAGATTGCTTCTCAATTGAGGTTACACATGTTTCATTCTCTTCAAGATGTTTGTGATGCCGCGGTTGAAGCCGAAAAGTGGCTCAAGGAAGAGAAAGTTCCTCGCTATAAGAGTACTACTTCTACTCCCATGACTCGACCGAAAGAATGGAAAAACCCAAACACAAGTGGTGCTAGTGGAAGTCGTGATGTGAAGAAGCCTTTTGAGAAGGCCACCCCAAGAAGCGACTTCAAAGAAGTGGGAATTAAATACTCCTTCTTCTTCTACTTTTCAATGTCACAAGTGTAAAGGCTATGGCCACTTTGCCAAAGATCGCCCCACCCAAAAAACAATGATAATCATGGATGATGGGTTGGTGTATAAGGAGGAAAGTGAGCCCGAGGGTGAGGTTGTTGAGGATAATGAGGTAGTTGAGGGAGAAGAGGAAGCGGCGGAGGGCGATGACCCTAACATGTTCTTAGTGGTACGTCGTAGTTTGAGTGCCATGATGAGTGAGGAGGAGGTAGATGTGCAAAGGGAGAACTTGTTCCATGCTAGGTGTAGGGTGAAGGGACAAGTGTGCTCCATGATTTTTTGATTTGGGTAGTTGTGCTAATGTGTTGAGCCAAACATTGGTTTCACAATTGAAATTGCCTACCCTTAAACACCCAAGCCCCTACCGATTACAATGGTTGAGTGAATATGGGGAGTTGAAGATGGTGAAGCAAGTCTTGGTAAAGTTCAAGATTGGAAACTATCAAGACGAGCTAATGTTTGATGTGGTGCAATTGCAAGCTTGCCACCTCTTGTTTGGTAGGCCTTGGCAATATGATAGGAGTGTGGTACATGATGGCCGAGCCAACACTTACACGGCTAAACATGAGGGCAAGAAATATGTGCTCAAGCCCTTGACACCAAATCAAGTGAGTGATGACTATAGGCGAATGAGGGAGTTGAAAGAAGTGGCTAAAGCTAAGTCCCCTGTGGTGACTAAGCCTTTGGCCGAGGGCCCTACCACTCCACCATCTATCGTCAGTAACATTTGTGCCATGATGCAACCGGGTGAGTACTTGAGAGGTAATGATGGCACCAAAATGCTCATTTTCCTAGTGCACAAAGGTATGGTTTTAAATTCTGATTGTGATTATTTATCTAAACCTAACCCTTTTCCTAGTGCTTTTGAGAATGTTTTGAAGGTATTTGAGGACATGTTCCCGGAAGATATGCCGAGTGGTCTTCCTCCATTGAGGGAGATTGAGCACCAAATTGATTTTGTCCCGGGGTCCACAATCCCAAACAAGCCAGCCTATAGGAGAAACCCCGAAGATACCAAGGAATTGAAAAAGCAAGTGGATGAGTTGCTCAACAAGGGCTTGGTTCGTGAGAGCTTGAGTCTGTGTGCCGTACCGATCTATCTTGTGCCAAAGAAGGATTGGACATGGAGGATGTGTGCTGATTTCCGTGCAGTCAACAAGATAACGGTAAATTATCGTCATCCCATTCCTAGACTTGATGACATGCATGGTGAATTTAGTGGTTCTAGTGTCTTTACCAAGATATATCTTAGGTCCGGCTACCACCAAATTTGAATGAAACCGGCTGATCAGTGGAAGGCCGCATTCAAGACCAAGTTTGGTCTCTATGAATGGTTGGTGATGCCTTTTGGCCTCTCGAACGCACCTAGTACTTTCATGAGGTTGATGAACCATGTCTTAAAGCCGTTTATTAACAAATTAGTGGTTGTCTATTTTGATGATATCTTGATATATAGCAAATGAATAGATGATCATGTTGGCCGCTTAAGTCAAGTCCTTAAAGTACTAAGAGCCGAAAAGCTCTATGCCAATTTTAATAAGTGTGCCTTTTGTGTTGAAAAGGTTGTCTTTCTTGGTTTTGTTGTTAGTGCCAATGGCCTTCACAAAAATTGTACTAGATCCATTGGTTTCCTAGAAAGAGGGTGAACTAAAAGGTTTCTTTTATAAGGCAATAACAATGTTTCACCGTCACTAGTCATCCAAGAAAATGAACTCTTTTTTTTGCCCGAAAATTTGTTCGTGACATAAAAAAACATGTGAATTTGTCCTGGTTCAGGGTGGAAGTTGCAACTAACAAAGGTGATCATGTTTGAACACTTTCCCTCAAAAAATTATGTTGTACAGAGGTCAACCCTTAATTTTATACATATACTATATACTTTAAGCACCCTATTGAATAACCGTAACAAAATTTTTGTTTTTGCCACTAATCGAGGCGAAGCAACAACTAGTGAAGTGTGGTTGAATGAACATCTTTCGTTTTAATAAGGCATGATGTCTGTTATAGAGAAATAATATTATATGGTAGTCGAAGCCATTAGAGATTGGCCCACTCCTACTACTGTTTCTCACGTTAGGAGTTTTTATGGTCTTGCTAGTTTCTATAGGCGCTTTGTGAGGGACTTTAGTACCATTGCCGCACCATTCACCGAGTTAGTAAAGAAAGACAAACCCTTTGTGTGGGGAGAGCCTCAAGAGAAGGCTTTCCAAGAGTTGAAAAGTAGGTTAAGTACCGCCCCTTTGTTGCAATTGCCCGACTTCAGAATGGCATTTGAGGTTGAATGTGATGCCTCGGGGGTGGGTATTAGGGGTGTTCTCATGCAAGAAGAGAAACTTGTTGCCTACTTTAGTGAAAAGTTGAAGGGTGCAACCTTGAATTACTCCACGTATGACAAGGAGTTGTATGCCCTTGTGTGAGCTCTAGCTCATTGGCAACACTACCTATGGCCTAGGAAATTTGTGATCAAGAGTGACCATGAGTCACTCAAGCATCGTAGAGGCCAAGAGAAGTTGAACAAAAGGCATGCCAAATGGGTAGAATTCATTGAGTCATTTCCCTATGTGATTCATTACAAGAAAGGGAAGGACAATGTTGTGGCCGATGCACTTTCTCGGATGTTTGCTCTTACCACCACTCTTGCTTCCAGGATCATGGGTTTTGAGAGTATTAAATTGATGTATGCTCAAGACCCTAAGCTAAAGAGTATTCATGAAGCTCTTGAAAAAGGGGAAAGAGTTGAGAAATACCAATGCGTTGATGGCTATATCTTTAAGAATGGTAGAGTTTTTGTGCCCGAGTCCTCATGGAGGGAGTTGCTTGTTCGTGAAGAACATTGTGGGGGCTTGATGGGTCACTTTGGGAGAACAAAACCTTGGCCATTCTCATGGAGCAATCCCATTGGCCAAAGATGGGATTGCAAGTTGAGCGACTTTGCAATACACTTGGATTGCAAGTATGCTAAGTCCAAATCTAATTCTCATGGTTTGTATACTCCCCTTCCTATTCTTACTAGCTCGTGGATGGATATTTCTATGGATTTTGTTATGGGATTGCCACGGTCTAAGGGGGGACATGATAGAATTTATATTGTTGTGGATAGTTTCTCTAAAATGGTTCACTTTATTCCTTGTAAAAAGAGTCATGATGCACAACATGTAGCTTCTTTGTTCATTGATCATGTGTTAAAATTGCATGGTGTGCCTCAAACCATTGTGAGTGATTGGGACTCTAAGTTCCTTAATCATTTTTGGAGGTGTCTTTGGGGTGCTCTTGGCACCAAGTTGTTGTTCTCTACGTCCCACCACCCTCAAATAGATGGTCATACCGAGGTGGTGAACCGAACTTTGGGTGCTCTACTTAGAGCTATGACCCGAGGTAAGGCCGGGACTTGGGTTTAAAATTTGCCTCTTATGGAGTTTGCATATAACCGTACATTGCATAGCATGATTGGCATAACTCCATTTGAGTGCGGTTATGGTTTTAATCCTTTGCTTCCACTTGATCTAACCCTTTTGCCCAAGGATATGGTTGTTAGTTTTGAAGGTAAAAGCCGAGCTAAGGCAATGCTTGAGATCCCTACCAAGGCAAGGAAGAGCTTGGAGGAAGCCTATGTAAAGGTGGCCTTCAAGAAGAACAAGGAAATGAAGAAATTGGAACTCAAGAAAGGAGATTGGGTGTAGGTGCACTTTCGCAAAGAGAGGTTTCCAAACCTTAGAAAAGGAAAGTTGGCACCCCGAAGAGATGGGCCATTCCAAGTGCTCTCCAAGATCAACAACAATGCCTATGTGATCGATTCACCCGGTGAGTACAATGTTTCAAATACTTTCAATGTTAGTGACTTGGCTCCTTTGGATGTAGGTGACGATGCCGTGGAGGATGATGCCTTAATTTCGAGGATGAAATCTTCTCAAGAAGGGGAGGATGATTCGGGGCAAACCACCACAAGACCCTTTACTAGAACCCAAGCCAAAGCAATCCATGATGCTCACTTATACTTGATTCAGAAGGGCATTGATGATACGAGCTCCGAAGATGATTTGAAGATCATGCATTTGAGCTCAATTGAAGGAGGGACACCTACGCTTCAGGGCAAGGCAGAGCGCCTAGCTGAGGCGCCCAGGAGGCGCGCCTGACAAGCCGGGCCGAGCGCCCAGACTGAAGGTAAACTAGGCGGAGCGCCTGACCAACCAGGCGGAGCGCCCAGCCAATTGGTCAGTAGCTCTACCAGACGGAGCGCCTAGATTCAGGCCGAGCGCCTGACTTTCTGATTTCTCCAACTTTTTGTGTGAACTACCTATTTTAGCCATAAGTGTTCTATTGTATTTCAACCTAGCTGAGGGTGTTTTAGGTATTTAATAACATTGTAAAAGAGTGCTGTAAATACACTCCTTAGCTCATTTATGTCTTCAACCAACCTTGAATTATACACATTGATGAGATTTTCTCTGTAAAAAAATCTTGTATTGTTTTGGCTTGAAATCAATTGGAAGAATCTAAGTTGACCTTCAATCCTCTTGTTCATTCTATTTGCAAGGGCCGGATATCTCTTGAGGATAGTTGCGTAGCGCAGGTTCTACTTGGCTCGAACGAGGGTGTATCAAAACATCATTTTTTGGTGCTACCTCGTAAGTTGCTTAAGTCGCGTGTCGCTTTATCTTTACTTTTATCGCTTCCATAGTTTACCCCTTATCAAAATGTTGGCCATTTTGGGTCGATGTGTTTGACATTAATGCCAAGCACTAGCCCTAATGGCTTTTTGTTTTCGGGGTTGGTTTTCCAAAAGTATATATATAGGTAGATTGTTTTCCAAAGTGGGGGACACAAAGCATATAAATGCAAATAAAGGATTCCACACATAAATATACATATATAAGCATGCAAGTACATGTCTAGGCAGTATGAATTAGTTTTAAAAATATACATATAGATTGTATAATCAACCCCTTAAACTTATTCTCCCCTATATTAGTGTATAGGAGATGTAAGCTTTGGAAAAAATGAGTTTAAACACATAAACATGCCAGTTTTTAAAAAGGGATTGGGCCTAGGTTAGAAACGTAACAGGGGCAGTTCAGATTCGCAGAAAAGTAGTTAATTCAAGTCGTCGTTACACAAATAGCCCCCTGTTATCAAAATTTCCATATTTGCATACGAGAACTTCAATCAAACACTGTGATATTGATTTTAAGTTATAGTACGTTGAAGACATGCTGATCCAAACTTCCAGTCATCATTTAAACTTGTTTTTCATGCAAGATCACTTGTTTTAATTAGGCATGATGCGTACAAACAAAGAGGAAAGGTAAAGAGAAGCCCCTGTGTAGCCGGATAAGATTAATCACATATATATACAACCAGTGAACCTAACAAATACATAGCCAAATAGGAGAGAGTTTATGCTATAACAGAGACAACAAAATAACAGTCTGATGCACTGTGTAAGCTCACTGCTTGTGCCCTGCGTTGGCTAACATACAAGCCATTTCCCTTGCACAAACTTATCAATAACACAAGGCCTTTAATGCCCTTTTCCACACAGTTTGGCATCCTACAATAGAAAATTAAGGTATAGTCCCTAGGACTATCCCAAAAGAAACCTGCAAGCAATGTTAATGGCCAAAAGAGAGGTCCATACAGATAGCGCACATACATAGTACCAATGGACCAGACATTCACATGTTTATAAGGTGCAGAGAAAAAGACTATCTTTAGCAACTATCAAAGCCAAACAATCAGTGATGAAAACAGTGAATGTGCAGCAACTAAGAGTCCTTACCAACTGTGTAAGGATCCTTTTATTTTCAAGTAGCAAATAAGAAAGAACAGTGAAGGTTTTGACTAGAGAGGAGAGGGAGAGAGCAGTTTTTTAGACGTGTGTGTTGTTGTCTAGAATGAAGAATAGAACCAGTTTATATAGGTGTGAAGGGTAGAGTTTTAAATTCAAACGGGCAAAGTAAAAATGGCAAGGAGAGATAGTTTTCCAGAATTAAAAGGGAAGCCTTGGTACACTTTCCAAATATAAACCAATTAGTATCCTAGAATTAGAGTAGATCATGATTCTATCCAAGTATAATCCTTTATCCTTAACAATAATCAGGTCCAAGTTCAATGATCAGGGCACAAGAATGTTCTAAGCTAATTTGGGTCCGGAATCCCCTTGATTGCCTTAACAGATTCTAAGTGTTCTCAAATGGATACTTTTAAAATCACTAAAACAACTTTCCATTCTAATATCAATCAAAGACTTCAAATTAAACAAATCAGGATCTTTCTAATCATGTTAATCAAATCAAAATTCCAAACTTTGAGCTAGGCAAATCATGTGAATCATGTATTTTAGCAAAATAAGAGATTAAATACACTGCAAAACAAGAATGAGCATAATCAATTCTCATAGATTCTAAAGCTTAACCTAACAAAGCTGACATAGAGCACAAGCTATGGATGTATCAAATCCAAGCGTTCAAAAAGGTTCGCAACAAAGTTCAGTAAGCCTAAACAGTAATCATATAAATTTTGCCCCAACCAATTGACATGTACTAATTAAATGACTAAACATGCTAATGCACTATAAAACTAACAAAATTCAGGCATAGGTATCACATAATGATTCAAGCACAGTAAAAGGGAAAGGGTTACCCATTTTGAATTGGAGTCTGGTCAATCTCAACCCACTTTCGATCATATATGCATAAGGGTTTTTCCCATCCACTGGGACAGTAATGCTCAGGTTTTACATAGACACCACCGGAGTTTCCTTTTTCCGGTGATAGAGGTGAAGGTTGGGGAAGGTTGGATTTTGACCTTCATTGTTTATGTAAATTGTTATAGGGTTTTGTTGCGGGCGACGAGGGTAGTAGAGAAATGTAATTTGTTTGGTGTTTCGCCTGTGGAATTGGCCAGAAATGGCCTTGGCAGTGGCAAGTTAGGGTTTTTGGACAAGAGAGGGAAAAAGAGAAGGGCAGTGGGTGTATCTGAGTGGGAAAGAGGGGAAATGGTTTTAGGTTTTTGGGTTTGTGGGGGGGGGGGTTGTGAAGTAATTAAAATGGAAATAAAAATCTTGGCCATCGGATCAAGTGTTTGAACGGCTAGGATGAGGCCACGTATGCCCACGTGGAGCTGACGCGGGTGTGAGGTGTATATATGTGGTGTACATATTTGCTAAATGTATATATGTGTATAAAATGGTATGAAATGGTATAAAATGCATATAAAATATGTAGAAAAAATCAAACTTAATTTAAGAAATACTAAATAATTAAGAAAAAATGCAGAAAATATTATTATGAATTTTAAAATAATTTTGAGCATTTTTTTTGAAAATAGAGGCAATTGCAAAATTCGTAATTAAACGTGCAGATTTCGTAAATAGCAGTAGTTTGTGCCGGTGTCTTTAAAAATAGCCTAAATAGTTTGCTTGTGTGAAATAAAGATTTTGAACTGAATTTAAAATGAAAATGATAGGGTAAACTGTACGGTAATTGGTGGAATTTTGTCTGAAAATTGCTTTTGAAACAGAAGGGACAAAATTGGGTGTCAACATAGGAAAATGGTTATCGTTAGTGAAGTCATCATTAGAACTCATAAGGATACCCTTGTGTACAAGGAAAATCATCAGCTTTCTTTTGTCATTGCCTTGTAAGCACTTACCCGGTTGCATGATTGCATAAATATTACCTGTCACGGGCGGTGTTTCAGCATTGTCCTCAGCCATAATTTTTGTCCCCACGTGAGACTTAGTTTTGACAACTTCTTTCAGTTTCCTCATTCATTTATAGTCCTCGCTGATTTGTTTCGGAGTCAAGGATTTAAGTGTGAAACTCTTACCCTCAATGATAAGGGGTAAAATAGCGGAAGCAATAATCTAAATGAGCGGAAGCAATAAACACACAAGATACAAGAAATGTAGATTGGGAAGACAAGAAGTGAGAAGAAAGAAAGAATCAAACTCACGTACGTTACTTGATTCAATAAGGAAAAGAGACTCGAACCGTTCAAGGATCATACTAGGACGATCCCATAGATTCTAAGTTAACGAGATACATGAAGCTTCGGGCTTCAACAAAGAAGGCAAAGCCTCTCTTCCAATTTTTCTCTCTACAGTATTCAACAATGTCTAGGTAAGATTAAATGAAAGACTAAGGGGTGTATTTATAGTTTTTCCTAACCCCTTGTGAAATGACTAAAATGCCCATGGGTTAGGTTAAGACATACAAGCCACTTAAGGGCAAAATAGGAACTTCACTCCAAAAATCAAGCAAGCTTCAGCGTTGGGCGCTCTGCCTGGGATCTGGGCGCTCCGCCTGGCTGTGCTTGGGTTTAGGCGCTCCGCCTGGCTGTGCTAAGCGCTCCTCCTTCATTGGTGCTCCAATGCATGTTCAAGTCACTTACGGAGCTCTTGACTTGTATTCCTTGTGCTCTTAAGCATCGCTCTTGATGGTTGGTGTCTTAGCTCGATTTGCCCCTTATCATCCTCCCCTTCTTGAAAGAATTTCGTCTTCGAAATCAAACCATCAATCCTACATTCAAAACAAGCACAAACAAGTTACCTACTTTACAAGTAGGTTAGCTTTAACAAGAATAAGTGCAAATGGTGTGGAAAACACATACTTGTGATAGAGCCAAGCATCAATACCAATTAAAAAGCGTATGTTCCCAAAGGAAACAATAAATTCTTGGCTCAACAAGAACAAGCACTTACAATCATAACAAGAAAAGAGATCAAGGGTATACATGTAGCAATCAAATTCCCCACGACCCCTAAGCCTATATCCTTCATACCAAGCCTTCAATGCATTTTTATCACATTGTGGTACATTGGCTTTGGCATGCTAAACACTCAAGGTGCGATCAACATATGGGATGGAGTAAGCAAAACAGTTCAATTTACAACTAACATCAAATACTCCACTCCCCTTCTTAGAAGCATTCTTACACACACCAAGAGGTACCTCCTCACCTCAAAATTTACCTCCAAGACAATCCCCCTCACTAGACAAACTCCCAAGGGAGGTCTCATACAATGGATTCTCTATAGAGTTAAGCTTTTCAAACCATGGAGGTTCAAACTCACACCCTACTCTAGTTAGATATAAATGACCATTTTCATTGAAGTCACCCTTATAGAAAGGATTAGTATAGGCACACTTCTCAAATTCATTAGCAAGCAAAGGTGAAGTATTCAAACTAGAGACAACATCTACACTTGAGGAGTCATCAAACACAATTCGATCCATCTCATGCAATAGAGACTCCTCAAGGTCATGATTACCCTCACTACAACACATTAGACCACCACTACCAATTAAGCAATAAAAGGGAAGAATAGGATATTCATGCAATTCATCTTCTCCTTTATCAAATATGGGTGAGGTGACATAACCAGGTTCACAAACAAGGTCAACTTTAATATTTTCACTAAAGAGAGGTTCAATGAAAACCAAGCTCACATCATGATGTGGCTTTTCAACCCTCTCAACTAGTGGTTCATTTGCACACACAAGTTGACCCAACGGCTCTACACTAGTTTCAAACACATTGTAATCATACATATCATCAACTAGTATGGAGTTATCACAAACACCAACACAAGACAAGGAAGTAATATGCCTATGGGAAGAAGAACTAACACTTACATTTGAGTTTCATCCGGGCTCAGTCAATGTACTTGAAGCATCATGGCTAGCTTCTCCTCCTCGTAGCTCACATTTGGAATCGCCTTCACCTTGTCTTTCCATCTCGGAACATAATGGAGGCTCCATCGGTTTGCCCCCAAGAATTCCTACACAAGAATTAAAACAAGTAGAAGAAAAAGATAAAAGGTTAAGGTTAGAATAAGGGGTGTCCTCACTCTCAATTCTTTTTCCCTCTTTCTTTTCCCTCATTTTCTTTTTAAGGTCAGGTGTAGATTCGGGTGGCGACAACTCACTCACATCACTCAACACAATCTCTCCTTTTTCCACTTGAGAGTTGTTACCGGTCGCTCCCTTACTCCTCTCTATCTTTTGTCTCTAAAATTCGAGCGAATTGGGATGAGGCCCAAGAATACCCATAGCCGGAGTAGGTGAACTTTTAACATCAACCCGGAATCTAGGACTTGGAGACCCATCACTCGATGTCTCCTTCTTCTTTGTTGGCGAACCACTTGGCTTTGAAACTTGTGGTTTCGGGTTCACCTTGTTGATGCTTATCAACCCTTCACTTGAACTAGTCCCACAACTTCTTGCAATTGTTGGACTCCTTGATTGCACATTATTGACCATGGAATGAAGTGCTCGCTCCTTGCTCCTTTGCATAGCAAAAGAAGGTGTACTAGTAGGCAAGTTGGCCTCTCGCCCGATAAGGTACAAAGTCGTAAACCCTTTGTCCTACGCCCACAAGAATCACATCCTTCATAGCACTATATTGCAACCTCTTGTCATGCAACCATGGCTCACTTAGCCAAATATCAATATGTTGTATGGGATACACATCACACCAAACATAACATTTATAATTTCTATGAGATAGAAGTACCCGAACTTCCTTGGAAACCCACACTCCCTCATACTCATAAAGATCCTCTAGCTTACGGCATGGTATCCTCAATTTATCAACCAAAGTGGTGCTAATACAATTAGCATCGGTCTTATCGATTTTGAGCAAGTATCCTCCAATACCATTTACCTCAACAATGAACCTTCTCCTACCCAAGTTTTGTAGATTGGCATCCAAGCGAGAACTTGAATGCTCATAAGTTTCAACACCAACAACTTGGGTCTCCCTTATCCCTCCTCGCCTAGCAAGATTAGTAGGGTAACTTCCACTTCCCGTCACTCTTCCAACATTAGAAATGTTGTTGGAAGTCGAGAAAGGACCCTTGCCATGGAACCCATAAGTGCCTCTCGCCTTGGTTCCATAGCCCATAGTACTACTCCTACTACTACTACTACCCTTCAAGGCATTGATAGAACAATATAAGCCTTTAGTAGCAAAAGCAACACCATCTCTCAAACCACCCTCCACATGGGAATTAGAAGCATTAGGTCGCTTAGCGTATCTAGAAGATGCAAGCTTCTACTTTGCCATGGAACAACAACCACCTCCTGTCATACTAATGGAAGGACCTCTAATACCCTCTTGTTTATATGGAGCAACACCAAGAGAAGAAGATGCACATGAATAATCACTATAACAATATTCTTCAAAATTCTCTAGGTTACCATGTTCATATTCAAATTCATGACAAGGAGAGTAAGTAGGAACATCAAACCTTGAAGAGTTACGATCTTCGATTCCTTGACTTTGAAGCATAAGAGTCATCAAATTCATCTCCTCAAGCTTCATAGATTTCTTGCATGTCATGATCATCATAGTAACCCGCTTCATCACCGTATGAGCCATAGTTCCCCGAATCATCATAGAAATGCCCATCATCACCATCATAGGAACCTTAGTCTCCCTCGTCTCCACACGAGCCATAATCTCCACAATCTTCATCCGACATAGTTGCACCAACAAAAGAAAGAACCTCACAAAAATCACTCCCTCACGTGTATCACTCAATATATGAACACTCAAGGGCGAGGCCTTAACAACTTAGAAACCACGGTGATCACAACTAGCATGTTTAAGTATTAGTTTGGAGTGGAATTAATGGGACTCTATGGGCGGCAGCTATTTAAGTGCGCACTTGAGGCCAAAGAAAAATCTACGACTCTTCTTTGAATTCTAATCTCCTCTACGCACGAGTGTCCTAATACACTCAAGAGTTAGTGTCTTTTGAGTAGGCCAATTACCCTAGAAACACTAACCAAGAAGTTAGGATATAAATGGAACACAAAAACACACGAAACGAAACAAACCGCACCCGAAACAGGGGTGGGTGCTCCGCCCAGAGGGGGAGGCGCTCCGCCCAGTGAAGGTGGGCGCTCCGCCCAGTGCTAGGTGGTCACCCTGACTGAGATTCTGCCCAAAAAATGGGTGGTCAACCCAAGGTTAGGCGCTCCGCCTGGGATGCGATTCAGCAGACTCCAAGAACGGGTTTTGGCGATTTTTGGCCAACTTTTTCGAACGATTTCAACCCGATTTACAAAAACAACGATACCCAAAGGTGTATACAACTATAATAACAAATACCCACTGGTTTTCAACTCAAAACAAACAAAAACAAGCTTCGATTCAAGATTGAAGCATTTTCAAGAAATTTCAAACTTTTTGGATTTTGATTTTGGAAATTTTGATTCGTAACACCAAAACACGATATATGGGTATCAAAACGACAGGAATACTATATAGAAAAAACCCCAGTACTTTTAAACACTTGGGGATTTGAATCAAACACGATCTACCAATTTTTTTCAACTTTTCAAGTTTTTCAATTTTTTTTGTTTTTCTTCTTTTCTTCAAGAACAAACACAACAACATCAACGATATTAATACGATGAACAAGGAATGAGGGTTTTTAAGAACATGACCTGAGCCTTGCTCTGATACCGACTTAAAAGGGGTAAAATAGCGGAAGCAATAATCTGAACAAGCAGAAGCAATAAACACACAAGATACAAGAAATGTAGATTGGGAAGACAAGAAATGAGAAGAAAGAAAGAATTAAACTCACGTACGTTAGTTGATTCAAGGGGGAAAAGAGAATCGAACCATTCAAGGATCATACTAGCATGTTCCCATAGATTCCAAGTTAACGAAATACATGAAGCCTCAGGCTTCAACAAAGAAGGCAAAGCCTCTCTTCCAATTCTTCTCTCTATAATATTCAACACTGTCTAGGTAAGATGAAATGAAAGACTAAGGGGTGTATTTATAGTTTTTCCTAACCCCTTGCGAACTGACTAAAATGCCCATGGGTTGGGTTAAGACATACAAGCCACTTAAGGGCAAAATAGGAACTTCACTCCAAATATCAAGCAAGCTTCAGCGTTTGACGCTCCGCCATAGATCTGGGCGCTCCACCTGGCTGTGCTTGGGTTTAGGCGCTCTGCCTTGCTTTAGGCGCTCCGCCTGGGTTTGCTAGGCGCTCCACCTTCCTTGGTGCTCCGATGCATCTTCAAGTCGCTTCCGGAGCCCTTGACTTGCATTCCTTGTGCTCTCATGTTTGGCTCTTGATGGTTGGTGTCTTAGCACGATTTGCCCCGTATTACTCGAGTTAAGTACGGTAGGTATTGGTTCGGTAGTCATGTACAATGGACCTATCATATTGGCACGGCCTGCCCAATAGCAAATGAAAAGCTTGCATCGGGACCACATCAAATATCAGTTTATCTTGATAAGCCTCCACTGTGAATTTGATCAACACTTGCTTAGCTACCCTTAGTTCTCTTTGCACATCTTCTTTTTCCTCCATGCTCATGGTACTAAAATTCCTTCTGACAATAAGAAATAAGTCCAGGCTGTTAGCCTCAGCTACTTCATGTTCGTTTTAAACATGATCGGCACAGTCATCTTCTTCTCCATTTTCTTTCTCTGAGTTACTCGCTTGTTCTCAAATGGTTCCATCCTCGAGAATTATCATAGCTCGGAAAGTTTGTCATCCTTTAGCCATGTGTCCATAAGCCCTGCACTTATGGTATTGAATAGATGAAGCATCAGGAGCATTGAGTTGAGTTTTACCTCCTAACTCCTTGGAATCATTTTTGGCCACTCCCTTTTCAAAGGATTTCTTCACATCCCGGTCAGTGTTGGCACTCGTCGGATTCGAACTTTTCTATTCTTTGCCCTGGTTCAAAGGAGTAGTGGTTGTGCTCCCTCCATACCGATTTGCTTTGTTGTCCTTTACCCATTTGTCAACATCGATCGCTGCATGGAAAGCTTCGTCTAATGTATAGAACACATGAAGTCTCAGTTGAGATAACACCGCTCAAGTCAACCCATTTTTGAACCGAATGATGGCTTGCTCATCGTCTTCTTCCATGTCAAGAGTCGAATAAATGTTTTCAAACCCGTCAAAATATTCTTCCACCAATCAGGTTCCTTGCTTCAACTCATATAGCATCCAGAGTTGCTGTTGACGATGTTTAGCCGTTACATACTTAGCATGCATCACTCTTTTCAATTGAGCCCACTTAAGGCGCTCGGGTAAAGCATGCTTTCTTCTCATTTTCTTCTCAGAATCCCACCAAGTAGAAGCGTATGCCTCAAATGGAGAAATGGCATGGGCTACTTTCCTCTCTTCATTCATCTCATTTGTCTTG
This sequence comes from Petunia x hybrida, assembly GCA_037355625.1. NCBI lineage: Eukaryota > Viridiplantae > Streptophyta > Magnoliopsida > Solanales > Solanaceae > Petunia > Petunia x hybrida. The sequence goes on along the minus strand of JBBBVM010000516.1, from coordinate 295,453 downwards.
AAAATTCGTTCAAATCGAACCTTCCAGTCAAGATATTGATCCGAAACACTAGTTCCCCAGAATGGTGGAATAGTGATCTTGACACTGTTCAAGTTTCATTCTCTACCACCTCGGGCTTCTCCGTATAATCATCATAAATGTCATCAGCCTCGCGCTTAAGATTTCGATCAACAGAAGCTCCATGACCTCAACCTCAAGGATTCCAACGACCTCTTTGAACCTGGCCCCATGAAAAATGCGGTGGCTCAAGATCTACTTCGACCTCAGGAAACTTTCCATCTCGGACATCACCTTCTTCTTCAACGGCTACTAAATTCCTTTGAGCCCTAAGAAGTGGTGGTACATCAGCTTGAAGAATGCCCAAAATTGATCATCACGAGCTACTCTGACTCTAAACTGTTGTTGTCGAGCCATCTCAGCAAATTGTGCTGTTCTCATAGGAATTCAATTTCTAGTTCCTGCTCCGGTCCTTGTGGAGACATGGAGGCTCGTTCCTGCTTGAGGTTAGCAACTCAAGCACCCACTCCTCTCACTTCACCACTAATGCCTCTTATCTCAGCTAGTAGAGTAGCCAAAAATATTTCAGATGCTCCAATAGTCTTCTCTCCATTTCCAGCCATTTTTCCTGCAAAATTCAAAGACTAAAAAAATTTTTAGGTTATAAATAACCTCACATAGTCCCTCACTTTGTTGGGTGGCACTCGCGTCCACTCAATTTTCAAGGTTTGGTTCACACAAGAACTTGTCCCAAATGGCTTCTTCGGATTGATCAGTTCCCTAATCGACCCTCCTAACTCGAAAGGATTCACAGTCCTCTTTGAGATGAGTGAATTGATTCGACTTGATGGACAGACGCTATTTAACTGCACTCGGGAATTCAAGAATTTAAATACGAGATTTGGGATTTCAACCTTCACGTACGAGTTTCTAATAAGATCAATTGATTAGTATAAACTCAAGTAAGGAAAATTACTCTAAGTAATACTAATGAATTAACGAACACAAAGAAAGAAAGCTAACATACAAGAATATACCAGCCGTTTTCCCTTTTGGATAAACCTCGAACACTCCACTACTCTACGAAATGGAAGTGGTCCTTCCTTCCCCTATGCAGACTTAGGGTTTCTCGTTATCCAATTTCCTCTTTGAAGCTTTAACCTGGGTTTTAGCAACGATGCTTAACACCTTCTTTACCAATGTAACCGTGAACTTTCCTCTTCCGTTGTACAGATAACCTTTAATAGCTCAACAGTCCAACAACAAGGTAAGATTTAGGCCGTTCTCTATCGTTTAGTTTATATACGGAACAACTTGGGCTCTAAGTAATGCCAAAACAACTTTGTGACCGTACACTGTGTTAAGAACAAAAAATTTTCTGATGTACGGATGGTGTTTCATGGTGGAGCTTCAAAGATTTAGACATAATACGACCAAAATCTACCACTAACGCTCAATTAAGTCCAAAATTTGGGTTCCACGCAGAACTCCAATTTCTGGCAGTTTTCAAACCCTCGTTGAGAACCACCACAATCGTCGTACGAACAATAACCATGACTAACTCTAGTCTCAATAACAAACCATGATTGTTTTCTCCAAATAATAATAAAAATAGAGATAATTTGTTTTTGAGTTTCTTCTTTTCCTTTTTTTTTTCATAGAACAACTCAAATAGAAACAAAAACATGAAAATATAAACAGAAAAACAAGATAAACACACGAAGAACAGTATTGGATTTGTAAGAAAAAATTTTAAACCATGCTCTGATACCAAAATTGATGCAAGCGGCAGTAAAAACATAAACAAAGATAAAGATAAAAATAAAGATAAAAATAAAGCTAGACATAAATCCAACTTTATCCAAGCAATACCAAGGAACTAGTTGGTATATTTTTGATAGAAAGTGAAGAAGCATCTAAAACTATGCAACAATCTTCAAGAAAACACACGTTTCTTGCAAATCAAATGATAAAAATGGAAAAGTTTCAACTTGATTCCACCATGTGAACAAGTTCCACATTCCTAAATCAGGGTTCCTCTTAACAAGAGAATATGCTCAAAGTTTAGGGTTCAATATCAATAACAACGTAATGAAAATGAACTATTAGTGGGGTTAATATAGTAAAACCCATGGATACAGCATAAAATAAGGCTACAAGCCAGCCCAAAGCAAGGCCACACAGGGCCGAAATTATGTATCTCTGGCTCGGGCGCTCTTCAGCCTCGGGCACAAGATCAGCTCTTTGGTCGCTCACTGCTTGGCACCGGTTTTCATGGTTCAGACGCTTTCTGACTCGGGCTACAACTTGAATGTTGAGCTTCTATATTTAGCGCCTGACCATTCATTCTCCGAGTCGCTGCTCTCTCCCGGACACATTAAGTGAACATAAAAATCATGCAGAATCTTAGCTTGACTTCGTGTGACTAATCTTGATGGCACAAACACATCTTGGTCAGCACGGTCACGGGCAACATCAGGGTGAAATAGAACATGCCGGTGCCCCCTAACTAGGTAGCCACCCTTTTTCTGTGAGCTAAATTTTTTCTAAGCGTTGGAATTGCATCTCTCTGGATTTTGGCCGCACTTATTGGGCGTCCCTAAGTGTTGGCCGCCTCTTTTATTCTCAAGAATTTGAGTTGTGCTTTTGGATGGGGCCCCTTGGTTGGCCAACCGCCCTTATTGACATGCCAAAAATTTGGCTAAGTGTCTTGTTTATGCCTAAAATTGGCCGTGTAAGTTAAACTATTAAATTTATGAAAGGGTCACAAGCAATACAGTAAATACACAGAAAAGTAAGTAAAAACCGAGAGAAAAGTAATCAGCAAGAAAGTAAATAATCTTATTCCTTGAGAATAATCGGATTCTGTGTGAATCGCTTGATTGTAAATTACAATGTAACGAGAGGTATTTATAGTTTTGATTTACCCAGTCCTAATCATGGTAAAATACAAAGACCAAGAGGGCCATGGGTCTGTTTACTCAAGGCGGTGATATAGACTAAATACTAACAAGGAGACTGTAAACCCTAAGACGGCGGGATGTATATCTTGCATCCTACGACCCGTACAGGCTTAGTGGACGTGGCTTGAGGAGCAGGCGTGAATCCCTTGCGCCGGGTGACTTGTAAGCTAAGTCTAGTCTCTCCAGATGGAGTCATATCCCCATAATCATAAGTTGCGTATGTTTTTCTACACATGTCCAAAATGCCGGGCGCCCTTAATGGGTGACCCTCAGTGTTCGCCGTCCCTTGCTTGGGTGGTGGCCCTTTTGAAATGTGCCTAAACTTTCTCCAAGCATGGGAATGGAAATTCTCTGAACTTTTGTGCGCCCTTCAAGGGTGACGTGAAGTGTAGGCCGGCCTTTGAAATAACACTGAAAAATTCTTAGTATTAGATCCAAGAGGCAGCTGCCCTTTGAACATACCCCCGCCCTTTTTCCTGTTTTCTGAAACATGTTTGTGCTTTCAATTCCAACTTAAGCCATGCATCTTGGGCTTTAACTAACAAATGCTTTGAGTTATTTTGCAGACAGAATGCCAACCAAAACAAGGAGTGGATCAAAAAGGAAACTCAAATATGAATCACTGCCCTACACTCATTCCACAGAAGATGATTCTATAGAGATGATAGAGGAAGAGTCTGGAGATATCCTCATTTGTGAGAGGGTGATTGATACAAGAAAGGTGAAAGAGTTCAACCCGGGATTTTATAAAGCATTCATGAACACTGGTTGGGCCAAGATACTTAGAAGAACATTTAGAGCTGCCTCTTTTAACATGGTTATTGAATTCTACACCGAGATGGGTAGAAATAAAGATAACAAATACAAGGTGTGTTGTCGGGACCGAATGGTGGATGTGTCTGCGAAATCATTGAATAATTATTTGGACTCCCCAGCTTCGCTCCAAAATAACACATGGCAAGGTTGCCACTAAGCGAGGAAGAACAAAAGGAGTGGTTGGTACCAATTATTGGAAGGGAACAAAACCCTGAATAGAGAAAGATAGAAATGCAAATAACAAGGCCGCACCTCAACATTGAAGATAAAAGATTGAACTCAACAGTCATTCCCGGGATCTTGCCAACAATGGAGGACTGCAAGATAACTTTAAAGAGGGCAGTAATGATTGGTTATCTAATGTCGGGAATTAAAATCAATTTGGGAGCAGAAATGATAAAGACAACGGTGGAAGTTTGATTGCTACATCTCCCCTACCCAAACACCTTGACAGAGTACTTGATAGAACAGGGATGTGCTACTTTGGCTGATGATGACTATGTATTTTCCATGGAGAAATTTGATTTGTATGCTATTGAGGATATGAACAACCCGGTCCGTCCTATACCTGCTCCACCACCAGTTGGCCCTACTCATACTACTCCAAGTACTTCTACACATCCTGATATGCAATCTACTTCAAGAGCACCTCCTCCCCATGTTGAGGGTGGCACTGTCTTTGAGGATCTGACACAGGCAGTGATAGACTTAGATGCCAAGTTGAAAGAATTTAAAACTCTTATCTCCACCTTACCTCAAGTCCAGCCATAATTTGACATGGCTAAGATATTAAACGTGGTGTGGAAAGAGAGGGAAAAAGGGAGTAAGGAGAGACCACCAAGCCAAAGGGAACAAGTGGAGGAAGCTGAGGAGATGAGAAAATACTTGGGAGCCATGCAATTCATGGACTTTGAGGAGGATGATGTGACAGTGATGGGCACTCCAAGAACCCTCTTGCTCGTAGAAGAGGTCTAATTGCAAATGGCCGCTCAAGCATCCCTTGATGAAGCCACTAGGGCAAGAGCTGAGAAGAAGAAGACAAAAAGAGAAGCCTCCACTTGTGCATGTAGAAGGCAAAGGCAAGAAAATGGCCTGAGATGATAAGGAAGTCCCTTCTATTCTTCCCCTTTATTTTTATTTTTATTTTACTTAGCATTCGGGGATGATGCTAGAGTTTTTAGTTGGGGGAGGTGGTTTAAATTCATATATGATGTACTCTTGATACTTTAATATGGACTTGATTCCATGTATGAATTTGAACACTTTTTGATGTATATAGTGCATGTCTACTTTTATTTTAGCATATGTAGTTAAGTTCCAATATTTTTTTTTAAAATAAGCTTTCGATTTTCTTTGCTTGGTTCTTTCTGGCAGTGGTTGCTTGAACCAAGTAGTGTACATATTAGTTTTTATGAAATTGCCTTGTTGTTGTGGTTTGATGGTATCATGAAGCACCAACATGTCATTTGTATCACATAGTATGAGACAAGTTGTGGAGTGTCCACTTGGTGAGTATTTCATCTTGGTTGATGACTCTAGGTTCATATGTTGCTTTGGAGTCATTGACATGGTTCCTAGTTGACCATTGAGACTTTGCAAGTGTTTGAGCCTTGTTGAGAGTTGAGTTTTTATCTTAATTGATCAACTTACTTTTGTGTGTGTAAGGTTTAGTTGGTGGGCTCACATGTTTTAGGTGAGGTGTAGAACTTGCCTGGTTTGTACTCAAGGCAAAATTTGAGTTCTGCCGAACTTCAAAATGATCTAAGTCATTCTTTGGTGCCCTTTTTGAGCCTCTTCATATACACTTCTTCAAAAATATCACTAGTTGTTCCTTCTAAACCTATTAGCCTTTCATTTGTAACCCGGTATGTGAGTAATCCATTGGTGGTTGAAAGTATGAAATTGAATTCCATTTTGAATGAATATTCTAAATTGAGGCAAAATGCCTAAGTTTGTGGGAGTCCATTGGATATGTCATGTGCTAGGAAGCTTAGTGAATTTCTCTATATATATATATACACACATACATAAAGAAAAAAAGATTGAGAAAAATCCGAAAAGAGAAACAAATTACAGAAAACTAGTCTACTTTACGTTTGAAAAGATTAAAGTTAGACTAGGTGAATAAAAAGCATTAGGCTTCCCAAACATAGAAAAAAAAAAGTAGAAGAATAAAAGAAAGGGATTGTAGTTCAAGGGTGAAAGGAGGTGAAAGAATGATGGAATGAATTGTGTATATGTTGGTAAGGTGGTTGGTGTTCACTATCTTCCCGAATTATCACACCTAGCCCCGAGCTTCATTACAAGCCTAATCAAGTCCTAGTTGGTTCAATATTTGGTATTTCTCTATTAGTGGAGAGTCAGAATATGGCAAGCCTATGGTACTTTGACTCAACTCATGAACATTCTTTGGAGAGTGAGTGCTAAATTGTTTAAAAGAAGTCCTTAGTTTGAATTTGATTGTGAGAGAAAGACTACTCTTTTTTAGTAAGGATTGTAAGTGGTGATATGAGATGTGAGAGCTCGGCTTGAGGTGAGGTTTGAAACCAAGTGAAGTTGGTTGATGAACCAAATCCACGCTTAAGACTCTATGTCATCCTTTGATCATTTTGAAACTTGTGAAGTGGTTTATTAAGTGACTTTTTTAGTATTCATGAGTGTGAATGTGTGTTTGGTACTAAATGAGATCAAAAGTTATGAAAACTTTAAAATGGAACTTGGCTTCATTGTATGCTAGTCTTGAATAAGGCGATGTCATTTGGAAGAACTTTTGCATGGGAAGTTTGTCATGCTTTAGCAAGGCTCTCTTGGGACCAAGGTAGTTAGTTCTATCCGTGTTTAGTGGAATTCAAAATTTTGTGCATATGTTCCTTGTATATACACTATACTAGGTATAAATACTTATATATGTTTGTTGCGAATTAGGCTTGATTGTTAAAAAAAATGATATTTCCTAGTTTTTGAACATGCGACTAATCTTAGTTCGATATTTCATGTATTATTAGCAACTTTTAGTTCATGCTTGAGTTGACTGGATGAGAGAGTATTTCCTGTAGATATGTTACTACTTTTTGATTGTGCTGAGCAGTTTGCACCAGTTGGGCCTTTATGCTGGATACGTTTTCTATTTTACTGTTGCCTTAAAGAGTCTGCTCCATGTAGGGCCTATAGGCTTGATATGTGATTGTGTGTGATTTGATCACCTCTATACCGTCATTGCATTAGTGTGCCCAAGCAATTTTCACATAAATAATGATCTATTGCATTACATTATCATCTTATACTTTCATTTAACATACATACTCGTAGTGGAAATTTCTGTTGCGTCTTTAATATAGATGTATGAATGTTTTTACCCAAAGTTTGAATGTATCATTAAAGACTTTTTCTGTAAATGTGAGCGGATACCAATTTGGGATATTAAAATTTTTAAAGAAAGGATATTTATGGGTTTAAAATATTTTCACTGTATTTTAGAAATGCTCATTTTATTGTTATTTCGTTGATATGGGGGTCAACTGATTCCTCCGCTTGGGTGGCTGATTACCCACTTATGGAGTCCTTTCAACTTTTTCTAGTTTCTTTTTTTCTTTTATTACATTTTCTTTATTAATTTGGGACAGATCTAATTCCAAGTACTAGTGGACCACCTACAATCAAGAGGTTGTGGGTTTGAGTCACCGTAGGAGCAAAAAGTGGATGGACCACTATTTTTTTCGAGAGAGGGGAAGGGGTGGGGTTAAAAAAAAGTACTAGTGGACACGGGAATAATAAAGGAGAATTTTTAGTGAGCAGTGATGAGCCATCCATGTTAAAGTGTGGTGGAGAACCTTTGTTCATTTATGAAATATTGGAGTATAGTTTGTTTCTCTTATATTTTAAGAGAATATCACTAGGCTAGGTGCTAGTGACTAATTTATTAATAAAAAATAAACCATTTTATGTTTTTACAATGCATATAAAAAAAGAACATGCAAGAAGTAAATAATGACTATGAATATAATCTTGTTCCTTCTAATTTTGAGTTTTGAAAATTCATTGATATTTTAAATTTATTTCTTGCAAATAGATAACTCAACATGGCTGTAAAAAAGTTGTTGATTATTGATCTCCGATACGTATAGGAGAAAGCTATTCTTCCAATGTGGGCAGTCAACTTTCAGATCCTTTTTGCAAGGATTCAAGTTGGCTAGCAATTGAAAAGTCCGTTATGTCGTCACTTCTTACACCACATGGATTGTTGATTCGCCAAATTCCTATGCTTGAGACTCTCTGGATTGAATTCATTATGGGTCTTCTGTACGCACTCCTCAGTCTTCTCCTTGAATATGAACAAGATTGAAACATTTCTGTTGCGCAGCTACAACTTTTGTGAAACTGCAGATACGAAGGACTAGACAAGATACAGATGAGAACGAAAACTTGAGTTGCTGCACATTAGCATGGGCTGATATGCTTGAATTTAACCAGTGCTACTGCTGAAAACTCCAGAAGGCATTTGCTAATTTATGAGATGTGAGAGCTCGGCTTGAGGTGAGGTTTGAAACCAAGTGAAGTTGGTTGATGAACCAAATCCACGCTTAAGACTCTATGTCATCCTTTGATCATTTTGAAACTTGTGAAGTGGTTTATTAAGTGACTTTTTTAGTATTCATGAGTGTGAATGTGTGTTGGTACTAAATGAGATCAAAAGTTATGAAAACTTTAAAATGGAACTTGGCTGCATTGTATGCTAGTCTTGAATAAGGCGATGTCATTTGGAAGAACTTTTGCATGGGAAGTTTGTCATGCTTTAGCAAGGCTCTCTTGGGACCAAGATAGTTAGTTCTATCCGTATTTAGTGGAATTCAAAATTTTGTGCATATGTTCCTTGTATATACACTATACTAGGTATAAATACTTATATATGTTTGTTGCGAATTAGGCTTGATTGTTAAAAAAAATGATATTTCCTAGTTTTTGAACATGCGACTAATCTTAGTTCGATATTTCATGTATTATTAGCAACTTTTAGTTCATGCTTGAGTTGACTGGATGAGAGAGTATTTCCTGTAGATATGTTACTACTTTTTGATTGTGCTGAGGAGTTTGCACCAGTTGGGCCTTTATGCTGGATACGTTTTCTATTTTACTGTTGCCTTAAAGAGTCTGCTCCATGTAGGGCCTATAGGCTTGATATGTGATTGTGTGTGATTTGATCACCTCTATACCGTCATTGCATTAGTGTGCCCAAGCAATTTTCACATAAATAATGATCTATTGCATTACATTATCATCTTATACTTTCATTTAACATACATACTCGTAGTGGAAATTTCTGTTGCGTCTTTAATATAGATGTATGAATGTTTTTACCCAAAGTTTGAATGTATCATTAAAGAGACTTTTTCTGTAAATGTGAGCGGATACCAATTTGGGATATTAAAATTTTTAAAGAAAGGATATTTATGGGTTTAAAATATTTTCACTGTATTTTAGAAATGCTCATTTTATTGTTATTTCGTTGATATGGGGTCAACTGATTCCTCCGCTTGGGTGGCTGATTACCCACTTATGGAGTCCTTTCAACTTTTTCTAGTTTCTTTTTTTCTTTTATTACATTTTCTTTATTAATTTGGGACAGATCTAATTCCAAGTACTAGTGGACCACCTACAATCAAGAGGTTGTGGGTTTGAGTCACCGTAGGAGCAAAAAGTGGATGGACCACTATTTTTTTCGAGAGAGGGGAAGGGGGTGGGGTTAAAAAAAAGTACTAGTGGACACGGGAATAATAAAGGAGAATTTTTAGTGAGCAGTGATGAGCCATCCATGTTAAAGTGTGGTGGAGAACCTTTGTTCATTTATGAAATATTGGAGTATAGTTTGTTTCTCTTATATTTTAAGAGAATATCACTAGGCTAGGTGCTAGTGACTAATTTATTAATAAAAAATAAACCATTTTATGTTTTTACAATGCATATAAAAAAAGAACATGCAAGAAGTAAATAATGACTATGAATATAATCTTGTTCCTTCTAATTTTGAGTTTTGAAAATTCATTGATATTTTAAATTTATTTCTTGCAAATAGATAACTCAACATGGCTGTAAAAAAGTTGTTGATTATTGATCTCCGATACGTATAGGAGAAAGCTATTCTTCCAATGTGGGCAGTCAACTTTCAGATCCTTTTTGCAAGGATTCAAGTTGGCTAGCAATTGAAAAGTCCGTTATGTCGTCACTTCTTACACCACATGGATTGTTGATTCGCCAAATTCCTATGCTTGAGACTCTCTGGATTGAATTCATTATGGGTCTTCTGTACGCACTCCTCAGTCTTCTCCTTGAATATGAACAAGATTGAAACATTTCTGTTGCGCAGCTACAACTTTTGTGAAACTGCAGATACGAAGGACTAGACAAGATACAGATGAGAACGAAAACTTGAGTTGCTGCACATTAGCATGGGCTGATATGCTTGAATTTAACCAGTGCTACTGCTGAAAACTCCAGAAGGCATTTGCTAATTGCAAACAAAATGCATCATGATCCTTTGTACATGATTGCAGTAGAAACTACGTGCATAAATATCTTTGATGTGAACCTAAAACCTACTAAAAAGTAATCTTTGTAAGCATAAAGTAGTTCAATCACTTCCACCAATCATCTTCAGCATCACTTGATTCATCTTCTCAATGCCAATTATCGATAAGTCTGACATTGAAAATCATCCAAATAAATAATCCTCCTCCTATTTTCATGTACTTGTTGAAAGCTAGAAATGCTTATGTACCCATCTTGAAATTGCAAGTTTGCTAAAAATCCACCAATTGATTTCCTTCTTTCAAAACATAGTGAAATCTGAACTGACCACCCTTTAACTCACATATTTAATCTATGTAATGAGTGTTAGAAAAGTAGTGTATGAATCATAATCTGAACATAATAGAAAAGAAGAAGGAGAATAACGATGATAAAAATCCAAACCTGCTGACTTCATAGCATCTCCTTATGGAACATAATCCCTCTAGTACCCGAGATTGCAAATTATATCCTCCTATGATAGAACAGATACACCGTCACTGGTATAGCGGTACTTCAAGCACCGGTGTTCTGTCGAACTCCTCAAAGGAAGCAATCACACTTTATCCAAACTTTTTGCTTTGCAAATCACAGAAATTTTCGTAAGGAAAATTTGCAAGAGATGGCAAGTATTTATAGCCAACAGTTGGGCGGAAAAAAAGAGGTTTCATGGAAAGGTGCAACACAGAGGTTTCCACCTCTCACCTTTCTAGTGTCTGTTTATAGAAAACGGTCACTAAAGTGGTTGTTTGTAAAACAAGCGGGAATACAAAATAGGTAAAATTAAATTTAAATTACCGTTGACAAATAAAAATGATTCAGTAAAATATTAATATAATATTAATACAGAAAAATATTAATATTAAATAAATGAATTTTTTTTCCAAAAAATTAAGTTAATCAATCATATCAATTGACCAAATCCATCCATATCAAAGTTGCGACGACGACGACGATGCAGGGCTTCCCTTCTCCTCAACCTTTTTAGGAGTTAATGGAAGTGCTTCACTATTTAAAGCCAACAAAAGTTCTTTCCTCTACCAATGTGGGAGAATTTCCTTATAGGAACTTTTATTTTTTCCCTCAATCTTCCATTCACACCACTTCACCTTCTGTTTTGTTCATGTCTAAAATCGGTCGCCTAGGTTAAACAATTAATTAAGAATGAGGTCAAAAGCAATACAGTAAATACGATGGAAAAGTAAATACGTAAAAGAAAGAAATAATGAGCAATAGAGGTAAAGTAGTCTTATTCCTTGAGAATAGTCAGATTCGGTGGTGAATCGCGATAATGTACAATACAATGTAAGGAGGGTATTTATAGTAGTGGATACCATATCCTAATTAAGGTAAAATGCAAACACTAATAAGGTTATGGGCCTATAACTCAAGGAGGTGGTATATACGAAACCCTAGCTAGGAGACTGTAACCCTTAGGCAGCAGGATGTATGACTTTTGTCCTATGCCCGTACCGTTTGAACGGTCATAACTCGTAGAACAGGCATGTATCCTTTGCACCCGGTGACTTGTAGGATAAGTCTATTCTCGCCAACTGGACTTCTATCCCCATAATAGTAGATGGCGTATTTTTTCCCACACAGTCAGTCCCCCACTTGCTGAGTGCTAATGCAAGCAGTCAGGAAGTGAAAGTGGCACGCATGATGGATGTGAAAAGATATCTCGCTGACTCCTTGATACTCGCATTCTCTTTGACCAAGAATGATGCGGATTTCTTCGAGAACTCCGCGCTTTCATCTGATTGGTTAATATCGATTCCAAGGACTGCCATTAACTGCTTTGAATCGTTTCATATCTCTAGCAATAATGATGCTTGACCATTTTATATGCCATCGTTGTCTTTTTTTTTTCCCATAAACAAGGACTTTGTGACAGTGGAAAGACACAAACTCCTCTTCAGAAAAATACTTCTCTAATAATTTCTTAAGATAGCAAGAAATTTTTTTTCTTCAAAAAAGTTTTCCTTTGATCCTGGTTTGATATTCCCATAAAACCTTCTTCGTTCCGAATGGATGATGCATGAGGAAACTACAGGAGGAAATTCGTCCGTAGTTACCTCCTTTTCTCGGTTCGTCCTCGAGGTAACGAATAAAGTCCCTAAGTCATGATGGTTGATCGGGATATTAATGGCGTCCTTTGGGATATTTTCATTATGGCATGTGCTATGATTAGGGTGCGTTCATCTTCTAACACATCGGTTTGCTGTGATATTTTTCTTGTCATGAGGGGTCAAGATGCTTAGCCCTTTCAGCTTCCGTGCGGCTTCTCCGCTAGGATTTCTCTGGTGCTCAGACTGCCTCTTTGATGGAGTAGGGTTGAAGCCTACTTGTCTGACTCTGTTTCATGGTAGGCAAGAGGATACAACCGCATGCCTTGAAAGAATGCTCGGGTTGACATATCTTGAGCTGCCAGAAGAAAAGAAGAACTTCGGACTGTATACGACTTGTAGCTACAATCTAGATAAAGGATTCTCAGCCATGTTAATCCTGAGGAGCTCTTTGTTTTGAGTCTTCCCTTTCCTTTTTTTTCCTACAATTGTTATGAACAAATGTTGTATTCAGGGAGAACTAATTGTATATTATGAGCCTACGGGCTTTTTGTTATTAATGAAGTGATCATTCATCAGTAGTTTTATACGTACTTGTGTAATTACATGTTGTGTAATATGTAGCCAAGCAGTATGTTTTGTGTGCCTTTCTGGGCTAATATCTTAAAGAGACGGTTGTGCGTACTGAAGGGCACTTCATTTGCGTCAGTAGGTGACGGCTTAAAGTGCGCCCACAATGGGATGACTTTAGTAAAACTGACTAAGTAAAAATAGTAGTTTTATTGATAAAGGGGCACTAGGCCTAAGATGTTGTGGGTTAAAACCCGTAACATGACTTGACAAGTATGAAAATACTGCGATAAAAAAAGAACTTAAAACATAAAGATAAATACTTTTAAGATACTTTATGCTCAATCCTCAGAATGTTCGGGGGCATATGCTTGGGCTTCCCTATTCGAGGGGCTGAGCCTGAAGATTTTACCACTGGGCCGCTGACAACCCAATGGTACAACTCTATGCCAATCAAACAATAATGAATGATTTGCTTTCACAGTTACCTACTTTCTGATTTGTCTACAAGGACGATTCCTTTGTATAGATAGTTGATCAGCGCGTGACATTGCCCTATGTCGGATCCTATGTCTAGAACTTCAAAGTTTATCAGGTCCATAGGGGTTAACTCAACCACTATCTGCTGATTGTATGAATCTTTTGACGATTCGCCGTCGCTCAAGCCTCCTTCCCGATAGACAAACTCCTATTCCTAAAAAAATTTCAAAAATGCTTTCAATCTCTCTTGCCGATCCGGTGTGCAGATGCCTTCTGTGGTAAAAACTTCTTTGACTTGATCGACGATCAGTTGGGAGCTGCTGAGGAAGATGACCTTTCTGGTCCCCCAGTATGTAGGCTAACTGGCTAAGGGCTTGAATTATGGCTTCATACTCTGCTTCTTCTCTATGAGCCCTGGCGGTCATGAAAAATACCATCCCAGTGGGTGTCCTGACCCATAGATCGAGGTCGAATTCTTCCCCTTTTAGGTCCACTTCAACGGTAACCTCCCAACATCCGGGCTCGATCGTTTCTTCGATTCTGATTGACTCCTCCACCTTTGGTTTCAGTTGCTCCACGAAGTCTGAGGTAAAACCCTTCAGTTCCTGTGACTCAATAACTGTTTGGGGTCGGTAAATAATGCCATACTGTCCAGTATCTCAGCCCATTCCGCCATCTCCTCAGAGTGACCGGGTTTTGACAATATGGTCCGTATCGACGTGGAGGAGACCATGCTGACTGTATGGTCAAGAAAATAAGAGCGCAACTCCTAGGTTGCCATGATCACGACCGTAATAAACTGAAAGAGTAAAGGCAGAAACCTGTCTCGGCCTGAGGGTCTTTTGCTAGCGTACTTCATGGGAAATTGCCTCCCATTCTCTTCTCGTACAAAGACTGCATTCCATGCTATTTTTTAGATCGAGACATACAATAATAGATGCTCACCTGGCTGTGACTCAGTTATCACCGGAAGCTGTAGGAGTTGCATATTTGTCTGATCTTTGGTTGGGTAACTCTATATCAGCCATAAGGGCCCTTCTTGTCTCTACAGCACCTCAGATAGCTGATATACCAATTCTGTAGCTTTGGGGACTAGCTGATCCATCACTGCCAATCAATCCTATAGTTCACCGTTCTCTTCTCTGACTTCTCGTTCTATGGCCTCGAACTCAATAGAGTCCTCTTCGGTCATATTTATTTTGGCTACTAAACGTACACCAAGATCCCCGCCAGAAGTAAGATAATGTTCTTCAAGTGAAAATCGCTCATCCTGTAAGTCGTTAACCTCGTCAGAAGTCGGGTATCTGAAAACTTGATGGAGTGTTGAGGGTATTCCTTAACGCTTTGTATCCAAGGCCGTCCCAGGATAACGTCATAAGACAAATCACAATCCAACACCTAGAAGGGAGTAATGCCCGTCCTGCCCGGTATATGGACCTGTAGAGCTAGTTCAACGACAGACATTTAAATGAATTATGTTCCGAAGACTTGAAGTTACATGATGGTGTTGGTTGGAATCCTGGATCGATCAGAGCTTGCTGGATGCCCAGGTTAGATATGTCTACGGAAATGACGAGGTCGTTCTGGTACTTGTTGACACCTAATTTTGTCCCTCCTGTTTCGATAACCTTTTATTCAGACCAAATTGCATTGATAACCACACAATTACCATACCCTCACTCTTATTTTAAGCCACTACTTTACATACGCACAACAATTAGGCTATTTTAAAAGCATTTGCACAAACGACTGCAATTTTACAAAAAATTGCATATTTCATCACAATTTCTCGCAATTATTCGCATTCCTGACAAATTGCCTAAATTATTTTTAAAACTTAAAATAATAGAGTTTTTTAATTATTTAGCCCTCACAATTACTTTCCTCATTTTTTTATAAGTATTCCATACAATTTTTCCATGCCTTTATGCGTGTTTTATACACTTATATTCATTTTTATATGCACTTATGCATTGTATACACACGTATACATGTACATACACATACACCTCAGCTTTCTCAGGCCACCTATACGCCTACATGGCATCATCCTTACCGTCCACGTACACAATCCAACGGCCAATATTCAATTTCCTTTTTTAATTACACTTTCCATCCCCAACCCCTACAACCCTTTCTCATTTCCTCTCACACGCTCAGCCGACTCACACCTTTTCTCTCTAATGAAGCTTCCACTGTTACCACCATTTTCCTGCCATTATCGCCGGTAAAAATGGAAACAAATGGCACTACAGTGGCTTACAATACCCATGTACTTGTTTGCCCGTATGACAAAGGTCGAATCTGACGCTAATCGCGACCTCCATCACCATCACCGGAAAAGGAGCTCCATTGAAGCCTTTACGAAAATACGGGCATTATTACCTTAAGGAAAGGGGGGAAAGCCCTCGCATGAGCATGGTCGAGATGAGTCAAAATTTACCCGACTCTGGTGTAAACAGGTAACCTTTTGCTTCTTTTTGTTTTCTTTAGCCTATGTGCCCTGCCTGAATATTGCTTAAGTTTTATGTGAATTAACACAATCATGGTTATTTGTTAGTTGGTTAAAAGTGAAACTCCTAAGATTACTAATAGTTGCCTTGTGCATTAATTTAGATGTATCATGATTTAGACTCTCGCATACTTTAGTATGTTGCCTTCATAACTTATACCTTGAATCATCGTTATTAGCTTCTAATTGTAAAACCAGTGACAATTAGGGGTTCAAGTAGGATTGTTCTTGTCTCACAGTATGTTTTCCTTGTTGTCCTGCCTAGATATGTGATTTTTCAGAACTATATGTTAAAATTCAAAGATGACTGATTAGCATGATCACAGGAATCTTAATTTGCTTGATTTGAAGTCTTGAGATTGAAATTTATCTTGATAATTGGTGTGATATCAATCAAAGCCTGTTTGAAACCTGTTAATTTGGTTGTTTAATTTTTGAACCTGAATTAGTATGAGACACCCTTTTTTCACACTGATATTGGATTGGGTCGTGTTATTGTTAAAAGGGTGGGGAATCTGTTGGTTTAGAATATTGTCTACATGATTTTAGGATCCTAATAATTTCAATTTGAGTTTTTAATTAGAGATTAGAATGGAAATTAGTTGAATGATTGATACAATGTTAATTAGGATCCCCTAAATCTTTTGAGAATATTCTCGAGCCTAGAACATGTTTGTATAATTGGTTTTGATCCTGTTCTCATAAAATTTTGGGGGCTGACTGCCCTATATTTGGAAGGAATACTTGATTGACTCTTTTAATTCTGGAAGACAATTTTCTTTACCTTAATTACTCTTCACCCGTGTGAACCAAGTCTACACCACTACAACTATTTAAAGGGGCTGAATTCTTCACTTTAGGACACTTCTTACTCCTTACATACTTCTCTAAATAGAAGGAACAAAAAGGCATAAGAAAACATTGTATACTCTCTTTTTTTTTCCTCTTGCTGGACACTACTCGAAAAAGGCATACTGTGTCTCCTCTCTACTACTCTTTGTGGGCTATCACTTTGACAAGGTGTAAGCTATGATTCATACTGCTATTTGAACTGTTTGTGCATAGGTTCCTTGGTGTGATTGCTATCTATTTGTGTTCCTGTATGCACCTCTGTTTGGGCTCTGTTTCTAGCCTGCTAACCCCCTTTATGCAGCCTACTTGTGGATAGATCTAGAGCTATACCAAAGTTCAATTTACTGGTGTTCTTGTGGGTATCTATGAAGGGTTGTTTCCTGAATCCTTTTGACACTGATATGGACACTTACAGGCCTTGCATTGAGTGCTCGCAGGACATTATTTCTCCTTGTCTGACCCTTTTTTAGTCTGTCCTTAATTGCTTGTATTTGTTAGGACCTCATGTGTAATACTTAAAATAGCGTACATAGTCGTGAGACTGTGTACTAGGCTATCCAGGGGCCACTCCTAACCCTATTCTTTATGTGCTGCATCATCCTCATAAGCTATGATTTTTGAAACCATTCGCACGGTGATTTTTGAAAGCATTCACATGGTGATTTTTGAAAATAGACATTTCTCTTGATTTAAAAAATTGAGATCCTGGACTTGTATACATTGAATTGGAATATGGTAGTAATGAAACGAATTATGCCTTGTATACGCAATGTTCTTAAACTCACGTCGAAGTAAGTCATTTGGTGAAAATTGAAATTTTACAATAAGGGCTACATGTGCTAACGCTGCCTATTCTGTGACTGTTTTTTGCAAAACTAAATCTGCTCTTCTTTTACATTAGCAATCCAGGCCCTAAAACTATTTCAAATTTGGCCTGTTTCGTGTGTTTTCATACTCTCAACTCCTATACACTAATATAATAGTGTATAGGGGTGTATAAAGTCTTTGGGGTCAAATATACGATCTACTATACGTATTTTCAAAGATATATCGCTATTACACCATGTATTTGCATGTCTATACTTATATTTACATGTGGCAGCCCTTGTTTGCTTTTATGTGCTTTTGTGAACACTATTTCTTTCTAAAACAGCCCCTCTATCTATATTTTGAAATTGACCCCTACATTAAATAGCCATTAAGGTTAGGGCTCGACAATTGGAGTCACACTGACCCTAAATGGCTAACATTTTATTTCAAAAATAGCCCCTACTTGATTTTTTTAAAAAAATCTGAAAGTTATTTCTAAAATCTGCCTGCTTTTGCAAACTAATTCAGCCCTTTGGAATTGCAAAACTATGTTGTTTTAATTGCTTACTTGCAAATTTAACCACTTTCGATTAGGAATTTATACTAGAGGCCAAAAGCGCGAGTAGGCATGAAATGTAGGCCGTATTTATAAAATATGAAGCCCAAAAGATGTATGCTACCTATACTTTGGATGAATAGATACAACTCTCTAATTTAGTTCTGAATGTGACCTCTTTTAATAAGTATCTTGTGTTGTGAACATAATAATATCTTGTAGCTTATTTGAAGATCCCAAAATATAGACTCGGGCGGGAACTACTTTTAGTGGGACTTGGGGAAGTGCCTAACGCCTTCTTCCCTGAGTCACTTGGACTTCTTACCCATTGAATCTCTTAAACTAGATCGGTTTAATAAAAATAGGACCTTAGGCTAGGTGACCTAATACAGCTTAGAAATCCATATTAGCTGGCGACTCCAATTCTTAACTCAAACGAGTTACCCAGTCAAACTTGAAATATGACTCGCTCCGAGTTGAGTTTAAAACCGGGTATAACAAAATGTCGACTCCGCTGGGGATACTCAAAATTCTAACCATAACTAGTCTTTATTTTGGGATTGATTATTATCTTGTTATTCGTATTATTATTATTTTACTAACTTGGATTCTTTTTGGTTTTTCTTTTTTCTTTTACTTATTTACATGTATTTGAAAATTGATGTAATATTGGCATATTTCACTCATAATCCTCCACTCCTGGAAAATGACACTTTGCACACACATGGGCGATTATGTGGATCTCACGGTCGTTCCAACTCAAAAAACCTTTAGGAGGGACGTTTTGGAATATAGTTAGTCCATGGTACAACCAACAATTTCAAATGGTCCCACCCCTTGGTTGTCCACATTGGGGAACTATTTCTAGAATTACACCACTCTTTGAATGTAATGCGCATGCATCATACATAGGAAGGGCTCCTCGTGAGCCGACTAGTCTTCAACTTGTCCAAACTATTTGACAGATTTTTAACCCCGAAGGAACGTTTGGACATGCTTATGTGCATTTGAGAAAAGAGAAAAGAAAAAAAAAAGAAAAAAAAGAGAGAAAAGAAAAGTGAGATGAAAATAAATACGCATTTTAACTTGTCCAATTGTTTCGAAAAGGAGGGGGGAAATTTAATCATTTATTTTCTTTTTCTTATAGGACATCATGAGTCAAAAGTTTCACCATTTTAGAATGACTATGGGCGCACCTCCTTTGTTAACTAATTGGTGGAATAATTTTTCGTTGATCGAGCAAACCGAAGTACGCCAACGTTAGGGCCATTTGGTTTCTCTATTAGAAATGGAGCCGTGTAGAGAAATGATTGAAGTGTTGGTGTCATTTTAGGATGAAAAACTAAATGTGTTTAGATTTGGGGTCGTTGAGTTAACATCTTTGCTGGAAGAGATAGGAGGGTTCATATCACACTCGGGGCTAGACAAACATTGTTGGCAGGGGAGTCGCATTTTAGCTCCCAGTGTCCCCACACCTGAGGAGTTTCGTGATAAATTAGGGATGGTAGCAAGTGTGAATGTAGAATTTTTACAATAAAAGAAAATACCCTTTTTCCTATTTTTACAACAGGTTTGGGTATTTGAGTGCATTCGAAGATCGTAAGAAAGAGTTCAAGTCCTACAATGACTGGAGGGGAGCTAGACCATTTGCATTTGCTGTTTGTTTCTTAGAAATAATGGTGTACCCTGAAAGCTCGAATCACGACATATGTTCAAGGCTTGTTATGGTTACTGATACGGTATTTAATGGGATTGATGGTTATCGTTACACTATAGTTCCTAATATTATGGCAGACATTTATCTGGCTTTGGGTTGTGGAAAAAGAGGAACAAAATATTTCCAAGGTTGTAACCTTTTACTACGAGCGAGGTTCAAGGAGCATTTGAGGAAAGTGAGAGGTGCGCAAGAATTTTCTAAGCCAACTGGTTCCAATTACTTGGTTGGGGAACGGTACGGAGTTCCAAAATTCAAGCAGCCGAGCAGCAAAGAGAAATGGGTAAGATTGTTTGAAAGTATAACGGATGATTCAATTCAATGGATTTTCACTTGGTTTCCTTCATCAGACTTCATCATTAGCTCTGAGAAGGCATCCTTTGTGATACTTATGGGATTAAGAGGTCTTCAACCCTATCAACCACTAAGGGTGATGAGGCAAGCAGGGAGAAAGCAAATCATCCCACTCATACCAGACACAAAGGCCTACCAGTTCGATTATACTGAAGACATTGTTCCAAAAGTCAAAAGCATTAGAAAATCCTGGGTAAGTAGACAAGTCATGGGGAAGGAGTCATTAGCATCAGGACCGATACAACGCTGGATGCGAAAAAAATTACAACAGTTGGTTACGTTCTAGCATAAAAGGAAATGTGGTAGTACGGCCGAGCCAACGGAATGACATAAGAGACCGCGAGGCGGAAGCTCAAATTCGATACTGAGAGTTCATGTTGAAAGCTATCAAAATGGAAAAAGAAAACAAAAAAGAAATCGAAGTGTGGAGGAAACGTACATTAGAGTTAGAGAAAAGATAGAGGCGTTAGAGATGAAGCTTGAACAATGGAATTCGGAGTGTGCTGAGGTGGACATTTTACACGTAGTGGCGGCGAAGGGATACTTAATCAAAGCTATGAAAGTAGTCAAGGAGATTACTCGAGAAGTAAAAAGAGCCAGGTTGGAGGAGGAGCGTGCTGCCTAGCCGCGTTTGAATTTCAAAAAATGTTTTGGGAATCTATGAAAACAATTGGCAACAAAATGCATATTTATTTTCCTTGCATCATGACAAAACTATGAAGGCTATACGTCCTTGGCACGTCATAGTCCATTAGTGAACCTACTCCAAATGTCGAAAGGGTTTCCAACTCGAGCAAGACAAAACCGCATCTTTGCATGGATTCGAAGAAATGTTTGCGCAAAATATTGATCATTTGTCCAAGTATGATCAAGACTATAAGAATGTTTTGATCTTTACTTTTCTTGTTTTGTTTTTAGACTATGGCTGCAAGAGGTACACTTCAATTCGAGACTGTTTCCCGAGCTCCTCACTTGATCAGACTCTGGTGGGAAGATTTGGCTGCTGTCAGTAAGGTTCATGTTCAAAAGGTGTTGGGGGAACTAGTGGCTCTCAAGGCTTACACAACCATGGCTTGTTTAGTCGAGGCTACTATACATTTCTGGGACTACAAAAGGACGGTATTTCATTTCAATGGTTTGGAGTTGGCACCAATGCTAGAAGAATTTAGAGGACTAGTAGGGTTAGAGCCTGGGCCTGAGACCATGATTTATCCCCGAGACGTGGACCTTAAGGAGTTTATTGAACTATTGAATGCTCCCTATGATCCGTACGTCGAAGGAGTGCATGATGGAAAGGTCACTTTGGAATATTTATATTCTAGATTTGGAGATCCAACTCTTAGGCATGATTGGACTGGGGCATGTGAAATTCAAGATTTGGAGTGGACCGAGTCAAATGCTTTCATCGTTTCTTTTTTGGGGAGCATAGTTTTCCCCGAGAAAGATGAAAAGATCGACATAAGGCTAAGAAGAGTAGTCGAAGGATTATGCAAAGGCGCTCAGGAGGGCCACGTGAGTCTGATTCCAATGCTCGTGGGGGATGTTTATAGGGCTCTAATCAAATGTAGAAAGGGAGGGGACTTCTTTGAGGGGTGCAACCTTTTGCTACAAATATGGTTTATAGAATATTTACACAGTTTCCCCATCAGTCCAATAGCACCACGGATATCAAGAGATGGAGACATTCGCTCACATAGCACCCGCATGGCTGGAACAATAGTATGGGAAGATCCCGCGAACATGCGAGGATGGTACGCCAAATTTGAAGAGCTACAAGAGGTGCAATGGGTAATTGAAAACTGTGATGGTTTCATCATTTCCATAAAAGGTCAAGACACCACTTTCTTAACGTTGATTGGATTTCGAGGAACTCACCACTATGTTCCTCTAAGAATCCTCCGGCGAGTAGGGATGACCCAACAAACTCCTCAGTTGACAAAAGGGAGAAGTTTCAACGTTGACATAAAGCACATTGAGCATCCAATAGTTGGTACGATATTGACAATATGGGAAGGAAGGCTTACTATGCAATTTTGTCGTGGCTGCGACAGCAGGATGAACCCTGTTGCTACTTTGAGTTATCCTCAGTGGCTCAGTGAAGATAGAGAGAAATTCCGATCAAAGACTATGCTGAAAAAAAAAAGCCGAACCTCCAAGTGTCACTGAGAAGTACAAGAAGCTATGACACAAGTTCGACTAAAATAAGAAGGAATTAAGGGTGACACAAGAGAGAGAGAGATGAGGAGGCAATACAAGGAAATGATCAAAAGAGATGAGCTTAAGTATTGGACAGCCAAAATCATGGCAGTAAGGCAAGCCGCTGGAAATCTGCAAGACTTGCTCAAGGGATGGGGAGGTTATTTTAAGTCAGTGCCATTAGAAGAAAAGGAAACAATGGGAGTGGAAATCTGTGAATTCTTCACAAAAGCTCTGGGTGACATGCAAGTTGGGAAGGACCTGATGGAGATGTTCGTCACCCTTCCACCAATAAACCTGGTTCACAAACCTAAGGAAGAAACCTAAGGGAAGAAGGAGAAAGAAGATGCTGGAACCGATGCTTGATTCGAAACCTCTTTGCTTGGCACATAGTGTTGTCGTTTTTAAGTCGAGTCATTTTTCTTTTGTCTTTCTCCATTTAGTCGAGTCGTTGTCTCATATTAGTGATTGTAATAAAGCCAAGTAAATCAAATAAAATTTCATTATTTTTGGGTTTTAAGACTTGTGTTGATTATGCTTATACAAACGAAATGATGTGTTTGGTGCAAACATTACTTCAAATCTTCGATAGGCCTACCTCTGGCACAAAAGAGGTCCCTTGTATAATAGGACGCAAATTTATTAATGCTAACACTTACTCACATTCTTTTCTATGTTTTTGTTATTCTAGTCCCAAGTCCCTGAAGTTTAGTTTGTGCATTCTGGCCGCGCCGCAATACCGGTTGACATCCAGAGGATCAATCCCAACGCCTCCCCCTTTACCTACAAGGACAAGGACGAGATGCAATATCATGGCTGAGTTTGACAATGCTGGAAATGGAACCCCTGAAAAACAAGGTATGGTTGCCTATGACGATTATGCTAAGCTGGAGCAAAGGCTGTTCGAGTTGGAGAATAGGATTCCTCTCGTTCATGCTGATGGGATCACTGAACCAAACAAAACCACCTGCCCTCACGGCAAAGATCCACTATTCCCCGAGAAAGATATCCCATACCCCACCTACATTGCTCCACCAAAAGCACCACAAAATGACCTACCTCCCTTCACTGGTGAAACAAAAACCATTGCATCACCCAACAAAGATCATGACATATATGCATGGACAAGGGAAGACTCAGACAGCACCAAGGAGCAAGTCAAGTGGCTAGTGGAGAAATTCAAGCAATTCCAAGGCACCAAAGAAACCAGAGGACTAGCTTATGAACCTCTGCATCTACCCTGATTTGAAGCCGCCCAAGGGTTATAAGACACCCAAGTTCAACATGTTTAACGGCAGTTGGGGTTGGACATGATGAAAAGATTCGCATGCAATTGTCCAACCGTAGTCTGACTGGAGATGCGTTGGTATGGTATTCAAAGCAGCAAACAAAGAAATAGACAAGCTGAGAGGCAATGGTTGGAGATTTTGTCGATAGTTTTGGGCACAACATTGACGCCATGCCTGATTGGTTTTATTTGGAGAAGCCGAAGAAGAAGCCCACTGAGACCTTTAGAGAATTCGCAACTAGATGGAGAGCCGAAGCCACCAATGTCCAACCTCCCATGGAAGAAACAGAGATAGTGGCAAATTTTATCCGCATACAGGAGGATGTCTACTTCGACAAGATGCTGAATATACAAGAAAAGAAGTTTGTCGGATTTGATCAAGATAGGAGACATGGTTGAAGATGGTTTGAAAACAGGTAGGATCGTTAGCTTGGCCACACAACAAGCAACTAACAAAGCCCTACAAACTGGTACCACCGGTGCATCAAAGAAAAAGAAGGACGATGTCTCCTTCGTTGCTGCATCACTCGATCATTCTCCCACCCAGAACCACTACTACCAAACACCACCTCCATCATATCCATATATTCTACCCACATCCACCTACCTAGTCTACAACACTTAACCCATGTTCCAAAACCCACCGCCACAAAGACCACATACCCACAAAGTCCTAACTACCGGAACACCAACACCTATCCAACAAGGCCTCACGCCAACAACAACCCAAGACCCAAAAGAAACTATACCCCACTGGCCGAATTTCGCACTCAGTTATTTGAAAGACTCAAAGCGGCCGGCCACATACAACCCATCCCGTTCAAAATGCTTGATATAATGACACCTTACTTTGACCAAACCAAAACCTGTGCCTATTACTCTGGAGGACCTGGTAATGATACCGAAAAGTGCTACGCCTTGAGAGATAAAATACAAGACCTGATTGATCAAAAGGTGATCCACTTGAAAACTCCAAATGTGCACAATAATCCACTGCCTAACCACGTGGACAATAGGGTGAACTTAATCGAGTTGGACGAAGAATGCAACTTGGAGGGAACCATTGTCAAAGCAAAGGGAGCCACACCAGCACCTGCTTCTGTTGCCCAAGCGGCTAAAGCACCAGAGCCCATTGAGTTAGAAATAGCTCCAAAATTCTACGTTGACGTAGTTCCCCCATACAGTGACAAGGCGGTTGATGCCGGGCAAACCACGAGATCCTTCACTCCGAACCAAGCTAGGGAGATCCAAGGAGTACACTTACACTTGGTGAGGAAGGACCTAGAAGAAGGAAGCGTTTGGAAGCCATTTCGGGTGCTCAACGTGCAAAGGAAGCAGCCCAGCGAACCAGGCGCCCCGCCTGCACCTTAGGCGCCGCCGCCCAGAACTCAAAGGGGCCAGGCGGACCGCCCCAATTCCAGGCGGACCGCCCAGCCAACCCCACTGCCCAAAATGCACCAAAAAGCGGGCGCTCCGCCCGGATTGCTGAAGCCCGAGTTTCTTAGCTATGTTAAGACTATTTTTACCCTACGTGGTCCTTTTATTCCTAAGCCTAAGTGTGGGCATTTTAGACCTTTCAAAGGGTGTTATAGCTAGATAGCTAGTTTATTTCATTAGCTTACCTTGATGATTAAACAAACAATTGTGTTGAGAGTTGAACTCTTTGTTGATGAATGAAACCTTT
This sequence comes from Petunia x hybrida, assembly GCA_037355625.1. Lineage (NCBI taxonomy): Eukaryota > Viridiplantae > Streptophyta > Magnoliopsida > Solanales > Solanaceae > Petunia > Petunia x hybrida. Next base: position 270,034 of record JBBBVM010000516.1, on the reverse strand, counting down.
GATGGGACTTGTTCTTCTTCTAGCGGATCTAGATGAATTCCAATCCCCCCCGACCATTCTACTTGCGTGCTCACGTTAGCTCGAGGGTAGTTGCCTAGTGTAGGTGTTCTTGTCATCTTCTTGAGGTGTAACGGAACAAGTTCTCCGTTGCTACTTGAGATTATCGTACGAGTTACGTCTCGCTCTTATCTTTATTTTTCCGCGTTTGATTTCCTACATCATTTGGTATCAGAGCAAGGCTCGGGTATCGTTTCTACGAACCCCCGACCCTTGATTCTTCGTGCCTAGGTTAGTTTGTTTAGTTTTCTTGTTGTTGAAGTTGTTGTTAGAAGAAAAACACAAAAAAATTGAAAAATTGAAAAATACAAAAATTGGCATAACTTTTTGTTGTGATCGATTCTTGAAGTGGGTGTTATAGATTTGTGATCGTGATTGAATCCCCGTTGTTTGGGTACCAAATTTGATTGGATTGGTGAAGTTTGAAAAATTGAAACCCCAATTGCCCTTAAACCCTACTAAACCCTTGTTCTTGAGAAAAATTGATTGATTTTGGGTTGTGTGATTGTGGGGTTTTGGATTTGATTACCGGGGATTGATCTACTTTTGAAAACGAATCCATTGCAACAAATTTGGTGTGAATCAGAGTTGTATAACATTGATTTTGGAAGAATCAAAACCCACCTTTTGACCCTTTTGAAATTTTGAAGAAAACCCAACTTGAAGTTGAATCATGAATTTGCCTTGTATGTTGCTTGGTTGGGTGTGAAATTGATTGGGGATTGGTGGTAGTATCATTATACAACTTCGGGTACTTCGAATTTGGGAAGAACACGTTGAAATCGACCAAAAAGTTGGATTGAAATCGAAGAACACGTTCTTGAAAACCCAGGTGTTCTTCGTTCAGGCGCTCCGCCTAAGCTTTGGGCGCCCCGCCTGAACTACTCTTGCTCCAGGCGCTCCGCCTAACTTTCAGGCGCCCCGCCTGACCACCCTCACTGGACAACTTTGCCAGGCGCTCCGCCCCATTGCTCTGGGCGCTCCGCCTGCTTTCCTGAAGGGTTGATTTGGGTAGTTACTTCTAGGTTTGCTTGTTTCTTTGTTGCCTAACCTCTAATTAGTGTTGATCTAAGTAATCTTTCTACTTAATTAACACTAATCCTTCATTGCTTTAGGAGAATCGTGCCTTAGTAAGGAGAGTAGGAATTCCAAGAGAAGCGTAGAACCTTTTACTCAAGTCCTTCACTTTAAAGTGCTTAGCGTTCATTGAGTCCTACTAACTCCAATCACCCCGGAGTGTGCGTGACTCGTGAATAGTCTAGTTGAGTTGGGGAATTGCTAGTCATCTACGTGAGGCTTTGGAACTACAAGTCGAGTGAAATAGCCACCGCCACTCAAAAGAGAGAACCGAGTGAAATCTTTTGTGAGGGAGCGTGTGAGGTTGTTTTTGCTAACGTTTGTTACTTGTGTAGGTACCATGGCTAACGAGGGAAAAGAATTCATAAAGGAGGCCTTGGCTAATCTTCTTGCCAAGATGGACCTCATGAATCAAAGAATTGAGTCTCTTGAAAAGGGAGCTTCAAGTACTCAAGGTGAACATGGGACCCCGAGCGTCCACAATGAAAGGGGGACCCCGAGTGTCCCAATTGTAAAGGGGACCCCGAGAGTCCAAATGGAGGCCGGAGAGGGATCAAATAGTCCTACCTTTACCCCGGAACAAGTCGTTGAGTTGCTAAATCAACAACGGGTAAAGGAGGATCGTGAGAGGGTTGATCAAGTGTTGGGCAATACCCAACGTATGACTATTCCAAACCTTATGGGCAATCCCCAAAGGAATGCTCCGCTTCCCGGACCAATCCGGAATGTTCGACCTCTTGAGCAAGTTGCACAAGCTCAAGAAGGGGAGGGAACCGATTATGGTGATGATGTGTATGGGTTTGATGATCACTTTCAACCAAGACGAGGTATGAATTGGGGTCGAAATGTGGATCGTGGTAGGGGCCGAGGTCGAGGGCCACCTATGGGGTATGATGGTGGAAATTTTAGAAGGGAGTATGGTGTGAATGAAGACCACTATGGGGGCCAACCGGAGCCTTACCGTGGAGGTCGTGACAACAACAACAACCTTAATAGTGTGCAGCTCAATCTTCCAAGTTTTAAGGGGAATTGTGATCCGGCGGCTTACATTGATTGGGTGCTACAAATTGAAAGATTGTTTGACACCAATGACATGACCGATGAAAAGAAAGGAACTTATGCTATCTCATCTTTTGAATCCTATGCATCTACTTGGTGGGAGTCCGTCAAGAGATCAAGGAGGAGAGCGGGAGTTCCCGTAAATGTAGGTTGGAATGACTTGAAGGGTATCATGAGTATCAAGTACATTACTCCTAGATATCGTCAAGAACAACTCAAGAAACTTTATGAGTTGAGACAAGGTGTCAAGTCGGTGCATGAATATTTTGATGAGTTTGAAAGAACTCGAATGGCTTTGGATATGGACACCGAAGATGAGGAGCAAGCCATGATCCGTTTCATGAATGGTTTGACCTATGGCATAGCTTCACAATTGAGGTTGCATTCTTATCTATCACTTCAAGAAGTCCTTGATGCCGCTATTCAAGCCGAGCAATGGCTTGATAAAGAAAAGTCCAACCGTTACAAGAGCAACACTTCCACTTTCGTGAGCCAACCAAAGGATTGGAAGACTTCTACTCCAAATGCCAAATTCCCAAGTACAAGTGGTATAAGTGGTGCAAATGCTAGCAAGGATGTGAAGAATGCATATGAGAAGAACACAACTACCGTGGGAGGTAACTCTAGAACTCAATTGCATGCTCCTACTTCTACTTCCATACAATGCCACAAGTGCAAGGGCTATGGTCACTTTGCTAGGGAATGTCCTACGAAAAGGACCATGATTGTTGTTGGTAATGATGCTTATGAGAAAGAGAGTGAGCCGGAGGAAGAAGGAGTGGAGGGAGATGTGGAGATTGCTTGTGAGGAGGCTACCGAGGAAGGAGATGATCCTCAATTGTTCTTGGTGGTTAGGAGGAGTTTGAGTACCGTTTCCATGGAAGAGGAGTTAGAGAATGTTCAAAGGGAAGACTACAAGGAGATGAAGGAGTTGAGGGAAGCGGCTAAAGCTAAATCACCCCTTGAACTTGAACCCGAAGCAAACAATCTTGTTGTCTTGCCATTGCATGACAAAAATGGGAGTCATTCCACTTCAAATGAGAGAGAAAAGATCGAGAAAAGTGAGGGAGTGACCGGTGACAATCCAAGAGAGGAAAAAGGAGAGGATTTGAGGAGTGATGTGAGTGGATTGTCACCACAAACTACACTTGACCATGAGGTAAAATTGAGAGAGATGAGAGGTGAGGAAGGAAAAATCGAGAGTAAGAGCACCCATTGTTCTAACCCTTCTTTATCTTCTACTTCTTCTTGTGAAAGTTCTTGTGTAGGTACATTTGAAGACAAGCCATTGGAGCCTCAATGTGAGCTTCATGAAGGAGGAGTTGCATATGACACTTCAAACCATGTGAGTGATCAAGGAAGTACTACAAATGTAAGTGTTGCTTCACCTTCTCATGAACCTACTAGCTACTTGTCTTGTGATGACTCAACACTAGTTGGAACTTGTGATGCATCTAGTGAATGTGCCACTAGTGAAGAGTCTAGTTGTCAACTTGAGTTTGTTTGTGAAAAACTAGTTGGGAGGAGCACTATGCCACATCATGATGTGAGCTCATTGTTCATTGAACCCCTCCCTAGTGTAGATTTGATGGTTGACCATGATTGTGACCTTTGCTATGACACACCACCAACCTTTGACCAATGGGACGATGAGATAGTTGATCACTCCCTTATTGATGTGCTTCTATTTGGTGGACCAATGTGTTGTAGTGAGGATAATTGTGACCTTGAGGAGTCTTTTGCATGTGAGATGGAACGATTTACTTTCGATGACTCCTCGAGTGAGGGAAAAGAACCTAGTCTTGATACCATGTTTTTGTATGACCATGCATTTGAGGTTCATTCTTTTACATTTCCATTGTTTGAAGATAATCTTATTTGTGGTAGCAATTTGTATCGGACTAGTGTTGGTATTAAGATGGAACCTCCATGGTGTGAGGGATTTGACTCCTTAGGCAACCCATTATGTGAAAACTTGAACGAGGAAAATGACTCTTTGAATGACCCTACTATTGCTTGTTGGGATTATGATGAAGAAGAGGTCATTATTAATACCTTCCTTGAAAACTTGTCTTTTGAGAAGGATTGCCTAGGTGATGGAGTTGGAGGGGAAAAGGAATCCCTTGGTGTGAGTAAGTGTGCTCTAAAGAAGGGGAGTGGAGTGCTTGATCCTACTTGTAGGATGGGCTATTTGATTCACTCCACTCCACATGTTGATCACACCTCGAGGATAGATTGGTGTGTTGATCTTGAGCTTAAGGTTCAAGGGGATGTTGGTAGCTTGATCTTACATTTCCCATCTTCCCATGACCTATTTGCTCATTATCTTGTTGAGTGCATGTTGACCTTTAACCGAGTGCTTATGGTTCTCTTTGGAGACTTGATATTCATGATTGTTATTGATGCTTGGTTATATCACAAGAGTGTGTTTTCCACACTTCTTGCACTAACCTACTTTCAAAGTAGGAAATCTTGTGTTTGCTTGTCGTTGCTTGTAGGTTCTAAGCTCCATGTTGAGGGAAAGGAGATCTTGGAAGAAACCTATGTCAAAGCGACGATCAAGGGTTACAAGGGAGGAGAGCATTGGACAACCCGAAGAGATGATTCCATGGACGTGAATGCAATGATTTCGAGGACGAAATCTTCTCAAGAAGGGGAGGATGATGCCGGGCAAACCACGAGACCCTTCACTCCGAACCAAGCTAGGGAGATCCAAGGAGTACACTTACACTTGGTGAGGAAGGACCTAGAAGAAGGAAGCGTTTGGAAGCCATTTCGGGTGCTCAACGTGCAAGGGAAGCAGCCCAGCGAACCAGGCGCCCCGCCTGCACCTTAGGCGCCGCCGCCCAGAACTCAAAGGGGCCAGGCGGACCGCCCCAATTCCAGGCGGACCGCCCAGCCAACCCCACTGCCCAAAACGCACAAAAAAACGGGCGCTTCGCCCCAATCTTGGGCGCTCCGCCCGGATTGCTGAAGCCCGAGTTTCTTAGCTATGTTAAGACTATTTTGACCCTACGTGGTCCTTTTATTCCTAAGCCTAAGTGTGGGCATTTTAGACCTTTCAAAGGGTGTCTAACAACACCTGTAAATAGCTAGATAGCTAGTTTATTTCATTAGCTTACCTTGATGATTAAACAAACAATTGTGTTGAGAGTTGAACTCTTTGTTGATGAATGAAACCTTTGATGGGACTTGTTCTTCTTCTAGCGGATCTAGATGAATTCCAATCCCCCCGACCATTCTACTTGCGTGCTCACGTTAGCTCGAGGGTAGTTGCCTAGTGTAGGTGTTCTTGTCATCTTCTTGGGGTGTAATGGAACAAGTTCTCCGTTGCTACTTGAGATTATCGTACGAGTTACGTCTCGCTCTTATCTTTATTTTTCCGCGTTTGATTTCCTACATCAGCGGTACCATGGGATTACGAAACAAAGAAGAAGGGTAAATCGACTGTTGAGACCTAACTAGAAGTGGGAGGATCTATACTCCTGAGCATCTTGTTCAAGGTAGACGAGGTATCAGCGAGGAGGAGTCTGAGGAACTGTGGAAAAAGTGCAAGCAAAGGAATACTCTGTGGTTGAATATTTGGGCAAGACTCCTGCACAAATCTCTATCTTGGCTTTACTCCTCAAGTCAGAATGCCACCGAAACGCCTTAATGAAGGTGTTAGACGAAGCACATGTCCCGGTAGATACCACAGTTGAGAATTTGGCTAGCATGGTCGGACAAGTTATGGAGTCCAACCAAATTGCTTTCCACGAAGATGAACTGCCGCCAGAGGGATTAAGTCACAACAAGGCTTTACACGTCACCATCAAATGCAAAGACTGGTTCGTGGGGAGAGTTTTGATTGATGGAGGGTCTGGTCTGAACATATGCCCATTCATAACTCTGAAAGGAATGGGAATTGATCAAAGTAAGATGAGAGAAAGCAACATGAAATTGAAGGAATTTGATGGATCGCAAAGAAGCACCATTGGGGAAATCGACTTAACCATCATGGTCAGTCCCGTGGAGTTCAATACTGAATTTCATGTCATGGACATCTCCACTTCTTACAACCTACTGCTGGGAAGACCTTGGATTTACATGGCTAGAGCGGTGCCTTCTACGTTACACCAGACATTGAAGTTCGAATGGGACAACAAAGAGGTGATAGTATTCGGCGAAGGGAACAAGTCCATCTACAATGAACAAACCATACCAACAATTAAAGGGAATGTTCCCGATGGGCAGACTTTCTATACTATAGAGCTTGTGGGAGCAGTGCAAGGCACTCGTGGAGGACATCGCAAGAACTACAACAAAAGTTGGGGTTTCATCGACGCAGTCCGAGTAGGTTATACTGCACACTTCGCTCCTAAATTGGTCAACACACCGCCTGGGACTGAAGAGAAAAAGGAGAAGCTTCTAGAGCGCTTATTGGGATGGTCGAGGCAAAGGGTATGAAGGAAGAAACTTGGTCTGGGAGCCAGTAATATCTGATTGGGGTGTGCCTTCACGTGAATTTCGTGAGACCATACATACTAAAACAAAGAAGCGGCCGATATACTCACTTAATGCTCGTCTTAATTGGAAGCGCATTTCTGAAGAAACAAAGGGAAAGCAAGTGTGGCTACCTAAAGCACCTGAACCTATGGAGGTAGCAATTGAAGAATCGTACATACTCCCACAACCTGCAAAATGGCCCAAAGAGTGGGTTGTAGGCATCATGATAAAGCAAGGTTATGAGCGTGGGAAAGGTTTGGGCAAGAATCTTGACGCCATGATCGAACCAATTCAAATTGTGATGAGGCCTGACAACAAGAAAGCAAGAAGGACGCAGCGATCGAATGGACAGAAGATTGCCAAAAAGCATTTGATCGGATAAAGGAGTACTTGTCTTGTCCGCTTGTGTTCGTTCCACCCGAACCTGGGCGACCTTTGATCTTGTACCTGTGGTAGATTCAGCATTTGGTTGTGCATTGGGGCAACATGACTCAACTGAAAGAAAGGAGCAGGCAATATACTACCTGAGTAAGAAATTCACTCCCTATGAAGCCAAGCACACACTACTGGAACGCACGTGCTGTGTGCTGACCTAGATAGCACAAAAGCTGAGGCACTACTTGACGTCCTACTCAACATTACTGATATCAAGGATGGATCCTCTCAAGTATATCTTTCAAAAGCTAATGCCTACTGGAAAATTGGCTAAATGGCAAATACTTTTCAGTGAATTCGACATTACTTTTGTCACTCAAAAGGCGGTAAAGGCTCAAGCCTTGGCGGATCATATGGCCGAAAATCCAGTGGGTAATGATTACGAACCTCTGCACACTTATTTCCCCGATGAAGAAGTCATGTTCGTAGGAGAAGATATCACAGAGGAGTACGAAGGTTGGAGACTATTCTTCGATGGAGCGGTGAATTTCAAAGGAGTCGGCATTGGAGTTGTGTTAATTTCAAAGACTGGTCAACATTATCCTATCACAGCCAAACTGAGGTTTCCTTGCACCAACAACATGGCGGAATATGAAGCTTGCATCCTGGATCTTAGAATGGCGGTAGATATGAACATCCAAGAGCTGTTAGCAATTGGGGATTCTGATTTGCTGATTCACCAAGTCCGAGGAGAATGGACAGCAAAGAATTCCAAGATATTGCCATACCTCGAGTGCATAAAAGAGCTGAAGTAAAGATTCACCAAAATAGCATTCCGGCATGTACCTAGGTTACAAAATGAGTTTGCAGATGCTTTGGCCACCATATCCTCCATGATCAGACACCCCGACAAGAAGTACATTGACTCAATGCCCGTGACAGTGAGGAAGCAACCAACATATTGTTACCATGTGGAAGAAGAATCGGACGGGCGACCTTGGTTCTACGACATCAAGGGATTTCTCAAAGATGACACTTACCCAAATAATGCAACAAGCCTCCAAAAGAAGACATTGAGGAGATTGGCAAATGGTATCTTTTTGAACGGGGAAGTCCTATACAAAAGGACACCTGATCTAGGATTGCTGAGATGTGGAGACGCTAAGGAAGCTGCAAGGCTGTTGGAAGAAATACACTATGGGACGTGTGGCCCACACATGAACGGCTTCGTACTTGCAAAGAAGATCTTGAGGGCCGAATATTTCAGGATGACAATGGAGCACGATTGCATAAGGCACGCAAAGAAATGTCATCAATGCCAAGTCCACGGAGATATAATTCGAGTGCCTCCTAGTGAATTAAATGTCATGGGATCACCTTGGCCTTTCGCTGCTTGGGGAATGGATGTCATAGGACCAATTGAACCGGCTGCATCAAATGGACACCTTTTCATACTGGTAGCTGTTAATTACTTTACTAAATGGGTAGAAGCTATGTCATACAAGTTAGTGACAAAGAAAGTGGTGGCAAACTTTGTTTGCGACAAAATAATATGTCGATTCGGCATTCCCGAGTCCATCATAACCGACAATGGGTCCAATCTCAATAGTGACTTAATGAAAGCAACTTGCAAAGTTTTCAAGATTAAGCACCACAATTCCACTGCATATAGACCCCAAATGAATGGTGCGGTCGAGGCAGCCAACAAGAACATCAAGAAGATATTACGCAAGATGACGCATATTTCAAAGCAATGACATGAGAACTTACCCTATGCTTTGTTAGGGTATCGCACCACAGTGAGAACGTCGACAGGGGCTACTCCCTACTTGCTGGTGTATGGCACCGAGGCAGTGATACCAGCGGAAGTTGAGATACCATCTCTGAGGATCATTCAACAGACACAGTTGAAAGACGCCGAATGGATCAAAGGAAGAATGGAGCAATTAGCCCTCATCGATGGCAAGAAACTAAATGCAGTATGTCATGGGCAATTATATCATAGGAGAATGACTAAAACATTTAACAAGAAAGTTCGAGAGAGATATTTCGAACCTAGACAACTAGTGCTGAAGAAGATATTCCCCAATCAAGAAGAAGCGAAAGGCAAGTTTGCACCAAACTAGCAAGGGCCGTACATGGTTCATCGAGTTCTAACTGGAGGAGCACTGATACCAGTAGAAATGGATGGAGAAGTTTGGCCGAAACCAATGAACTCAGACGCCGTCAAAAGATACTATGTATAAGAGCCTGCATTAGCTAGTGGTTTCATTATTCTGTAATGCATCATGTAATCTGGAAATACGTTACGACCTGATTCCCCAAGTGGGATACGTAGGCAACCAACCCAATGTTCGGTTGCATAAATACAAAAATTTTATTCTCCCATAAAGTAGAGACTGGGGCAGAATTTTTGAGGAACTCTCAAAAATTCCGAAAGGACAAACAAACTGGGGCAGAATTTTGAGGACGCCCTTAAAATTCATTCAAGGGAATTCAGAACAGCAATGGCCATAACCTTACACAACGCGACTCGTGACTTAATGGAATAAAATATTTCGTTTCATCTTCTTCACATAAAATTTTTTCAAAATATTTGCATTATTTATCGCTTTATAACTATACCTATCAGCTCGGCTGAGGTCCCGGCACTTACAAAAAGCAGGCACAAAGTGAGCCAAGAATGCACAAACTAAACTACTCCACACAACTCACCAATATTTCTTTGAATGCAGGCATGAAGGGTACGCAACCCGACGACACATGACAAACATATCCCGACAAAAGTTTATCCAATTTCTCTTACTACACTTTCATTTTTGCAAAGGGTGCACAGCCTGATGCGTTGACTGAGGATACACAGCCTGATGTAGAATTTGGCATTTTTAATTTATGTGGAGGGTACATAGCCTGATGCGTTGACTGAGAGTACACAGCCCTATGTCGTATTAAGCATTTTTAATATTTGTGGAGGGTACACAGCCCGATGTCGAATTTAGCATTTTTGCGGAGGGTGCACAGCCCGATGCGTCAACTGAGGGTACACAGCCCGATGTCGAATTTAGCATTTTTAATTTTTGCGGGGGGTACACAGCCCGATACGTCGACTGAGGGTACACAGCCCGATGTCGAATTTAGCATTTTTGCGGAGGTTACACAGCCTGATGCGTGGACTGAGGGTATACAGCCCAATGTCGAATTTGGCATTTTAAATTTTTGCTGAGGGTACACAGCCCGATGTCGAATTTAGTATTTTTAATTTTTGCAGAGCTTACATAGCCCGATGCGTCGACTGACGGTATACAGCCCGATGTCCAATTTAACACTTAGCACAGCGGGTACACAACCCGACGTAACAAATACACCTGCGTGTGATGAGAGATCTTGGCAAGACGATCCAGCCCAACAGGAAAGTACATTTTACATTTGTTTATGGATACACTATTTTTGCAAAACTCACCTATATTAAAGGATATACAATCTGACAATGCGAACATTATGATCTAGCACCTCGTCGATTCCCGTAATCCATAAGAACTTCTCTAGAGTCGCGACAAAATTAGTCATTCTATCAACATCTTTGCCCGAAGAGTCTTTCATTATCCCCGGGCAAAGAGGGGCAACTATTGACACCTAATTTTGTCCCTCCTGTTTCGATAACCTATTATTCGGACAAAATTGCACTGATAACCACACAATTACCATACCCTCACTCTTATTTTAAGCCATTTCACATACGCACACCAATTAGGCTATTTTAAAAGCATTTGCACAAACGACTGCAATTTTACAAAAAATTGCATATTTCATCACAATTTCTCGCAATTCTTCTCATTCCTGACAAAATTGCCTAAATTATTTTTAAAACTTAAAACAATAGGGTTTCTTAATTATTTAGCCCTCACAATTAATTTCCTCATTTTTTTATATTTAATTCTTTTTATAAGTATTCCATACAATTTTTCCATGCCTTTATACTCGTTTTGTACACTTATATGCATTTTTATACGCACTTCTACATTGCATATACACGTATACATGTACATATACATACACCTCAGCTTTCTCAGGCCACCTATATGCTTACATGGCATCACCCCGACCGTCCACGTACACAATCCAACGGCCAATATCCAATTTCCTTTTTTAATTACACTTTCCACCCTCAAACCCTACAACTCTTTCCCATTTCCTCTCACACGCTCAGGCGACTCACACATTTTCTCTCTCACGAAGCTTCTACTGTTACCACCGTTTTCCAACCATTAACTCCGATAAAAATGGAAACAAATGGCACTACTGTGATCCTATCACTATCCGCTACAAAACCCATGTACTGTTTTTGCCCGTATGACAAAGGTCGAATCCGACCCTAATCGCGACCTCCGTCACCATCACCGGCAAAGGAGCTCCGTTGAAGCTTTTACAAAAATATGGGCATTATTACCTTAAGGAAAGGGGGAAAAGCCCTTGCATGAGCATGGTCGAGACGGGTCAAAATTGACCCGACTCCGGTGTAAACGGGTAAACTTTTGCCTCTTTTTGTTTTCTTTAGCCTATGTGCCCTACCTGAATATTGCTTAAGTTTTCTGTTAATTAACACAATCATGGTTATTTGCTAGTTGGTTAAAAGTGAAACTCCTAAGATTACTAATTGTTGCCTTGTGCATTAATTTAGATGTATCATGATTTAGTCTCTCGCATGCTTTAGTATGTTGCCTTCATAACTTATACCTTGAATCATCGCTATTAGCTTCTGATTGTAGAACCAGTGACAATTAGGGGGTTCAAGTAGGATTGTTCTTGTCTCACAGTATGTTTGCCTTGTTGTCCTGCCTAGGTATGTGATTTTCAGAATTATATGTTAAAAGTAAAAGATGAATGATTAGCATGATCATAGGAATCTTAATTTGCTCGATTTGAAGTCTTGAGATGGAAATCTATCTTGATAATTGGTGTGATATCAATCAAAGCGTGTTTGAAACCTGTTAAGTTGGTTGTTTGATTTTTGAACCTGAATTATTATGAGACACCCTTTTTTCACACTGATTTTGGATTGGGTCATGTTATTGTTAAAAGGGTGGGGAATCTGTTGGTTTAGAATATTGTCTATATGATTTTAGGATCCTAATTAGTTCAATTTGAGTTTTTAATTAGAGATTAGAATGGAAATTAGTTGAATGATTGATACAATGTTAATTAGGATCCCCTAAATCTTTTGAGAATATTCTCGAGCCTAGAACATGTTTGTGTAATTGGTTTTGATCCTGTTCTCATAAAATTTTGGGGGCTGACTGCCCTATATGTGGAAAGAATACTTGATTGACTCTTTTAATTCTGGAAGACAATTTTCTTTACCTTAATTACTCTTCACCCGTGCGAACCAAGTCTACACCACTACAACTATTTAAAGGGGCTGAATTCTTCGCATTAGGACACTTCTTACTCCTTACATAGTTCTCTAAATAGAAGGAACAAAAAGGCATTAGAAAACATTGCATACTCTTTTTTTTCCCTCTTGCTGGACACTGCTCGAAAGAGGCATACTGTATCTCCTCTCTACTACTCTTTGTGGGTTATCACTTTGACAAGGTATAAGCTATGATTCATACTGCTATTTGAACTATTTGTGCATAGGTTCCTTTGTGTGATTGCTATCCATTTGTGTTCCTGTCTGCACCTCTGTTTGGGCTCTGTTTCTAGCCCTGCTAACCCCCTTTATGCAGTCTTCTTTAGGATAGCTCTAGAGCTATACCAAAGTTCAATTTACAGGTGTTCTTGTGGGTATCTATGAAGGGTTGTTTCCTGAATCCTTTTGACACTGATATGGACACTTACAGACCTTGCATTGAGTGCTCTCATGGCATTTTTTCTCCTTGTCTGACCCCTTTTTAGTCTCTCCTTAATTGCTTGTATTTGTTAGGACCCCGTGTGCAGTACTTAAAACAGCGTACATAGTCGTGAGACTGTGTACAAGGCTATCCAAGGGCCACTCCTAACCCTCTTCTTTATGTGTTGCATCATCCTCATAAGCTATGTTTTTTGAAAGCATTAGTTAAACATCGGATTATAATTTTCCACAAGGATTAATTTCATCAAGTTAAGTGGGTTTTTCTTTGAACTTTCTGTAGTGAATATAAATCGGATATACTCGGTCAATCGGTAGATTTGATATCTTTTAACCGTCGAACTTTTATTTATACCTAGACACCGTAAGTCACATAATTGATCCTTAACTATCTCTCGGTTCTTATCATTGTGTTCGTTTCAGCCATGAACACTGCCTGATTTCATAAGTGTGTAGAGAATTGACCTAATGGAATTCTCCTAGAAGAGGCTTCCACTTCACACATACATAGATGATTTCTAAACATGTAATCCCGTAGATGTAGACTATTTGATAATTCCTATATCAAACTTAGATAATCATCAAAAATGCCTTTAGCTCTTTATCCCCGGTAATTGAACATTGTTTCATCACGAGAATGGACCCTTAAAATTTAATTTTATAATGATAAACCGTCATGGATAACTCTGTATTTCCCTTGAACCTAGTTCTTGAGATCTCAAGTCTTCTAGGTAGAGTAGCTGCCATGATGAGTTGTCCTCGGACATAGTCCCATTCCCCCCGATGATTGCGTAACTACCTCTCTTGTCAGACCTTTTTTAAGTAGATCCGACACGTTATCACTTGACCTTACAAAGTCAATAATGATAATTCCCCTAAAGAGTATTTTTCCAACGGTCTTATGTGTTCATCGTATGTGGCAATTTTTACCGTTATACATAATGCTCCTAGCCCGTCTTATAATCAATTGACTATTACAATGCATGCATTAGTATCAATGGCTTGGGCAAAAATGGAATATCTTCAGGGAAATATAGGAGCCATTCAACTTCTTCACCACTCCTTGATGCGTGAGCGTTTTGCGTACTTTAACTCGCTTAAATTTTTGCTAGGTTTCAGGTGTTAAAGCCAAATGGATAAGAAAGAGACCAAAAAGAGAAAGAAATGCCCAAGAAAATGATCAAGTTCAAGAGGCTGCAGAAACACCGAAATGGCGGCCGCCCATACTAAGGATGACCACCCTTTCATTGTATGATTCATCATGCTGATCTTCTAAATGGGCGACTTGAAAGGCCCCAGCCCCTCGAAGAAATCTGAAAATCTGGAGAAATGGTGATGAAGCGACGGCCCATCCAAAGGGCGGGTGCCTATTACACCTTTGTGGATACTTTGATGAGAAGAAGGGGGGACCATGCAGTGCTATTGAAGACTCAGCATTTTCTTGAAGATGAAGAAACCGCCCGCTCATGCAACTCCAGAAAGGGCACCAGCTCATCTCCAAAGGGCGCCAACCATTTTCCCTTTTCCAGCTCCGGAACTTAGCCCTTTATCAAAAGGGCTCCTGCCCAACCTGCAAGTTGCAATTTTGTAATTAGTCTAGGAAAAAAGTATAAATAGCTAGACTTAGGTTTTTAAAAACATTCTTTGCTTACATAACTTGAGTTGCAAGATAGAGAGAAAACACCATTACTTCTTTGTCAAGCTTTCTTGGGTTGTGAACGACAACATCATACTTTATAAGAATCATTTCGATTATTTCATTTTAATGCAATATCCATTACTTACCAGTTTGATTAATTACATAGCACGAGTAGCTAAATCACCCTCTAGGGTACTAATTAAGTCCTAATCCAATAATCGAATAGGCATAGTATAATAAGCTTTTAAACACTTAGGAATTCGCCATTTCACTACTTTTGACTTCATTCTAACAACTTGAGAATAACTCCGCCTAGAGAATAGCAGGATTCTGTCGAGAATCGAAATGATGTACAATACAATGTACGGAGGGATATTTATAGTACTAGATACCCTATCCTAATTAAGGTAAAATACAAAGACTAATGGCTTTGGGCTATAACTCAGGGTGGTGGTATATACGAAACCCTAACTAGGAGACTGTAACTTTAAGGCGACAGAATGTATGAGTTTTGTCCTACGCCCGTACCGCCTGAACGGTCGTAACTCGCAGAACATGCATGTATCCTTTGCACCTGCTGACTTGTAGGATAAGTCTAGTCTCGCTAGCTGAATTTGTGTCCCCCTAATTCTAGTTGGCGTATTTTTGCCCGTACATGTTTCACTTCAAAAACCCAAAAATCCCCCACATGATTGGTGAATGGCTATGGAACATGCGTGAACAAAACTGTATAATTTGCCACAAGGATTAATTTCATCGAGTTAAGTGGGTTTTTCTTTGAACTTTCTGTAGTGAATATACATCGGATATACTCGGTCAATCGGCAGGTTTAATATCTTTTAACCATCGAACTTCTGTTTATACCTAGACACCATAAGTCACATAATAGATCCTTATATATCTCTCGGTTCTTATCGTTGTGCTCGTTTCAGCATGAACACTGCATGATTTCATAAGTGCGCAGAGAATTGACCTAACAGAATTCTCCTTGAAGAGGCTTCCACTTCACACATACATAGGTAATTTCTAAACGTGTAATCCCGTAGATGTAGACTATTTGATAATTCCTATATCAAACTTAGATAATCATCAAAAATGCCTTTAGCTCTTTATCCCCGGTAATTGAACATTGTTTCATCACGAGAATGGACACTAAAAATTTAATTTTATAATGATAAACCGTCATGGATAACTTTGTATTTCCCTTGAACCTAGTTCTTGAGATCTCAAATCTTCTAGGTAGAGTAGCTGCCATGATAAGTTGTCCTCGGACATAGTCCCATTAATGATGATTGCGTAACTACCTCTCTTGTCAGGCCTTTTTGAAGTAGATCCGACACGTTATCACTTGACCTTACAAAGTCAATAATGATAATTCCCCTAAAGAGTATTTTTCCAATGGTCTTATGTGTTCATCGTATGTGGCAATTTTTACCGTTATACATAACACTCCTAGCCCGTCTTATAATCAATTGACTATCACAATGTATGCATTAGTATCAATGGCTTGGGCAAAAATTGAATATCTTCAGGGAAATATAGGAGCCATTCAACTTCTTCACCACTCCTTGATGCGTGAGCGTTCTGCGTACTTTAACTCGCTTAAATTTTTGTTTTTCAGTTCAAAAGGGACAAATCCTTTGAAAAGATCGATGTATTTTGCTAAGTTTCAGGTGTTAAAGTCAAATGGATAAGAAAGAGACCAAAAAGAGAAAGAAATGCCCAAGAAAGTGATCAAGTTCAAGAGGCTGCAGAAACACCGAAATGGCGGCCGCCCATACTAAGGATGACCGCTCTTTCATTGTATGATTCATCATGCTGATCTTCCAAATGGGCGACTTAAAAGGCCCCAGCCCCTCGAAGAAATCTGAAAATCTGGAGAAATGGTGATGAAGCGACCGCCCATCCAAAGGGCGGGTGCCTGTTACACCTTTGTGGATACTTTGATGAGAAGAAGGGGGGACCATGCAGCGCTATTGAAGACTCAGCCTTTTCTTGAAGATGAAGAAACCGCCCTGTCATGCTACTCTAGAAAGGGAACCAGCTCATCTCCAAAGGGCGCCAACCATTTTCCCTTTTCCTTTTCGGAACTTAGCCCATTATCAAAAGGGCCCCTGCCCAACCTACAAGTTGCAATTTTGTAATTAGTCTAGGCAAAAAGTATAAATAGCTAAACATATGTTTTTGAAAACATTCTTTGCTTACATAACTTGAGTGGCAAGAGAGAGAGAAAACAACATTACTTCTTTGTCAAGCTTTCTTGGGTTGTGAACGACATCATCATACTTTCTAAGAATCATTTCTATTATTTTATTTTAATGCAATATCCATTACTTACCAGTTTAATTAATTACATAGCATGAGTAGTTAAATCACCCTCTAGGGTACTAATTAAACCCTAATCCAATAATCGAATGGGCATAGTATAATAAACTTTTAAACACTTAGGAACGCGCCATTTCACTACTTTTGAATCCATTCTAAATACTTGAGAATACCTCCGCCTTGAGAATAGCCGGATTCTATGGCGAATCGAAATGATGTACAATCCAATGCAAGAAGGGATATTTATAGTAGTAGATACCCTATCCTAATTAAGGTAAAATACAAAGACTATTGAGGCTTTAAGCCTATAACTCAAAGTGGTGGTATATACGAAACCTTAGCTAGAAGACCGTAACTTTAAGGCGACAGGATGTATGCGTTTTGTCCTACGCCCGTACCGCCTGAACGGTCGTAACTCGTAAAACATGCATGTATCCTTTGCACCTGCCGACTTGTTGGATAAGTCTAGTCTCGCCAGCTGGATTTATGTTCCCGTAATAGTAGTTGGCGTATTTTTGTCCGCACATGTTTCCCTTCAAAAACAAAAAAATCCCCCACATGATTGGTGAATGGCTATGGAACATGCGTGAACAAAAATGTATAATTTGCCACAAGGATTAATTTCATCGAGTTAAGTTGCTTTTTCTTTGAACTTTCTATAGTGAATATACATCGGATATACTCGGTCAATCGGTAGATTTGATATCTTTTAACCGTCGAACTTCTGTTTATACCTAGACACCGTAAGCCACATAATTGGTCCTCAACTATCTCTCGGTTCTTATCGTTGTGTTCGTTTCAGCCATGAACTCTGCCTGATTTCATAAGTGCGTAGACATTGAACTAACGGAATTCTCCTTGAAGAGTCTTCCACTTCACACATACATAGGTAATTTCAAAACGTGTAATCCCATAGATGTAGACTATTTGATAATTCCTATATCAAACTTAGATAATCATCAAAAATGCCTTTAGTACTTTATCCCTGGTAATTGAACATTGTTTCATCACGAGAATGGACCCTAAAAATTTAATTTTACAATGATAAACCATCATGTATAACTTTGTATTTCCCTTGAATCTAGTTCTTGAGATCTCAAGTCTTCTAGGTAGAGTAGTTGCCATGATGAATTGTCCTCGGACATAGTCCCATTCCCCCCGGTGATTGCGTAACTACCTATCTTTTTAGGCCTTTTATAAGTAGATCCGACATGTTATTACTTGACCTTACAAAGGCAATAGTGATAATTCCCCTACAGAGTAGTTTTCCAACGGTCTTATGTGTTCGTCGGATGTGGCAATTTTTACCGTTATACATAACGCACCTAGCTCGTCCTATAATCAATTGACTATCACAATGTATGCATCGGTATCAATGGCTTGGGCCAAAATGGAATATCTTCGGGGAAATATAGGAGCCATTCAACTTCTTTACCGCTCCTTGATGCGTGAGAGTTTTGCGTACTTTAACTCGCTTAAATTTTTGTCTTTGAGTTCATAAGTGCCAAATCCTTTGAAAATATTGCTGTATTTTGCTAGGTTTCGGGTGTTAATGCCAAATTGATAGGAAAGAGACCAAAAAGAGCATGAAATGCCCAAGAAAGTGATCAAGTTCATGAGGCTGCAGAAACATCGAAATTACGGCCGCCCATACTAAGGATTACCACCCTTTCCTTGTATGATTCATCATGTTGATCTTCCAAATGGGCGACATAAAAAGTCCCAACCCCTTGAAGAAATCTAATAGTCTTGAGAAATGGTGAAGAGGCGACCGCCCATCAAAAGAGCGGGCGCCCATTACACATTTGAGGAGACTTCGACGAGAAGAAGTGGTGACCATACAGTGCTATTGAAGACTCAGCCATTTCTTGAAGATGAAGAAAAGGTTGTCGCCCATTGTAAAGGGCGGCCGCCCTCTCATAAAACTCCATAAAGGGCGCTTGTTCATCTCCAAAGGGCGCCAACCCTTTTCCTCTTTCCAGCTCCGGTTTCAGCCATTTCTCAAAAGGGCCCCCGCCCAACCTGCAAGTTGCAATATTGTAATTAGTCTAGGCAAAAAGTATAAATAGATAGACTTAGGTTTTTGAAAACATTCTTTGCTTACATAACTTGAGTGGCAAGATAGAGAGAAAACACCATTACTTCTATGTCAAGATTTCTTTGGTTGTGAACGACATCACCATACTTTAAAAGAATCATTTCCATTATTTCATTTTAGTGCAATATCCATTACTTACGAGTTGGATTCATTACATAGCATGAGTATATTAAGCTTTAAAACACTTAGGAATGCGCCATTTCACTACTTTTGAATCCATTTTAACAACTTGAGAATACCTCCGCCTTGAGAATAGCCGGATTCTGTGGCGAATCGAAATGATGTAAAATACAATGTGAGGAGGGATATTTATAGTAGTAGATACCATATCCTAATTAAGGTAAAATACAAAGACTATTAAGGCTTTAGGCCTATAACTCTAGGTGGTGGTATATACGAAACCCTAGCTAGGAGACTATAACTTTAAGGCGACAGGATGTATGCGTTTTGTCCTACGCCCGTACCGCCTGAACGGTCGTAACTCGTAAAACATGCATGTATCCTTTGTACTTGCTGACTTGTAGGATAAGTCTAGTCTCGCCAGCTGGATTTGTGTCCCCGTAATAGTAGTTGGCGTATTTTTGCCCGAACAAGTTTCACTTCAAAAACCAAAAAATCCCCCACATGATTGGTGAATGGCTATGGAACATGCGTGAACAAATATGTATAATTTTCCACAAGGATTAATTTCATCGAGTTTAGTGGGTTTTTCTTTGAACTTTCTATAGTGAATATACGTCGGATATACTCGGTCAATCGGTAGATTTGATATCTTTTAACCGTCAAACTTTTGTTTATACCTAGACACCGTAAGCCACATAATTGATCCTTAACTATCTCTCGGTTCTTATCGTTGTGTTCGTTTCAGCCATGAACTCTGCCTGATTTCATAAGTGTGTAGAGAATTGACCTAACGGAATTCTCCTTGGAGAGGCTTCCACTTCACACATACATAGGTGATTTCAAAGCGTGTAATCCCATAGATGTAGACTATTTGATAATTCCAATATCAAACTTAGATAATCATCAAAAATGCCTTTAGCACTTTATCCCCGGTAATTGAACATTGTTTCATCACGAGAATGGACCCTAAAATTTTAATTTTACAATGATAAACCATCATATATAACTTTGTATTTCCCTTGAACCTAGTTCTTGAGATCTCAAGTCTTCTAGGTAGAGTAGTTGCCAGGATGAGTTGTCCTCGGACATAGTCCCATTCCCCCCGATGATTGCATAACTACCTCTCTTGTTAGGCCTTTTATAAGTAGATCCGACATGTTATCACTTGACCTTACAAAGGAAATTGTGATAATTCCCCTACAGAGTAGTTTTCCAACGGTCTTATGTGTTCGTCGTATGTGGCGATTTTTACCGTTATACATAACACACCTAGCCCTTCCTATAATCAATTGACTATCACAATGTATGCATCGGTATCAATGGCTTGGGCCAAAATGGAATATCTTAATGGAAATATAGGAGCTATTCAACTTCTTCACCGCTCCTAGATGCGTGAGAGTTTTGCGTACTTTAACTCGCTTAAATTTTTGTCTTTGAGTTCAAAAGTGACAAATCCTTTGAAAATATTGATATATTTTGCTCGGTTTCAGGCGTTAATGCCAAATGGATAGGAAAGAGACCAAAAAGAGCATGAAATCCCCAAGAAAGTGATCAAGTTCAAGATGCTGCAGAAACATCGAAATGGCGGCCGCCCATACTAAGGATGACCGCCCTTTCCTTGCATGATTCATCATGTTGATCTTAAGAATAGGAGACTTAAAAAGTCCCAACCCCTTGAAGAAATCTAATAGTCTTGAGAAATGGTGAAGAGGCGACCGCCGATCAAAAGAGCTGGCGCCCATTACACATTTGAGGAGACTTCGACGAGAAGAAGTGGGGACCATACAGTGCTATTGAAGACTCAGCCATTTCTTGAAGATGAAGAAAAGGTTGTCGCCCATTGTAAAGGGCGGCCGCCCTCTCATAAAACTCCATAAAGGGCGCTTGTTCATCTCCAAAAGGCGCCAACCCTTTTCCCCTTTCCAGCTACGGTACTCAGCCATTTCTCAAAAGGGCCCCCGCCCAACCTGCAAGTTGCAATATTGTAATTAGCCTAGGCAAAAAGTATAAATAGCTAGACTTAGGTTTTTGAAAACATTCTTTGCTTACATAACTTGAGTGGCAAGATAGAGAGAAAATGCCATTACTGCTATGTCAAGATTTCTTGGGTTGTGAACGACATCACCATACTTTAAAAGAATCATTTCCATTATTTCATTTTAGTGCAATATCCATTACTTACGAGTTGGATTCATTACATAGCATGAGTATATTAAGCTTTAAAACACTTAGGAATGCGCCATTTCACTACTTTTGAATCCATTTTAACAACTTGAGAATACCTCCGCCTTGAGAATAGCCGGATTCTGTGGCGAATCGAAATGATGTAAAATACAATGTGAGGAGGGATATTTATAGTAGTAGATACCATATCCTAATTAAGGTAAAATACAAAGACTATTAAGGCTTTAGGCCTATAACTCTAGGTGGTGGTATATACGAAACCCTAGCTAGGAGACTATAACTTTAAGGCGACAGGATGTATGCGTTTTGTCCTACGCCCGTACCGCCTGAACGGTCGTAACTCGTAAAACATGCATGTATCCTTTGTACTTGCTGACTTGTAGGATAAGTCTAGTCTCGCCAGCTGGATTTGTGTCCCCGTAATAGTAGTTGGCGTATTTTTGCCCGAACAAGTTTCACTTCAAAAACCAAAAAATTCCCCACATGATTGGTGAATGGCTATGGAACATGCGTGAACAAATATGTATAATTTTCCACAAGGATTAATTTCATCGAGTTTAGTGGGTTTTTCTTTGAACTTTCTATAGTGAATATACATCGGATATACTCGGTCAATCGGTAGATTTGATATCTTTTAACCGTCAAACTTTTGTTTATACCTAGACACCGTAAGCCACATAATTGATCCTTAACTATCTCTCGGTTCTTATCGTTGTGTTCGTTTCAGCCATGAACTCTGCCTGATTTCATAAGTGTGTAGAGAATTGACCTAACGGAATTCTCCTTGGAGAGGCTTCCACTTCACACATACATAGGTGATTTCAAAGCGTGTAATCCCATAGATGTAGACTATTTGATAATTCCAATATCAAACTTAGATAATCATCAAAAATGCCTTTAGCACTTTATCCCCGGTAATTGAACATTGTTTCATCACGAGAATGGACCCTAAAATTTTAATTTTACAATGATAAACCATCATATATAACTTTGTATTTCCCTTGAACCTAGTTCTTGAGATCTCAAGTCTTCTAGGTAGAGTAGTTGCCATGATGAGTTGTCCTCGGACATAGTCCCATTCCCCCCGATGATTGCATAACTACCTCTCTTGTTAGGCCTTTTATAAGTAGATCCGACATGTTATCACTTGACCTTACAAAGGAAATTGTGATAATTCCCCTACAGAGTAGTTTTCCAACGGTCTTATGTGTTCGTCGTATGTGGCGATTTTTACCGTTATACATAACACACCTAGCCCTTCCTATAATCAATTGACTATCACAATGTATGCATCGGTATCAATGGCTTGGGCCAAAATGGAATATCTTAATGGAAATATAGGAGCCATTCAACTTCTTCACCGCTCCTAGATGCGTGAGAGTTTTGCGTACTTTAACTCGCTTAAATTTTTGTCTTTGAGTTCAAAAGTGACAAATCCTTTGAAAATATTGATATATTTTGCTCGGTTTCAGGCGTTAATGCCAAATGGATAGGAAAGAGACCAAAAAGAGCATGAAATCCCCAAGAAAGTGATCAAGTTCAAGAGGCTGCAGAAACATCGAAATGGCGGCCGCCCATACTAAGGATGACCGCCCTTTCCTGGCATGATTCATCATGTTGAT
Source organism: Petunia x hybrida (assembly GCA_037355625.1). Lineage (NCBI taxonomy): Eukaryota > Viridiplantae > Streptophyta > Magnoliopsida > Solanales > Solanaceae > Petunia > Petunia x hybrida. The sequence goes on along the minus strand of JBBBVM010000516.1, from coordinate 247,142 downwards.
CTTCAGAATAGGAGACTTAAAAAGCCCCAACCCCTTGAATAAATCTAATAGTCTTGAGAAATGGTGAAGAGGCGACCGCCGATCAAAAGAGCGGGCGCCCATTACACATTTGAGGAGACTTCGACGAGAAGAAGTGGGGACCATACAGTGCTATTGAAGACTCAGCCATTTCTTGAAGATGAAGAAAAGGTTGTCGCCCATTGTAAAGGGCGGCCGCCCTCTCATAAAACTCCATAAAGGGCGCTTGTTCATCTCCAAAAGGCGCCAACCCTTTTCCCCTTTCCAGCTACGGTACTCAGCCATTTCTCAAAAGGGCCCCCGCCCAACCTGCAAGTTGCAATATTGTAATTAGCCTAGGCAAAAAGTATAAATAGCTAGACTTAGGTTTTTGAAAACATTCTTTGCTTACATAACTTGAGTGGCAAGATAGAGAGAAAATGCCATTACTGCTATGTCAAGATTTCTTGGGTTGTGAACGACATCACCATACTTTAAAAGAATCATTTCCATTATTTCATTTTAGTGCAATATCCATTACTTACGAGTTGGATTCATTACATAGCATGAGTATATTAAGCTTTAAAACACTTAGGAATGCGCCATTTCACTACTTTTGAATCCATTTTAACAACTTGAGAATACCTCCGCCTTGAGAATAGCCGGATTCTGTGGCGAATCGAAATGATGTAAAATACAATGTGAGGAGGGATATTTATAGTAGTAGATACCATATCCTAATTAAGGTAAAATACAAAGACTATTAAGGCTTTGGGCCTATAACTCTAGGTGGTGGTATATACGAAACCCTCGCTAGGAGACTGTAACTTTAAGGCGACAGGATGTATGCGTTTTGTCCTACGCCCGTACCGCCTGAACGGTCGTAACTCGTAAAACATGCATGTATCCTTTGTACTTGCTGACTTGTAGGATAAGTCTAGTCTCGCCAGCTGGATGTGTCCCCGTAATAGTAGTTGGCGTATTTTGCCCGCACATTGTTCACTTCAAAAACCCAACAATCCCCCACATGAATGGTGAACTGCTATGGAACATTCGTGAACAAAAATGTATAATTTGTCACAAGGAATAATTTCATCGAGTTAAGTGGGATTTTCTTTGAACTTTCTGTAGTGAATATACATCGGATATACTCGGTCAATCAGTAGATTTAATATCTTTTAACCATCGAACTTCTGTTTATACCTAGAAACTTTAAGCCACATAATTGATCCTTAACTATCTCTCGGTTCTTATCGTTGTGCTCGTTTCAGCCATGAACACTGCCTGATTTCATAAGTGCGTAGAGAATTGACCTAACGGAATTCTCCTTGAAGAGGCTTCCACTTCACACATACATAGGCGATTTCTAAACGTGTAATCCCATAGATGTAGACTATTTGATAATTCCTATATCAAACTTAGATAATCATCAAAAATTCCTATAGCACTTTATCCCCGGTAATTGAACATTGTTTCATCACGAGAATGGACCCTAAAAATTTAATTTTACAATGATAAACCATCATGTAAAACTTTGTATTTCCCTTGAACCTAGTTCTTGAGATCTCAAGTCTTCTAGAAAGAGTAGCTGCCATGATGAGTTGTCCTCGGACATAGTCCCATTCTCCCCGATGATTGCGTAACTACCTCTCTTGTTAGACCATTTGTAAGTAGATCCGACACGTTATCACTTGACCCTACAAAGGCAATAGTGATAATTCCCCTAAAGAGTAGTCTTCCGACGGTCTTATGTGTTCGTCCTATGTGGCGATTTTTACCGTTATATATAACGCACCTAGCCCATCCTATAATCAATTGACTATCACAATGTATGCATCGGTATCAATGGCTTGGGCAAAATTGGAATATCTTCAGGGAAATATAGGAGCCATTCAACTTCTTTACCGTTCCTTGACGCGTGAGAGTTTTGCGTACTTTAACTCGCTTAAGTTTTTGTCTTTGAGTTCAAAAGTGACAAATCCTTTGAAAATATTGATATATTTGGCTCGGTTTCAGGTGTTAATACCAAATAGATAGGAAAGAGACCAAAAAGAGCATGAAATCCTCAAGAAAGTGATCAAGTTCAAGAGGCTGCAGAAACATCGAAATGGCGGCCGCCCATACTAAGGATGACCGCCCTTTCCTTGTATGATTCATCATGCTGATCTTCCAAATGGGCGACTTAAAAAGCCCCAACCCCTGGAAGAAATCTAATAATCTTGAGAAATGGTGAAGAGGTGACCGCCCATCAAAAGAGCGGGCGCCCATTACACATTTGAGGAGACTTCGACGAGAAGAAGTGGGGACCATACAGTGCTATTGAAGACTCAGCCATTTCTTGAAGATGAAGAAAAGGTTGTCGGCCATTGTAAAGGGCGGCCGCCCTCTCATAAAACTCCATAAAGGGCGCTTGTTCATCTCCAAAGGGCGCCAACCCTTTTCCCCTTTCCAGCTACGGAACTCAGCCATTTCTCAAAAGGGCCCCCACCCAACCTGCAAGTTGAAATATTGTAATTAGTCTAGGCAAAAAGTATAAATAGCTAGACTTAGGTTTTTGAAAACATTCTTTGCTTACATAACTTGAGTGGCAAGATAGAGAGAAAACGCCATTACTTCGATGTCAAGATTTCTTGGGTTGTGAACGACATCATCATACTTTATAAGAATCATTTCCATTATTTCATATTAATACAATATCCATTACTTACCAGTTGGATTCATTACATAGCATGAGTATAATAAGCTTTAAAACACTTAGGAATGCGCCATTTCACTACTTTTGAATCCATTCTAACAACTTGAGAATACCTCCGCCTTGGGAATAGCCGGATTCTGTAGCGAATCAAAATGATGTACAATACAATGCAAGGAGGGATATTTATAGTGGTAGATACCCTATCCTAATTAAGGTAAAATAAAAAGACTATTAAGGCTTTGGGCCGCCTATAACTCAAGGTAGTGGTATATACGAAACCCTAGCTAGGAGACTGTAACTTTAAGGTGGCAGGATGTATTCCTATTGTGCACCACTCGTACCGCCTGAACGGTCGTAACTTGAAGATCAGGCCAGTATCTTTTGCACCCGGTGACTTGTAGGATAAGTCTAGTGTCACCAGCTGGATTTGTATCCCCGTAATAGTAGTTGGCGTATTTTTGCCCGCACATGTTTCACTTCAAAAACCCAACAATCCCTTAGATGAATGGTGAAATGCTATAGAACATGTGTGAACAAAACTATGTAATTTGCCACAAGGATTAATTTCATCGAGATAAGTGGGCTTTTCTTTGAACTTTCTTTAGTGAATATACATCGGATATACTCGGTCAATCGGCAGATTTGATATCTTTGAACAATGAAACTTTGGATTATACATAGACAATGTATGTTACATAATTAACCCTTAACCATCTCGTGGATCCTATCGTTGTGTTCGTTTCAGCTGTGAACACTGCCTAATTTCATAAGCGCGTAGAGTATTGACCTTATGAAATTCTCCTTGAAGAGGCTTCTACTTCACACATACATAGGTGATTTCTAAACATGTAATCTCGTAGATGTAGACTATTTGATAATTCCTATATCAAACTTAGATAATCATCAAAAATGCCTTAGCACTTTATCCCCGATAATTGAACATTGTTTCATCACGAGAATAGACCAAAAAAATTAATTTTAAATGATGATTCGTCATGTATTACTTTGTATTTCCCTTGAACCTAGTTCATGGGTTCTCAAGTCTTCTAGGTAGAGTTGCTGCCATGATGAGTTGTCCACGGACATAGTCCCATTCCCCCCGATGATTGATCAACTACCTCTCTAGTTAGGCCTTTTGTATGTAGATCTGACACGTTATCACTTGACCTTACAAAGTCAATAGTGATAATTTCCCTAGAGAGTAGTTGTCCAACGGTCTTATGTGTTCGTCGTGTGTGACCATTTTTACCGTTAAACATAACGCTCCTAACTCGTCATATAGTCAATTGACTATCGCAATGTATGGATCGGTGTCAACGGCTTGGGCTAAAATGGAATAACTTCAAGGAAATATCGGGGACATTCAACTTCTTCATCGCTCCTTGATGCGCGAGCATTTTGTGTACTTTAACTTGCTTAAACTTTTGTCTTTGAGTTCAAAAGTGACAAATCCTTTGAAAAGATTGATGTATTTTGATAGGTTTCTGGTGTTAATGCAAAATGGAAAGAAAATAGACCAAAACGTGCAAGAAATGCCAAAGAAAGTGATCAAGTTCAAGAGGCTGCAGAAACATCGAAATGGCGGCCGCCCATACTAAGGACGACCGACCTTTCCTAGTATGATTCATCATGCTGATTTTCCAAATAGGCGATTTAAAAGACCCCAGCCCCTTGAAGAAATCTGAAAATCTGGAGAAATGGTGAAGAGGCGACCGCCCCTTGAAGGGGGAGCATACAGTGCTATTGAAGACTCAACCTTTTCTTGAAGATGAAGAACAGGTTGTCGCCCATTGTAAAGGGCAGCCGCCCTCTCATAAAACTCCATAAAGGGTGCAGTTCATCTCCAAAGGGCGCCAACCCTGTTCCCTTCTCCAGCTCCGGAACCCAGCCCTTTCTCAAAATGGCCCCCGCCCTATCTGCAAGTTGCAATTTTGTAATTAGTCGAGGCAAAAAGTATAAATAGCTAGACTTAGGTTTTTGAAAACATTCTTTGCTAACATAACTTGAGTGGCAAGATAGAGATAAAACACCATTGCTTCTTTGTCAAGCTTTCTTGGGTTGTGCACGACATCATCATACTTTATAAGAATTATTTCCATTTTTTCATTTTAATGCAATATCCATTACTTACCAGTTGGATTCATTACATAGCATGAGTAGCTAAATCATCCTCTTGGGTACTAATTAAACCGTAATCCAACAATCGAATGGGCATAGTATAGTAAGCTTTAAAACACTTAGGAATGCGCCATTTCACTACTTTTGAATCCATTCTAACAACTTGAGAATACCTCCACCTTGAGAATAGCCGGATTCTGAGGGGAATCGAAATGATGTACAATACAATGAAACGAGGGATATTTATAGTAGTAGGAACCCTATCCTAATTAAGGTAAAATACAAAGACTATTAAGGCTATGGGCCTATAACTCAAGGCGGTGGTATATACGAAACCCTAGCTAGGAGATTGTAACTTTAAGGCGACAGGATGTATGCGTTTTGTCCTACGCCCATACTGCCTGAACGGTCATAACTTGTAGAACAGGTGTGTATCCTTTCCACCAAGGCGACTTGTAGGATAAGTCTATTCTCAGCAGCTGGATTTGTATCTCCGTAATAGTAGTTGGCGTATTTTAGCCCGCACATGTTTCACTTCAAAACCCCAACAATCCCCCACATGAATGGTTAATGGCTATGGAACATGCATGAAGAAAACTGTGTAATTTGCCACAAGGATGAATTTCATCGAGTTAAGTGGGTTTTTCTTTGAACTTTCTTTAGTGAATATACATCGCATATAATCGGTCAACTGGTAGATTTGATATCTTTTAACCGTCGAACTTTTGTTTCTACCTAGACAACGTCTGTCACATAATTGATCCTTAACCATCTCTCAGTTCTTATCGTTGTGTTCGTTTCAGCCATGAACACTGTCTGATTACATAAGTGCGTAGAGAATTGACTTTACGAAATTCTCCTTGAAGAGGCTTCCACTTCACACATACATAGGTGATTTATATATGTGTAATCCCATAGATGTAGACTATTTGATAATTCCTATGTCAAACTTAGATAATCATCAAAAATGCCTTTAGAACATTATCCATGATAATTGAACATTGTGTCATCACGAGAATGGACCAAAAAATTTAATTTTACAATGATGAACCGTCATGCATAACTTTGTATTTCCCTTGAACCTAGTTCATGGGATCTCAAGTCTTCTAGGTAGAGTTGCTGCCATGATGAGTTGTCCTCGGACATAGTCCTATTCCCCCCGATGATTGCTCAACTACCTCTCGAGTTAGGCCTTTTGTATGTAGATCTGACACGTTATCACTTGACATTACAAAGTCAATAGTGATAATTTCCCTAGAGAGTAGTTGTCCAATGGTCTTATGTGTTTGTTGTGTGTGACGATTTTTACCGTTATACATAACGCTCCTAGCTCGTCATATAGTCAATTGACTATCGCAATGTATGCATCGGTGTCAACGGCTTGGGCCAAAATAGAATATCTTCAAGGAAATATCGGGGCCATTTAACTTATTCACCGCTCCTTGATGCGCGAGCATTTTTTGTACTTTAACTCGCTTAAAATTTTGTCTTTGAGTTTAAAAGTAACAAATCCTTTTAAAAGATTGATGTATTTTGCTAGGTTTCCGGTGTTAATGCAAAATGGAAAGCAAAGAGACCAAAAAGAGCAAGAAATGCCCAAGAAAGTGATCAAGTTCAAGAGACTGCAGAAACATCGAAATGGCGGCCGCCCATACTAAGGACGACCGCCCTTTCCTTGTGTGATTCATCATGCTGATCTTCCAAATGGGTGACTTAAAAGGCCCCAGCCCCTTGAAGAAATCTGAAAATCTTGAAGATGAAGAACAGGTGGTCGCCCATTGTAAATGGCGGCCGCCCTCTCATAAAACTCTATAAAGGGCGCCAATTCATCTCAAAAAGGCGCCAACCCTTTTCCCTTGTCCAGCTCCGGAACTCAGCCCTTTCTCAAAAGGGCCCCCGCCCAACCTGCAAGTTGCAATTTTGTAATTAGTCGAGGCAAAAAGTATAAATAGCTAGACTTAGGTTTTTGAAAACATTCTTTGCTTACATAACTTGAGCGGCAAGATAGAGAGAAAACACCATTACTTCTTTGTCAAGCTTTCTTGGGTTGTGCACGACATCATCATACTTTATAAGAATCATTTCCATTATTTCATTTAAATGAAATATCCATTACTTACCAGTTGGATTCATTACATAGCATGAGTAGCTAAATCACCCTCTTGGGTACTAATTAAACCCTAATACAATAATCGAATGGGCATAGTATACTAAGCTTTAAAACACTTAGGAATGCACCATTTCACTACTTTTGAATCCATTCTAACAACTTGAGAATACCTTCGCCTTGAGAATAGCCGGATTTTGTGGCGAATAAAAATGACGTACAATACAATGCAAGGAGGGATATTTATAGTAGTAGCTACCCTATCCTTATTAAGGTAAAATACAAAGACTATTAAGGCTATGGGCCTATAACTCAAGGCGGTGGTATATATGAAACCCTAGCTAGGAGATTATAACTTTAAGGCAACAGGATATATGCATTTTGTCCGATGCCCGTACCGCCTGAACGGTCATAACTTGTAGAACAGGCGTGTATCCTTTGCACAAAGGTAACTTGTAGGATAAGTCTATTCTCGCCAGCTGGATTTGTATCTCCGTAATAGTAATTGGCGTATTTTTGCCCTCACATGTTTCACTTCAAAAACCCAACTATCCCCCAAATGAATGGTGAATGGCTATGGAACATGCATGAACAAAACTGTGTAATTTGCCACAAGGATGAATTTCATCGAGTTAAGTGGGTTTTTCTTTGAACTTTCTGTAGTGAATATACATCGGATATAATCGGTCAACCGATAAATATGATATCTTTTAACCGTCGAACTTCTGTTTATACCTAGACAATGAATGTAACATAATTGATCCTCAACCATCTCTTGGTTCTTATCGTTGTGTTTGTTTCAGCTATGAAAACTGCCTGATTTCATAAGTGCGTAGAGAATTGACCTTACGAAATTCTCCTTGAAAAGGCTTCCACTTCACACATACATAGGTGATTTCTAAATGTGTAATCCCATAGATGTAGACTATTTGATAATTCATATATCAAACTTAGATAATCATCAAAAATTCCTTTAGAACATTATCCTCGATAATTGAACATTGTGTCATCACGAGAATGGACCAAAAAATTTAATTTTACAACGATGAACCGTCATGCATAACTTTGTATTTCTCTTGAACCTAGTTCATGGTAACTCAAGTCTTCTAGGTAGAGTTGCTGCCATGATGAGTTGTCCTCGGACATAGTCCCATTCCCTCCGATGATTGCTCAACTACCTCTCTAGTTAGGCCTTTTGTATGTAGATCTGACACGTTATCAATTGACCTTACAAAGTCAATAGTGATAATTCTCCTAGAGAGTAGTTGTCCAACGGTCTTATGTGTTCGTCGTGTGTGACGATTTTTACCGTTACATATAACGCTCCTAGCACGTCATATAGTCAATTGACTATCGCAATGTATGCATCGGTGTCAACGGCTTGGGCAAAAATAGAATATCTTCAAGGAAATATCAGGGCTATTCATCTTCTTCAGCGCTCCTTGATGCGCGAGCATTTTGTGTACTTTAACTCACTTAAACTTTTGTCTTTGAGTTCAAAAGTGACAAATCCTTTGAAAATATTGATGTATTTTGCTAGGTTTCCGGTGTTAATGCAAAATGGAAAGAAAATAGACCAAAACGTGCAAGAAATGCCCAAGAAAGTGATAAAGTTCAAGAGGCTGCAGAAATATCGAAATGGCGGCTGCCCATACTAAGGATGACCGCCCTTTCCTTGTATGATTCATCATGCTGATCTTCCTAATGGGTGACTTAAAAGGCCCCATTACACCTTTGAGGATTTTTTGATGAGAAGAAGGGGGACCATACAGTGCTATTGAAGACTCAACCTTTTCTTAAAGATGAAGAACAGGTGTTCGCCCATTGTAAAGGGCGGTCGCCCTCTCATAAAACTCCATAAAGGGCGCCAATTCATCTCCAAAAGGCATCAACCCTTTTCCTTTGTCCAGCTCCGGAACTCAGCCCTTTCTCAAAAGGGCCCCCGCCCAACCTGCAAGTTGCAATTTTGTAATTAGTCGAGGCAAAAAGTATAAATAGCTATACTTAGGTTTTTGAAAACATTCTTTGCTTACATAAGTTGACTGGCAAGATAGAGAGAAAACACCATTACTTCTTTGTCAAGCTTTCTTGGGTTGTGCACGACATCGTCATACTTTATAAGAATCATTTCCGTTATTTTATTTAAATGCAATATCCATTACTTACCTGTTTGATTCATTACATAGCATGAGTACCTAAATCACCCTCTTGGGTACTAATTAAACCCTAATCCAATAATCGAATGGGCATAGTATATTAAGCTTTAAAACACTTAGGAATGCATCATTTCACTACTTTTGAATCCATTCTAACAACTTGAGAATACCTCCGCCTTGAGAATAGCCGGATTCTGTGGCGAATCGAAATGATGTAAAATACAATGCGAGGAGGGATATTTATAGTAGTAGATACCATATCCTAATTAAGGTAAAATACAATGACTATTAAGGCTTTAGGCCTATAACTCTAGGAGGTGGTATATACGAAACCCTAGCTAGGAGACTGTAACTTTAAGGCGACAGGATGTATGCGTTTTGTCCTACGCCCGTACCGCCTGAACGGTCGTAACTCGTAAAACATGCATGTATTCTTTGCACTTGCTGACTTGTAGGATAAGTCTAGTCTCGCCAGCTGGATTTGTGTCATCGTAATAGTAGTTGGCGTATTTTTACCCGCACATGTTTCACTTCAAAAACCCAACAATCCCCCAAGTATACTTACCAAGTGCTCCACGTCAATCTTGGAAAATTAAGCAATAAATTTTTGATTGCTCAGGCAACGATCTAATGTTTTCAATATGAAGTCGTCCTCGATTGTACCATTCCACCAAGTATAGATATTACCAATAAAAATAGAGCCGACCATGTTGCAAGAACTAATATCGTTGCATACTCTGCATATTTCGATAACAATGCTGGAAGCCCTCTAAAGTTTTCACTGTTAGAAAGATGACATTTGAAGTCGACCCAAACCAACCATGGCTTCTTATTAATATTCGAAATATCGTGTAGTGAATTCCGTGGGACGATCTCCTCCAGGTTTCAAAATTTTGCATAACCAAATGTGAATAATAAATTTTGATTCAGATCACAGTGATACATATTCAATTTTAGGTTGTTTGGTGTCAAAATCAACACACACCTCAAAATCATCACTCACAAATGCCCAGCTCTTCGTATTGCAATTAGAAGTTTGGAAATGTTGCACTAGACTTATAAATTGAAAGTGGTACCTCTGATGCATTATAACTAACCTTTCAAAGGATTTTCTAGTATTTACCGAAAGGATACTCCGAAATAATAATTTATCCATTGATTAATTTTTTTTTGAGGCCATTCTTGTTTGTTGTGTCCTTTGTGGTTATACTTCTCCACTCTTAGCGCTTTTTTTTTTTTTTTTTTTTGCTTATTTGTGCTCTTTTGAGCATCAAATTTCCTGGGCAAGTCATCTTCATGAATGGTAGGCTTATTTTTTTGATCATCAATACTCTTGGGAGAGATGTCTGCCTCACGAGCTGATTGAGTGAAGTTTATGAGTTGTTGATTTATTGTCATGCTCCTTTTGAATTCTACAAAGACTTAAAGGTCCATCTTGAAGATTGACAGCAAGATAATCCACCATTATAATATTTTTTTCTTTTTTGGATGCAAATTCATCATATCTAATAATTCTGCACTGGTTGTAAGCATGACCTCCTTCGGACATTAATCATGATTATTAGATAATCCTTCCTCCAGGTTATTTAACCTAATAAGTAGGAGTGTCCTTGCCTATTAAAGAAACATTTCTTTATTCGGTAAAGATTGACCTTGAGTCATGGCATTCAATAATATTTCTGCTTTACTATTAACTTTGAGATGTGTGGAAATGTAATTATCTTCATGCTCCCAGCTGCTTAAAGGCATTCTCATTGGGTCTTGAACACTCATTGACGCACGGATCTATTGTTCGCTTGCCCAAACTCCAAGTATTTTCTTGAGATTCTTCACCTAGATTTTCTTGATTACAACAATAATGTTGTCCCTTTCACAGATCAATTAGTGGTTCGTCTTTCGATCTCCCTGTATGAATATTAATTATATCCTTAGCATCACCTGGATTCGTATTTGCCAAAGCCACCTTCTCATTATTCTTTGTAAAAACATTATTCCCCATGTTTGGTTAAGTTAGCTGGTTTATCAACTATTTTATCACCCTTAGGCAATGTTGGGCCTTTACCATTTGTAAGTTGAATTTCACCTTTCTTTTTCCCTTTATTTTTTGAGCATTCAGTGTAGACAAGGGATTTGTGGTCTGAATAGCTTGAGAAACTTTTTGCATCAGCATCCTTATGTAAACCTAGTTTTTTGTTTGCATCATCATGAAGGATTGACTTATGTTCGTTCATAATATCTTAAACGTGATTTCTTCCACCTCAAATTTTTTTGGGTGACCATTTATTCTTGTTCCTTGTATCCGTAACAATCCTTCGACTAAATAAAACCATAACAACAAGATTTTCTTTGTACTTGCCCGATTGTTCTTCCTTGGTCGGAGCATTACATCCTTTTTATCATGTCTTTGCAAACAATAGCATTCGCAATATTCTGGCATGTAAGCATACCATATTTTAATCCATTTGGACTGTTTTCACCGATTTCCTCATCAACTTCATTGACTTGAATCTTTTGGGGAAATTCTCCATGTAGATCAACCTCTACCTTAAATTTTGCACAACTTTTTCTTTTTTGATTATTGGTTGCCATAGCAACTTGTAACGTGTTACCCACCACCATTGTCAAAGAAAATATATATTCCTTTGTAAAAATATTTGGTGGCAAGTTGGGGAATGAAATCCAAGCAATGGCTATTAACTATTGAAGTCTCCTAGCTAGGATTGAACCAATGGGTCTATTTTAATGTTTCCGTGTGACTATAAATATTCTGCATTTTCAACCAAAATTCTGCTTTTGAAAGAAACTGAATATAATCTTTAGGTAGTATGCACCTAATCAAGACAAGTGAGCTCTCAAGAAATCCAATGGAGCGCGCACCCTTGACTTCACACTATGTCGGAATAGCCTTCCTATCTCCTTCATATCCAGAACTCCAAAACTAGCTTTCCCAATGATTACAGATTGCAAGATTTCTTAAATTACAATCTCTATGTTTTCCTCTGATTCTTTCCAAAAAGAAATATAAAAAATATTTTAACTCGATTCAAGGGCTTGAAAAGCTTGTTCTTGAATTGGTGTCTTGAATTTGAATTTTAGCAATTTATCATGAACACTTATACAGTTGTCACAACAACAACAACATACCTAGTGCTATCCCACAAGTGGGGTCTGGGAGGATGAGATGAATGCAGACTTTATTCCTACACGGGTGGAGAGGCTATTTTCTATAGAACCCCGATTGAATAGAAAGACAAGACAAAAATACCATGATAAAAAAATATAATATGAAACCAATGAACACCATAGGTTATGAACAAGTCAATAATAATACAAATGAAGAATAAGATAGAGGTAACATATACGAATAGAACTACTGCTAATGTGACACAAATCACCCGACTACTACCTACCCTTTTACCATAATTCTTGACCTCCACACTTTCTTATCCAGGGTCATGTCCTAAGTGATCTGGACGTACGCCATGACTTGTCTAATCACCTGCTCCCAATCTTCTTCGGTTTACCTCTACCTCTTCGCAGACCCAATATTACCAACCCCTCGCACCTCCTAACTGGTTCATATGTGATCCTCCTTTTCACATGTCCGAACCATCGTAGCCTCGCCTCGTACACCACTGAGTCAACTCTCACCTTGTCACGAATGACCTCGTTCCTAATCTTTTCCATCCTAGTATGCCCACAGATCCATCGAAGCATTCACATCTCTAACACTCATCTTCTGAATTTGTGACTTACACTCAGCCCCATACAATATAAATGGTCTAACGACCGCCTTATAGAACTTACGCTTAAGTGTAGGTGGCACTTTCTTATCGCAGAGGACACCATAAGCGAGCCTCTATCTCATCCACCTCGCTCCTATATGGTGTGTAATATGATTATCAATCTCTCCACTTTCCTAGAGTATTGACCCAAGATTCTTGAGACTTCCTTTCTTGGAAATGACTTGTCTATCGAATTGAGGCTTCCTTTCTTGGGAATGACTTGCCTATCAAGCGTCACTTCCATATCTGACTCAGGTGACGTGTAAGTAAAACTACGCCACCAACTATTACGGGGATACGAGTCCAGATGGTGACACTAGACTTCTCCTACAAGTCTCCAGGCGCAAAGGATACATGTCCGTTCTACGAGATACAACCGTTCAGGCGATACGGGCATAGGACAAAAGGCATACATCCTGCCGCCTTAGGGTTACAGTCTCTTAGCTAGGATTTTGTATATACCACCGCCTTGACTTATAGGCCCATAGCATTATTAGTCTTTGTATTTCACCTTGATTAGGACCGGGTTTCCAGTATTATAAATACCCCTCTTTACATTGTATTGTATATTATCGCAATTCACCACAGAATCAGGCTATTCTCAAGGAATAAGACTATTTTACCTTTCTTGCTCATTATTTCTTTCTTTTACTTATTTACTATATTGCTTATGATCTCATTCTTAATTAATTGTTTAACCTAGGCGACCGATTTAGGCATAAATAGTTTGGCACCCACCGTGAGGCCCATGCAATTATAGGTATTCTATGAAGGAAACGGCGCAATCATGTCTGATGATAGTAGCAATGTTCCGAAGAACACTACAGACGCAGTAGATGAATCCGTGAAGGATCCGAATGATCCTAGCATTCAGCCTAAGGATCCCGTTTAGAAATCGAAGGACCCTTCCCAAGAGCCAAATGTCGCCAGCGATGGGGAAGACGAAAAAACCGCGGGAAGGTAATTCTGAATTCTAAGGTTTTCTTGTTAATATCCTAAGCACTATGTCAGAGCAACAACAACATAATTCGAACAATGTGGTCGAGGGGATATCCCAGAAGTTAGGGGCGATGTTTACTGGATTGTCTCAGAGGTGAGCATCGCCGCGAGGACCAGCACCCACGAACCATTCACTAGCATCTGTTCCTAACCGCAGGCTGAATATGGATGTTGCACCTGAAGGATCATCAACAGTCAAGACCTTAAGGGAGCGCCTGTCATCCAGGACCTCATAAGGGAGATGTGGCCATGCATGACCGAATTGGTAATGTGCCAGGTGCTCCACAATAGGTCACCACTAAAGATGAGCAGATGTTTTACAAGCATGCCTAAAAAAGAAAGCATTGCACTATTCAGCATGCCAAAGCACTTCTGTCTTCTGGATAACTTGAAGTATAACGGAACAATTGATCAGGATGAGCATATTGCTGTGTATTACATGGATGTAAAGAGCAGCGAGATCACTGAGGAAGAGATTCAGACTGCTCTGGTGAAGAGGTTTGGCTCAACTCTGACCAAAGGCACCCTTGCTTGGTACACTCAGCTACCAATGGGCTACATCGAATCATTCACTCAGAAGCAGGATCTATTCAAGAAAGCACATTCTGGTGCCCGCAAGTAAGAGAAGCGCATGGAGGAAATCTTGGAGATCTGTCAACATTTCGACGAACTGCTGAAAGACTACCTTGACAGATTCCAGCGAGAACGCATGGAGCTTCCTCCAGTCCCCGATAATACTGTTATGGTAGCCTTCAAAAAACGTCTGAACTCAAAAGGGTCGTTACCTACCAGTAAATTGCAATGGAGTTTGACTCCACATCCTGTGACAACATGGAACGCATTGCATCAGAGGTACACTGAAAAGCTTCACTTAGAGCTAGACCATTCCCAGAACCCTGAAGCGGAATGAGGAAAGAGAGCAGGGAGTCCTTCTCTAGAAAGTGAGGGGGATAAAGGTCCAGAACCAGGCAGGAAGTAGCAGGCAAAGTAGTTCCGGGGGTCTGGATCCCAAGAAAAGCAGGTAGAGTCCCATAGCTTCAGATGTTTTTATTTGTGAGTCAATGATCTGGATCTAGTTGCCAATCACTTTGCAAAACTAGGTCCCAGGGTCTGATGGACACCTACCATAAAAGGAGAATTGGGAAGGAATGCAATGCCCTATTGCAGTTTTCACAGTAACGGTGACCATGCAACGGTCAATTGCAAGGCCTTGATGATCGAGATCGAGCATCTATTGAAAGAAGGACAACTCTAGGACTTGATTGAAGGAGCACCACGGTGTTCGAGAGCGCCAAATTCTGAAAACTTGGGGACCATCAATGTAATCTTCATGATCCTGTAACCAGCCATATCTTGGGAGACTACAGAGTCGGGGTAATTGCTATGTCCAATCTCGTTCAGCCCGGAGGAAGAAGGAGAGTACCAGAACGTTCTCATTATTTCTGTAGACGTGTCTAACCTAGGCATCCAGCAAGCTCTAATCGATCTAGGGAGCAGTATGAACATTATTCAGATGGAGATGCTGCAGGATTCATACCAATGCCATGAAGTAACATCGAGTCCTCGAAACATAATTAGTTTCAATGGTTGTCGGGAACAGCCTGCCGGGGAACTAGCTCTACCCGTCCATATATCGGGCATGACGAGCATCACTCCTTTCCCAATGTTGGATTTTGATTTTTCTTATGACGTCATCTTGGGACGGCCTTGGATACATTGCAGCACGTGTTCTCCTTGGACCGGCGCAGTGATTGTCGGAAGCTTAGAGACTTGCACCTTGACCCAAGCCAATACCAAGTAGCAGTGTATCACCCATCATGGCTCATCATGCTTTACCAATACATCGGTTAGCTGGTACTATAGCTCTGCTGCCTTGGGTATTAGTTTTCTCATCCTAGCCTTTCACTCCATCATTTTCTACCAGGGGGATTCCGCATCGATCATATTTAGCTTGGCTATTGGCCTTTAGGGTGTCCTCTATCGGATATTAGATAGTCTCTAGTTGAAGGCCGCTCACTCTGCAAGTCATTAATCCCATATGAGGTAGGGTATCTAAAAAATTGGTAGAGCATTGAGGGCACTCCCTTTACATTGTGTATCCAGGGCCATCCCAGGATGATATCATATGACATATCACAAATGCGTACCTAGAAGGAGGTTCCGCTCGTCATGCTCGGGATATGAACCGGTAGAGCTAGTTCTCCAAAAGGTTCTTCTCGGAGGCCGTTGAAGCAAATTATCCGGTGATGGCTCGGTGTCATCTGATAGTCTTGACCTAACTTTTGTAGTACCTATCTCCGAATAATGTTCACATTACTCTCAGGTTCCACTAAAGCTTGCTCGATTTGAAGATTTGACACCCTTATGGGGATCGTGAGAGCGTCTTGATGTTCTACTTCCCCTTTTTAGACAGAAGGTAATAGGGCTAAAAATCAACCCTAAAATTTCAGTCCTCCAGGTCGTGACATCTCAGGGTTGCGAAGATTGCATTGATGTGCCGCTTATCACCAGAGTCCAGCACTCTCGACCGCCTTGGTCCTTCTTCAATCAAATCCTTGAGGTGTCCCTCCTTTACTAGATGCTCGATTTCAAACATTAGGGCCTTGCAATCAACTGTAGCATGGCGGTTGTTGCGATTAAAGTCAGAGTAGGTCGTTGTATTCCTCCCGATTGCACCCTTTGCAGTGGGCGGCCATCGTACTTTTTGCCCTAGTTTACCAAAGTGATTGTCAACCAGTTCCACGGCATTGACTCACAAATGGATATCTCAAAATCTATGAGGCTCGATTCGTTTCTCCTGGGATTTGATCCCCCGGGTGTTCCCTTGCTTTGTCGCTCCTGTTTTGCTCTTCTTCCATCCCCTTCTCCCTCAAGGGACCGACTTCCTGCTCGTTTCCTTCGTTTAACTTTAGGGTTCTAAGAGTGCTCTGGTTCTAGGTAGAGCTTTTTGGTGTACCTATGATGCAAGGCACTCCATGTTGACATGGGATGTTGAGTTAGACTCCACTGCAATTCCCTGGGTAGCCAGCGACCTTTTGGAATTCAGGCTCTTGCCGAGAGCTACCACACCAATATTATCGAGGACTGGAGGAAGCTCCATGCGTTCCCTCTGAAATCTTTCAAAATAGTCTTTCAACAACTCGTCGTCGCGCTGCCGAATCTCAAAGATGTCCTCCATATGCTTCTCCCATTTACGGGCGCTAGAGTGCGCTTCTTGAACAAATCTTGCATCTGGGAGAATGATTCGATTGAGCCCATTGGTATCTGAGTGTACCAAGCAAGGGCACCCTTAGTTAAGGTCGAGCCAAACCTCTTAACCAGAGTAGACTGGATCTCTTTCTCTGAGATTTTGTTGCTCTTGACGGCTGTGTAATACGCAGCAATATGCTCATCGAGATCTGTTGTTCCGCCATACTTCAAGTTATTTGGCAGGCAGAAGTGCTATGGTACGCGGATGGGTGCATCACTTGTTTTTTATACATGCTTATAAAACTTTTACTCATCTACGGTTGTAACCTGAGGTGGAGCACGCGGTACGCTACTGATCCGATCATGGATGACCTTTATCTCCATTAGGGTGTCCTAAATGACATGTGTTCCTTTGAGGTCTTAATTTTTTACTGTCGTTAAACCTGAAGAAGCGGCATCCATGTTGAGTTTTCGATTAGGAGTTGACACTGGAGTATCGTTCATGGGCTCTGGTCCTTGCGGGGATACTAGCTTCTAAGACGATCAGGCGAAGATTGTTCCTAACTTTTGAGATATACCCTTGATCAGTCGACCGAGTTCCACACTGCCCGTGCTGACAAGGTTGTAAGGAGATTAGCAAGGAAACCTCTGAGATTAGAATTGCCTTCGCATGATTGAACGCCTTCACCGTCGCTCGGCACATGGACTGGCTCCTTGGTGGTATCCTTTGGTTGCACACTGGAATCGCCATGTTCTTGTACAGAGTCGTCTACTGTGTCGGCAATGTTCTTTTATGCGTTTTCGTTGTCGTCTAACATAACTACGCCTTTTCTTTGGTAGAATACCTACAATTGCCTTGGCCCTACGGTTGGCGCCAAACTGTTTATTCCTAAAATTGGTCGTCTAGGTTAAACACTTAAATTTATGAATGGGTTACAAGCAATACAATAAAATACGATGGAAAATTAAATAAATAAAGAGAAAACTAATTGACAAGAAAGTAAGGATTCAATGGTGAATCGCTTGATGTACAATACAATGTAAGGAGGGGTATTTATACTTGAGATTACCTCGTCCTAATTATGGTAAAATATAAAGACTAATGAGGCTCATGGGCCTATAAACTCAAGGTGGTGGTATATACGAAACCCTAACTAGGATACTGTAACCCTAAGGAGATTGGATGTATGCCTTGCGTCCTACACGCGTACCACCTGAACGGTCGTAACTCGAAGAACAGACGTGTATCCTTTATGCTCGGTGACTTATAGGATAAGTCTAATCTCGCCAGCTGGACGTGTAGCCCCGTAATAATAGGTGGCATATTTTTGCGCACACACAATGTACAATTGATTTCTTTTGAGTACAATGTTTTTCATAACAGATGTTCTTAGGAAAATGAAAGGTCCCGGGGGACTGAAAAAGTCTTCTGGATTTCATAAAGCCGAAGTACCTTGTCAATAATTGAAGCTCCTACCAATAAGATATGTCGGCCCGAGCATTCTTAGACATACGACTGTTGACAATTCCAACGCCCATATATAATCCAATGATGCTACTTTTCCTTAAGGAAAGAACTTCTGAGCGTCTAAGTACGGACGAAACCCCGCCGTGATGAAAGAACTCGAAGAAACCTGGAGGCACGAATGCCCATCAATCAATAGAGGTCGAAGAAGATTTTCAAGCACAACTGGGAGCTTATTGAAGAAGAGGGGGTTGAAACTAGGAACCCACACTAGGGAGGAGTTTTCTCAAAAGCAAGCCCAAATAGCAGCGGCTAGAGACGTTGCAAGAAAAATTTATCCGAGCCAACCGAAAGAGAGGATGACCTTGATCCATGAGCATTATAGAGCTTGGTGACACCTTAACCTGCTGATGGTGTAAGACTGGACCCCCTCTTCGGCTAAGAAGCAAAGCCATGGTGTGGATCATTAACTCGACATCATCCAATATGCCATCACAATGCCGAAAGAATTCTGGACGAGAAGCCGCATGACTTTTGGAAGGGCTAAGCAACCTTGCCCCACATTACAAGAGAAATATCATAGCAACCGCTAAGTTAGAAAATGGGCACACTGTAATCAGTGCACATGCCAAGAAAAAGAAAGTCGAAAGAATATCATTAGAATCACGATCAAGTTCCATGACTTGGGGGACTTCGCCCATATCAACATAAATGAAAGGGCAAAGAAAGAAGTCAATGAGTTCCTTTTTGCTTTAAGTTTTCTGCTACACCTTACACTTTGAACAAATGAGTATTTTGGGAATATGGAGGATGGATCAAAGGTTAACATTTTGTAAAGAGAAGCAGAATTATTTTCTCACAAAGGGAAGTTTTCTTAGAAAGACAATATGTTTCTGGAATAGGCCCATAGGACGCAGACGGCGTAGGCATAGGACGCAGGGTATATATCCCACCGCCTTGAGTTTAGGCCCATAGCTTTTATTAGTGTTTGTATTTTACAATAATTAGGACTGGGTAAATCTCTATTATAAATACCCCTCCTCTCATTGTATTGTAGATGAAGAGATTCACATAGAATTTGGGTATTCTCAAGGAATAAAGTTATTACTTTCTTGCTTAGTACTTTTCTCTCAATATTTATTTACATTTTCTGCGTATTTACTGTATTGCTTGTGACCCTCTAAGGAATTCAACTATTTCACCTAAACGACCAAATTTAGGCCTAAACAGTTTGGCACCCACTGTGGAGCCTAGGAAATTGTAGGTTTATACAAGGGAAAAGGTACAATCATGTCAGATGACAACGACAACGTCCCAAAGGACACCACAAACGCAGCATATGATTTCGCACTCGATCCTAGTCATCCTAACGGTCAATCGAAGGACCGTACCAAGGAGCCAGTCCATGTAGCCAGCGAGGACGATCAAATGCGTGAAGGTAATTATGAGTTTAGAGGTTTTCTTGTTGATCTCATCAAAACCCTATCAGAACGGGCAGAGTATAACTCGGTCAACATGGTCGAGGGCATGAACAAAAAATTAGGATCAATTTGCTGGATCGTCCTAGAGACCAGCATCCCCGCGAGGACCAGCACTTATGAACGATTTACCAGCACTCTTTCCTAATCGCAGGCTCAACATGGATGTCACCCCTAGAGGCTCGAGAACAGTCAATAATCAAGACCTCAAATGAACACCTGTCATTCAGGACACTCTAAAGGAAATGAAGGCCATCCATAATCAGATCGGTAACGTACTGGGTGCTTCATCTCAAGTTACCACCGTAGAAGAGCAGAAGTTTTACGAGCATGCATACAAGGCGAGTGCTGCACCGGCCCGTGCACCCAAGTATTTTCGCCTGCCGGATAACCTTAAGTACGACGGAACTACTGATCTGGACGAGCACATTGCTACATATTATACATCGGTTGAAAGCAACGACATATCTAAAGAAGAAACTCAATCCGCTCTGGTGAAGAGATTTTGCTCGACCTTGACTAAAAAAGAGTCTATGGGTTCGATCGAGTCATTCACCAAGATATAGGATCTGTTCAAGAAGGTACACTCCGGAGCCCGCAAGCGGGAGAAGCGCATGGATGATATCTTCGAAATCCGGCAGCAGGACAATAAGTAGCTGAAGAACTACCTGGATAGATTTCAGAGGGAATTCATGGAGCTCTCTTTAGTTCCCGATAATATTGCAGTGGTAGCCTTTGGCAAAAGCCTGAACTCTAGAGGTTCGTTAGCAACTAGGGAGTTGCAGTGAAGTTTAACTCAACACCCAGTGACGACATTGAATGCTTTGCACCAGAGATATATGGAGAAACTCCACCTCGAGACAGAACACTCCCTAAACCCTGAAGCTGAATAAGGAAGCGAGCATGAAGTCCGTCGATGGATGGGGAAGGAGATGGAAGAAGAACAAAAGGGAAAACTTAAATTCAAGCTGGAAACGGGAAGACATGAAATTCTCGGGGGACCAGGCACATGAGACACGCGTAGAACCACATAGTTTTAGGGACTTTGGATTGCCGGTCAACGCCGTAGAGCTGGTTGCCAATCACTTTGCGAAACTAGGCTCAAAAGTGCGGTGGCCACCCACTATAAAAGGAGCAATTGGGAGGAGCTCAATGCCTTATTGCGATTTTCATCAGAGCAACAGCCACGCCACGGTCGATTGCAAGGCTTTGATGTTGGAAATTGAGCATTTATTGAAGGAAGGCATCTCCAGGATTTGATTGAAGAAGGAACGAGACGATCGAGAGCGCAGGACTTTGAAGGCAAGCGAAGCATCAACGCGATATTCGTAAGTCACAGACCAGTTACAACCTAGGGAACTAAAGTACCCGAATTACTTCTACTCTGATTGCGTTTATTCCGGTGGAAGAGGAAGTTAAACACCAATTTGAGCTCATTGTCCCAATCAAGGTGCTCAATCTCCAAATCGAGCGGGCTTTAATCGAGCCAGAGAGCGACGTTAACGTCATCCGGAAGGAGCTATTACAAAAGATTGGGTAGCACCGCCAAATGATTTTGAGCACCTGTAAGATAACCGGCTTCAACGGCCTTTGTGAGAAACATGTCAGCAAACTAGCTCTGCCGGTTCATATCCCAAGCGTGACTAGCATTACACCTTCTTAGGTATTAGCCTACAGTCTTTCATATGATGTCATTCTAGAACAACTGTGGATACACAGCGTAAAGGTAGTACCATCAACACTTCATCAAGTCTTCAGATACTCGATATCAAGCAGAGTCAGCGACTTACAGAGTGAGTGGTCCTTGCACGAAAGGTACCTTGTACCCAGCAAAAGCTTCCATGAAGGGCCCATAGCCGAAGTAAATGTGATCGATGAAGAGTCTCTCAAGGATGGGTCTATTGAACAGATGGACAGAGCAGCTGTCGAGGAGCTGAGAGAACGGTTTTCAGAGATGAGTCACTAGATTCCCAAGACAGCGGAACTATGTTATGAGCTCTCCGAAGCTTTAGTAAAGCACGAGGGACCTTGGTGGCCAATACATAGCTGCCAGGTTCTTACCTAAAAAACATGCAGCTCATGCAGCTTCCGAAGATAACCGAACCAGTCCAGGGAGAGCACCTAGTGTTATACGTCATAATCTCAGAAAAAGCATGGAATGCGGTCTTAGTGCGAGAAGAAGATGGGAGTTAGTTCCCCGTAAAATATGCTAGTAAGGGATCTTTATGGGCAAACTGACGCCTCTCATTACCAGATCAATTCGTGACGGCCGTAATCATGGTAGCACAAGGACTGCGTTCATATTTCCTTATTCATACAATCCGTATAATCTTATCCATGCCGCTATAGAACATTCTGTCCATGCCTGGACTCTCAAAAAGGTTGGCACGATGGGCCGAGGAGCTAGCAGAATACGATATCATATATCAGCCGCGGACGGTTGATCAAGAGTGCAGAAGCAATTGAACTCGGGCACTGGGTAATCTATACATGTGTGGACCTCGAAGGAAAAGAAGCCAACCTTGATGTTGTTTATGCCTAAATTTGTACGTCTAGGTTAAACAATTAATCATCAATGAAGTCATAAGCAATACGGTAAATTACGATGGAAAAGTAAATAAAGTACGATAAAAATAAAGACAAGTAAATAGACAAGAAATAAGGAAGAAAGCAATATAAATTTTATTCCTCGAAAGTAGCCAAAGTTGTTGGCGTATCCAACGATATGTACAATACAATTTATGGAGGGGTATTTATAGTGATGATACCCAGTCCTAAATAAGGTAAAATACAAATACTAATTGGGCCATGCGCCTACAACTCAAGGAAGTGGTATATAAAACCCTAACTAGGAGACTGTAAACCTTAGGCGATGGGATGTATGCCCTGCGGCCTGTGGCCAAATCGCCTAAACGGTCGTTAGTTCTTGGAGCGGGCGTATATACTCAGTACCTGTATTATAAGTCTAGTCTCGCCAGATGGACTCATATCTCCATAACAATAGGTGGCATATGTTTGCCCACATAGTCAATCCCCCGACTTGCTCAGTGCAGACGCAAGCAGTGAAGAAGTGAAAGCGGCGTGATGTGAAAAGATATCTCTCTGACTCCTTGAAAATTGCAGTCTCTTTGACCAAAAGATAGTTAACTCTTCGAGAATTTCGCGTGCTTCCTTCTGATTGGCTGACATTTGTTCTTTGCACCTTTTCAGGAACTGCTATTAATTGCTCCAAATCATTTCATATCTCTAACCATAATCACGCATGACCATTTTGTACTTTGTCCTTATCCCTTTCTGCCTATAAGTAGTGACTTCATGATAATGGAAAAATCACAACTTTACTTCAGAAAACAATCTGCTTCTTCAACAATTTCTTATGATAGCAAGAAACTCTTTCCTCCTTAAAAATGTTTGCCTTTGATCTCGGTCAGATATTCCCAGAAAACCTTCTTTGTCCTGAACGGATGTTCCATGAAGGAGAAAATACATCTACAGTTATCTTCTCTTTTCTTTTCATCTGTGAGGGATCGAACGAAGTCTCCTGAGTCATGAAGTTTGATTGGGATTATAATGATGTCCGTTGGGATATTTTCATTAACTCACGTGCACTGATTATGGTGTACTCATCTTCTAACATAGCGGTTGCTGTGATATTCTTCTTGTCATGCGGGTTCAGGATGCTTAGCCCTTTCAGCTTCCATGCGGCTTCCCAGCCAGGATGCTTTGTGTGTCCAGGCCGCTCATTCAATCATACTGGGCTAGCGATTAGTTGCTTGGCTCTGTCTCACGGCATGTAAGAAGATATAACTTCACAGCGGTGGGTAACTAAGGTGTCACTGAACTTCAGAGTCCTTCGTAGTTCGTGGCCTTCAACTTGGTTATCTGCTTTAACTGAACCGCTATTCTAATGCTCCATCGACCGTTGAGTATGGGATACCTGAGGGAAGAGGCTCCCTTGTGGTAGGTTCCCAGCTCAAGCCTTCCTACTTTCTGCGAACTCCTGTTTATGTTTGAAGATTTACGGGCTTGTGCACTCCGGTTTGGCCAGTTGAGGTTTAAGCGGATGGTCAAGCTTCCTTACTAGTCTCCTAGTTTCTCCTCGAGTTCTGCAAACGAGATGGGGAAAGGTCAGGCCTATATTCAGGAGCTTCCAGGATCCCTTGCTTTGATCAAGCAGGCAGGCTTTGGTTGCACGAGCGGCCATATACCTTGAAATAATGCTCAGGCCGACATATCTCGGCTTGTCAAAAGAATAGAAGAACTTAGGACTGTTTACGCCGTATAGCTACAATCCAGATGAAGGATTTTTCAGTCATGTTAATCTTGAGGAGCTCTTTGTTTTTAGTCTTCCCTTTCCCTTTTTTCTACGATTGTTATAGAGAAATGTTGTAATCAGGAAGAACTAAATATTTATTATGAGCCTACAGGCTGTTTTTTATTAATGAAGCAAATGCTCATCAATATTTCATACGTACTTATGTTATTACGTGTTTTGTAATGTGTAACCAAGCAGTATGTTTGTGCACATAGATATTAGATGGCTTCCGATCGTCCTGACTGCTCTAGTTCAAGAACGTGTGTCAGTGTGCCTGCCTTGAGCAATTACATTTGTTGTGCACAGATAAACGGCGGCTAGGTTGCATCCATAGTAGATGGTTGTTTGCGCCCACAATGGGATAACTTTAGCCCATGTGAAAATGGTCCTTTTGCATTTTGAGACAAAATGTCTTCGCTTAGTACTCGAGTATTTAAGACTTTCTAGCACAGCATTGACAGGCGTCCCCATCGGCGTGTAGGTGCAATTGTTGATTTAACAAGATCAACGCTAGATTAATACCTAGTGGCTGGTCTAACTCTAAGCGAGTAGTGTACTCTACTTTTTGTAGCAAAAAGTGAGTGTCTTACTTCAATTTAGGACTGGTAGGGGCTATGAATAGTCGGATCGTAGATGGATCTAAATAAACGAGTAAAACTGACTAAGTAAGATAGTAGTTTTATTGATTGAGGAGGCGCGAGGCCTGTGATGCTGTGGGTGAAAACCCGTAACATGCCTGATAAATATCAAAAGGAATAAAAACAAAGCAAATGATTTCTCAGGCAAAGGTACTTTATGTTTGATCCTTGAAAGATTCGGGGTCATTTAGTTGGGCTTCCCTGTTTAAGGATGCTGAGCCTTGAAAGTCATCCATGGGGTCGCTGATGACCCTGTGGTAGAGCTGCTCACTGATCAAGCAATAGTGGATCGCCTGTTTCTGCAAGTAAATGCTTTTTGTCTTATCTTCGGGAAGATATCCTGTGCTCAGATAGTTGGCCAGTGCTTCACGCTGCCCTGTGAAGGATCCTGTATCTGGAACTTCAAGGTCCATTAGGCCTGCATAGGTCAGCTCAACTAACGTCTGCCAATCATATATGTCTTCGAATGCTTCGACGTCTCTTGAGATTTCTTTTCGCTGGATGAATTCACAGGCATGAAAATTTTTCAAGATTGCGTTCACTTTCCTCCTTTGATCCGGCTTATGGACGTCCTCAGCTACAAAGATTTCCCTTAGTTGAATGACCATCAGTCGAGATTTACTATACAGGCTGATCTTCCTGGCCCCCAGTGTGTAGGCTAAGTCAAGAGCTTGAATTACGGCTTCACACTCTACCTTGTAGCTATCACCCTTCATGGCTTTGTGGTAGATCATCCCAGACGGCGTTCTGATCCAGAGATTGATCTTCTCCCCATTGAGATTTATTCCCGTGCGAATTTCCCACCAGCCGTACTAAATTGTTGCTTCATTCTTAAGCGACTCTTCAGCCTTCAATTCCAACTCTTATACAAAATCAGAGGTAAAACCTTCCAACGCCCGCGTCTTGATGTTCATACAGGGTTGATAGATGATGTTGTACTTTCCTAACTCTTTAGCCCACTTTTCCATATCTTTCGGCGGACTTGGCTTAGACAGAATGGCTCACGCCGGTGTCAAAGAGACTAAACTGACAGACTGTTCCTGAAAATACGGACGCAACTCTTATGTGGCCATTATCATGGTTGCTATGAACTGGAGCTGTAAATCTAAGAATTCGTTATGCGCTGTGGCATCTTGCTTGCATACTTCACAGGGAATTGATGCCCATTCTTTTCTCATAAAAGGACTGCATTCCAAGCTATCTTAGATATTGAAGCGTACAACAATAGGTGCTCACCTAATTCTGGTTCAGTTATGACTGGAATTTACAGGAGTTGTATGTTCCTCTGTGCCATCATCAAACAACTTGCTTCCGCAATACCTCGGAAAGATGACACACCAATTTAGTCGCTTTCGGGGCTAGTTGATTAATTAACTCCAATCGATCCTGCAACACACTAAGTTTCTCTCTGACCTCTTGTACTAACGCTTCAATATTTTTTTACTCGGAAGGTGTAATCCCGTCTTGAGTAAGGTGACATTCCTTAGGGAGAGGCCACTCACCTTGTGGTCGACAATCCCGTTCAAGGTCAGGTACTTGAAGACCTGATGAAGTGTTGAGGGCATTCCCCTAATGTCATGTATCCATGGCTATCCCGGGATTACATCGTACGAGAGATTGTAATTCATCACCTGGAAAGTGGTTGTGCTCGTCACGCCTGATATATTGATCGGTAGAGCTAGTTCCCAGCGGATGCTTCCCGGATTCCATTGAAACCCATTATATTTTGAGTGCTCGAGGATATTTGAGGATAATGGCTGAGCTTGTGTAACATCTCCCCCCAGATAATATTAGCAGTGCTCCCCGGGTCGATAAGAGCCCACTGGAATTGTATGCTAGATATTTCAACAGGTACAACGAGGTCTACTTGGCGGTCCGCTTGGTCCTCCAAATCGAATGCGATGGATTCAAATGTTGTCCCAGTTATTGTAGTCCCCCAGGCCATGCCTGGTCGTTCGTCAACAAAGGTTGCGTTGATGGTCTTTAGGTTGTCAGACTCTGGCCTGTAAATCAGCGAGGCCCTACTTTTAGCAGCTCCTTGAGATGGCCTTCTTTTAACAAGTGTTCAATCTCGATCATCAAGGCGTTACAATCGACCGTTGCATGGCCCCCGGTGCGATGATAGTCACAATAGGACGTTGTATTTCTTCATGTAGATCCCTTTGTGTTAGATTGCCATCGGACCCTGGGGCCCAGCTTACCAAAGGTGATTGGTAACTAGGTCCATAATATTGACGCGAAGACCAATGTCCCTAAAGTTCTGGGGCTCAATTCGCTTCTCCTTGGACGCGGATCTATCGCCCGACGCCCGCTTGATTCTGGACCTTCAGCTTCGTCCTTCTACCATCCCACTCACCGTCTAGGGACGCGCTTCCTAGTCTTTTTCTTCGCTCATCCTCGGGGTTATGAGAGTGGTCTGGTTCCAAACAAATTTTCTCGATATACCTCTGTTGTAGCGCACTCTATGTGGATACTGGGTGTTGGGTTAGACTCCACTGCAATTCTCGAGTAGCTAGAGATCCTTTTGAATTCAGGCTTTTGTCGAAGGCTACCACATCGATATTATTAGGGACTGGAGGGAGCTCCATGCGTTCCTTCAGAAATCTATCGAGGTAATCCTTTAGCAACTCGTTGTCGCGCTGTCGTATCTCAAAGATGTCTTCCATGAACTTCTCCCGCTTGCGGGCATCAAGATGCGCTTCTTGAATAGGTCTTGCATCTGAGTGAATGATTCGATGGATCCCATTGGTAGCGGAGTGTATCAAGCAAGGGCCCCTTCGGTCATGGTTGAGCCAAATCTCTTCGCCAGAGCAGACTGGATTTCTTCTTCAGTAATCTCATTACTTTTCACAGCTGTGTAGTAGGCACCGATGTGCTCGTCTGGCTCAATCGTTCCATCAGACTGCAAGTTGTCCGGCAAGCGGAAGTGCTTTTGTATGTGGAGCGCTGCTGCGCTCGCTATGTAAGCATGTTTGTAGAACTTCTGCTCATCTACCATGGTAACTAGGGGTGGAGCACCCGACACATTACCGATTCGGGCATGGATGGCCTTCATCTCCTTTGTGAGATCCTGAATGACAGGGGTTCCCTTAAGGTCTTGATCGCTGATTGTTGTTGATCCTCGAGGGGCAGATTCCTTGTTAAGTCTACGATTGGGAACCAACGCTGGCGAGTTGTCCGTAGGAGACGGTCGTCGCGGGGATAATGGCCTCTAAGACGAGCCAGCAAACATTGCTCCCAATCTCTGGGATATCCCTTCACCTATGTTGTTCGGGTTCCGTTCGAACACAATTTTGAGGATATCCAAGAGATAGCTTTTGAACTCAGAATTACCTCCTAGGGGTTGATCACATTCACTATCGCTAGGGACAGGGATGGACTCCTGAGAATAATCCTTTGGCTGCTCGATAGGATCCTTCTATTGTATGCTGAGATTGCTGATATACTTTACAGACTCGTCTGCTGCGTTTGTGGTGTTCTTCAGAATGCTGCTACCGTCGTCTGCCATCGTTGCGTCTTTTCCTTTGTAGAATACCTACAATTGCCCAGGCCGCACAGTGGGCGCAAAATTTTTTATGCCTAAATTTATACGCCTAGGTTAAAGAATTAATTATGAATGAGGTCACAAGCAATACGGTAAATTACGATGAAAAAGTAAATAAAGTAAGATAAAAATAAAGACAAGTAAATAGACAAGAAATAATGGAAGAAAGCAATACAAATTTTATTCCTTGAGAGTAGCCGAAGTTGTTGGCATATCCAGCGATATGTACAATACAATGTAAAGAGGGGTATTTATAGTAGTGATACCTAGTCCTAAATAAGGTGAAATACAAATCCTAATAGGGCCATGGGCCTACAACTTAAGGCGGTGGTATATAAAACCCTAACTAGGATACTATAAATCCTAGGCAACGAGATGTGTGCCCTGCGCCCTGTTGCAAAACCGCCTAAACGGTCGTTGGCTCTTGGAGTGTGCGTATATCCTCCGTGCCCGGTGACTTGTAAGATAAGTCTAATCTCGCCAGCTGGACTCATATCCCTGTAACGATAGGTGGCGTATTTTTGCCCATACAAATGTATGGATCAAAACACCCACTGGGAAGGTCTTTAGCAATACCACAAAATGCTTGAGCACTGAAGCAGAATATGAAGTCGTAATTCAAGCTCTTGACTTAGCCTACATACTGAGGGCTATGGAGATCTATCTCTATAGCAGCTCCCGGTTAGTGGTCGATCGAGCAAATGAGGTATTTAGCACAGAGGACATCTCTACGCCAAATCTATAGGCAAAATTGAAGACACTTTTTAAAAACTATTATAAGTGGGAGTTCGTTTATCGAGAGGAATGTTCAAACATTGATGGAGTGTCTGAAGATTTACGCACCAATTCAGACGACCTGCAAATAATGATTGACCTAGCCTTTGCGTACCTCATGAACCTCGAAGTTCCAAACACAAGATCCACTTCAGAGCAGCATCGTGCATTGATCAACTACTTGGACAAGAGAGCACTTCTCGAAGACAAGGCAGAAAGCAGACAGCTGCAGAGGCGGGCGGTTCATTATTGTTTAATCAAATATGAGTTATATCATCAGGTGATCAGCGGCCCACGGGTCACATCTTGGGGTTCAACACCTCGGGACAAAGGATCCTCGGGGTATGCTTCCAGACCTCCCGAGAATTGAATTTTCATCAGATATAAAGAACCCCCTGAAGGCATGAAAGAAGCAGCAACCATTTGTCTTAGGAAGTACAATTCTTTTAAGCATTTACTTTAATTAAGTCTTTAGTTTCTTTTCAAATTTTGATTACAAAATTCTCATACTTGTCAATCATATTACGGGTATTCACACACAACAATTCAGGCACAACGCCTATCTTTTATCAATAAAACTACTATTCTATTTAGTCAGTTTTACAATCAGATTAATCTACGATCCAACTATTCATAGTCTTGGCACAACTTAAGTTGAAGTAATACACTCACTTTTCATGACAAAAATAGGGTAAACTACTCGCATAAAGCTAAATCACTTCTAGTTCAGCCACCAGGCAGTATTTCGTAAGTTGAAATTGTCAATTCAATAAAATTGCACCAACATGCTGATGGGGATACCTGCCAGAAAGTCTTGAAATACTCGAGTAAACAAACAACGACGTTCATGTTTTGACACAAAAATTTCCTATTTCATATCACGGGCTAATTTCGTCCCATTGCAGGCGCAATATAAGCCATCAATTACTGATACAAATAAAGTGCCCAACAGTGCACACTCCCATCTTTAAAAGACACTAGCCTAGTAAGGCACCCCAAACACATGCTGCTTGACTACACTACAAGTAACTACGCAAGTACGCATAAATTATTGATGAACGACCATTTCATTAATATCAACAGCCTGTAGGCTCATAATATATAATTATGTCCTTTTGAATACAACATTGTTCACTACAGATGTTCTAGAAAAAAACTTAAAAGGGCAAAAACTGCAAGATTCTCTAAATTTTGCATGACCGAAGCCACTTCATCTAGATTGTAGCTACAAGCAGGCAAACCTCTCGATGCCCTCGTAGGCATCAGGAGATATGTCAGCCCGAGAAATCTTCGACACATAGTGACCGATACAACTAGTGCCAAGACGTCCTGTCAGCAGCAAAGGACCTCAAAAGCGTCTGAGCACAAGCGAAACATTCCCCCATCCCATCAAGAAGACTCAAAGATCTATTTTGACCTCCGCTAGTCAAACAAGAGTGCACTGCCCTGCAGATCTTCAATCAGAATTGGGAGCTTATCGAAGTTGGGGAGGCTTGAGCTGGCAACCTACCACAAGGGTGACTTCTACCCCAGGTATTCCACAGCCATCGACTGATGAGGCGTTGCAGCAGCAATCCATCCGAACCACACAGACAAGGTGAAAGCCATGAATGCTGAATAGATTCAGAACTTGGTGACACCTTAACCAGCTGATGGCATAAAGCTATTTTCGGTTGCCTGCCACGGAATAGATCCAGGCACTGGAACCTCAACCCAGTGCTATTGAAGGAGCTACCTAAACGTCTACGATGTCCCAGAAGATAAGCCTTGCGATAACAGAGGGGGTTAAGCCTCCCGACCCTGCATGACAAGAGGAATATCTAAGCAATCGTCGTGTTAGAAGAAGAGCACACCGTAATCAATGCACATACTATAATGAAGCCATTCTGAAGTATGCCACTAGAATCCCTATAAAACTTCATGACTCAGTGGAATCCTTCCATCCAATCATGGATTGAGAGACAAAAGAGGAGAGATGTACAAACTTTATCCTTTATAGTTTTATCATGAACCATGCAGTCTGAATGAAGAAGTATTTCTGGGTACATTGGTCCAGGATCAAAGAAAAGCATTTTTGAAGATGGAGGAGTTTTTCTCTCATAAGAAATATTTGGAAGGGATTAAGAGTTTTTCTTAAGAATATTTGTGATTTAACCATTATCGTGAAACCCCTATTTATAGGCTGAATGAGATAAACATAAAGTGTGAAACGGTCAACCATAATTATGACCTCAAGATACGATACGATTCGGCGTAGAAAAGGTGTTCTTTGAAAGGTGCATGGAGTCTATATCAACCAATCAGATGAAGACTCGCAGATTTCTTGAATAATCAATCGTCAGTCTCGGTCAAAGAGACTACAAGTTTCAAGGAGTCAGTGAGATATCTTTTTACATCATTTTTTTCATACCTCTTTCACTTCCTAATTGCTTATTACAACACTCAACAAGTGAGGGGACTGACTGTGTGGGCAAACATATGCCACCTACTATTGCAGTGATACGAGTCCAACTGATGAGATTAGTCTTAATCTATAAGTCACCAGGCACAGAAGATACACGCCTGCTTCTTGAGCCACGACCGTTCAGGTGGTGCAGGCATAGGACGTAAGGTATACATCCCACCGCCTTAGGGTTCACAGTCTTCTAGCGAAGGTTTCGTATATACCACCGCCTTGAGTTTAGGACCATGGCCTTTAATAGTCTTTGTATTTTACCATAACTAGGACTGGGTAAATCTCTACTATAAATGCCCCTCCTCTCCTTGTATTGTACATGAAGCTATTCACACAAAATCTGGCTATTCTCCAAGGAATAAGATTATTACATTCTTGCTTATTACTTTTCTCTAAATAATTATTTACTTTTACCTGCGTATTTACTGTTGTTGCTCCCAACACACACGCAAGTATACGTGGTCGACAAGTGATAAAGTGATAAGTAGAGTATCGTTCCCACGAGGACTATTCAGACTGAATTCTAGCAAACAATTTCCTAAGAACTATTCAGGGATCTTTTTCCAATGGTTGAGATTTTATTAACTAAAGAAGAGTAATTAAAACAGTAGAAGTGAATTCAAACAATGGAGCAAAACTTGGTTGTTATCAGTAATAAAGAGACGGTCCAGGGTCAGAGTTACAAACAATCCAGTTGAGTTTTCCAGTTGATTCTACTTCTTAATTTCCTAGATTGCTAACTACAGGTTAAATGTACCCATGAAAACCTTTCGATTCTTCACGGTCTATGCAGGCTACTCCAATCCCTATATGTCTATGGGTTGAATCACGTGCACGCATTAATGAATTCTGTGATTAGTTAAGCTAGGTGAGCAAGTATATGTCTATCCTACTCACAAATTGGTTTCCCGATGCCCGGGTTCACAATCTAGCTCTACTCTTTCTTATTGCGTTCATAAATTCCCTCTTTCGAGTTCAATCTACAAACTATAGATAGTGTTCAATTATCAGGCCTCAATAATCAAACAATTATGATCAAGAAAGAATAAACAATCCGTAATGGTAAATCAATATATAGAAATCAACTTTCAAACATCAACCTTCATCTATTTACTCTAACCCTAGAACGAACAAACTATAGAATTAAAGAGAAGAATAAGAGAAAGAGAGAAAGAACTTGTTTAGAAGACATCTAGGGCTCCTCCCCTCTCCTCCAAAACTTGCTCCAAAGTCTGAACTCCTATCAAAAACTAAGTAAAAGAGTATTTATAGGGTTTACAAAGGCCTGGTAATAAGTTAGACCTAAGCTTAGACGAAATAGGAAGTCCGAAAACGCTCCAGGGGCGCTGTAGCTGGCGCCCCGCGCCCCCGAACGCGCCAACCCAGGCAGAACCCGTCGAAACTTGGGCGCTTTTGGGGCACCCCGCGCCAATAACCGCGCCAGAAGGCTGGGCGCTTTTGGGGTTCGCCCCGCGCCACCTATAGCGCCAGGCTAAATTCCTGCCTCCTTCGTCTGTAGCTCGCATCGCGTTGTGCCTTCGTATGTTCGATCCAATCCTCAATCCAAATCCAATCTTTCCTTGCTCGATCATGCTCTTTAAAGCTCCAATTGCACTTCATAACAACCTACAATCATACGACACAAAATCAGTGCAAAATCACATTCATTAACTAGAAAACGGGCGGATAAAATACTCACACGTGAGAAAATATTAAGGAAATATAGGCATAAAATGCCAAACATCACCACCCCACACTTGAACCTTTGCTCGCCCTCGAGCAATCACAAATAACTTCGCAACCTAGGTAGAACAGTTCTTCCTATGACTATGGTTGATACCGACCATTGAGCAACTGCATACATGACTACTATGGGGTCCAACAAACATGCCAACAATTTATGAAACTCAAAAACATGAGAACAACCACCCCAAGATAGCTCAAATGCACAAACTCAACTCATTGCAACCATGCTCCCACAAAATCACACCTATCTACTCAACCAAGAAGCCACGACTTTACCAATTTCATGCAAACCATGTGCCCTCACCAAAATGAAGCAAGAGAGTGTCCCCCAAATATCACACATAGCAATGAATATCAAGAAAAGAATGGGGACAATAGCATAGAAAGAATTCACTCACTCTCATGAAAATCTCACATGTCACACACGATATACCATAGGCTTGCCCGTAGTGTAGGACTCTACTAATGTAAGCTCACTCCAATCGGGATTAACTAGGACTTTAAAAAGGTTGTAATGTAGGCTAAGGGGCTGATAGGATACATATGGGTAATAGTGACTACCTCCCTAAACACTTTAAATACATCACAATTAAATAACCACAAGTCTCATCAAAGCCACCCAATCAACAACTTTCACACACACCTTCTCAACAAGTAGCAAATTGTTTCTTTTAAGCACACACTAGCAAGGATGGGTATTCTTCTCTCTTTATTTCTTTTTCCAATTTTTTTTTCAACTTTGCTTTCTTTTTTTTTCTTTTCTTTTTCTATTCACTTCTTTCCAAACCTTGCCAATGCTCATAATCAACTACTACACAATTCATTACATATTCCCCTCATTGGTTCCACTCAAAAACCTCCCAATATTTCAACCACAACTCCACAATAGAACAACATTATCAATTAAAGTGCTTAAGGAGTAAAGGGCCAAAAGAGAACAATTTAGAACAAGTGGGTAGGCTTGGGGTGTGGGTGCCAACAAAAAGGTCAAAGAGATCACAACAATCAAGTCCAAAGTGTATATAAAAAGGGTAGGCAAATCAAGAGAAGGCCTGTATCATTTCCCGACTAGAGTAAACCTAGGATTTCGCTTTGCACACACACGGGGCAAGTTCTAGACACCAATATGCAACACGGAGTAAAATAAGAACATGCCTCACATCACGCATTGCACACAGTCCACACGAAAAGGCTCCATCACAACTCTCAATCAAGCATTTAGAGTGCAACTTGTAGAAAATTAAGCACTAATGCACAAAAGTTCACAACAAAGTCAAGCGATTGGACTCAAGCATCTCAAGGGGGTCGTTCCATTTTTTTCTCTAGGCATGCATCTCAATTTAAAACCAAAAGACACCACAAATAGCACATGCAAAAAGTTCAAGTCCACCGGTATCAAACAAATCAAGGCACCTAGCATTCCACATATTCCTTTCGTCTAGGGCCACCTATAACTAACTAATCTAATCCTAAAAAGAATAAAAACTACCCGGTTCAAAGGCCTCCCCGTGGAAAAGAACCGAGGTCATAAGAAAAACCATGGGGTGGATGACATGTACCACTAACAAAGACTAAAAAGAAAATCTTTTTGAAATTTTTTATTGGTTTTCTAATGTTTTTTTCATTTTTTTCATATATTAAAGCAAGAAACAAATAAAAATAAAGTCAAGTGACAAAGAAAAATCCTAACGGTACATGCATCCGTAACCTCAAAAATAAAGGGGAGTTCCCCCACCCCACACTTAAATCAAGCAATGTCCTCAGTGCGACAAAGAAGAAAGTGCAAGAGTAAAGGAAACTTCCCTGAAGGCCAGTCGGCCTACAATGGGTGGTGTGCTGGAGTGCGGTCCTAATCTTCCTTACGAACCTACCAAGCGTCCGTAGAGCAAGGGGTACTTAGACTTCCCCCAACAAGTCATCAATATTAGGCAGGGGTTAGGACACCCCACACTTAAACTCGACATTACATGAACCTGCAATCCAAAGAATCACCCAAAGTAATATACAACCATAAAAATAATAAAAGTAAAGCAAACAAATTGGGTTGCCTCCCAAGAAGCGCTTGATTTAACGTCGCGGTACGACGAAGACAACTTCAGCACTTTTTCCTCCACCTTGAACTAATGAATTGAATCCCCAACTTTGCCTCAAGCTTATGACTACGGTATCGAGGTGGTGGCAAAAATACAAAAGGACCAAGTAACCAATGTCGCATTTTGCACTTCTTGGCCTTTAAATGAGGGATGTCGTTTTGTCTCCTCGGCATCACAAACTCTAAAATATCGGCACCTTGTTCCTCCTCCTTTTGTTTCTTCATAGGCTCGGGTGGCTCAATTTTCATGTCACCATCCAAATACAATGTTGAAAAATGATTGGAATGAGGTCCAATGCGCTTCAATTCTAAAATTGCATTACTTTTGACACCCTCACTTGCACAAACACTAGAGTCCTCAAATAGGATGTTTTCTATTTCTTCACTTGACTCTAATGTAATTTCCTCAACTTCGGCTTCATCAACTAATATTGGGTCGAATTGTAGGAATTCCACTTTTTGCTCCTCAAATTGGCTTCTAAACTCTTCTATCTCAAATCTACTATCCACGACAACTGATAATTGGGCTTCAGACACCTCAATTATATCACTCAAATTTGCCTCTAGATCATGAATAGCTAAACCAAATTGATCAATTTCTTGTGTGAGCTCCACTCTTTCTTCCCTAAATTGCCTCATCATACTTGTAAGTTCACTTCTAAAATCCCCATATGCTTCTAAAAGGTGGGCTTGCTCCGTTAGAAAATTTTGGCTCACAACTTGCACTTCTTCATTCCTGTCAGACTCACAAAAATCGTTAAAAATATCACACGCATTGATAGAGGAAGAAGTATGACACTTAGGACAATCATTCCACTGACCACCACATAATTTACGAAAATTCCAATCAAAGGTGGTAGAAAATTCACATAACCAGTCTCGTAGGGTTGAAAGAGTTGGAAAATTTTCCCACAAGTGGGTTCCTCCGCAAAGCAGACAAAGATCATCAAAATTAGAATTACAACCACTCGACCAATTTTCATTAAAAGATGCCATGATAAGACAAGTAACACAATGCTAAACTAAACAAAAATTAAACCTGAATAGAAAATAAGTAATCGTTCAAAAAGAAATCAGTCAATTATTTAGTCCCCGGCAACGGCGCCAAAAACTTGTTGCTCCCAACGCACACGCAAGTATACGTGGTCGACAAGTAATAAAGTGATAAGTAGAGTATCGTTCCCACGAGGACTATTCAGACTGAATTCTAGCAAACAATTTCCTAAGAACTATTCAGGGATCTTTTTCCAATGGTTGAGATTTTATTAACTAAAGAAGAGTAATTAAAACAGTAGAAGTGAATTCAAACAATGGAGCAAAACTTGGTTGTTATCAATAATAAGGAGACGGTCCAGGGTCAGAGTTACAAACAATCCAGTTGAGTTTTCCAGTTGATTCTACTTCTTGATTTCCTAGATTGCTAACTACAGGTTAAATGTACCCGTGAAAACCTTTTGATTCTTCACGGTCTATGCAGGCTACTCCAATCCCTATATGTCTATGGGTTGAATCACGTGCACGCATTAACGAATTCTGTGATTAGTTAAGCTAGGTGAGCAAGTATATGTCTATCCTACTCACATATTGGTTCCGCGATGCCCGAGTTCACAATCTAGCTCTACTCTTTCTTATTGCGTTCATAAATTCCCTATTTCGAGTTCAATCTAAAAACCATAGATAGTGTTCAATTATCAGGCCTCAATAATCAAACAATTATGATCAAGAAAGAATAAACAATCTGTAATGGTAAATCAATATATAGAAATCAACTTTCAAACATCAACTTTCATGTATTTACTCTAACCCAAGAACGAACAAACTATAGAATTAAAGAGAAGAATAAGAGAAAGAGAGAAAGAACTTGTTTAGAAGACATCTAGGGCTCCTCCCCTCTCCTCCAAAACTTGCTCCAAAGTCTGAACTCCTATCAAAAACTAAGTAAAAGAGTATTTATAGGGTTTACAAAGGCCTGGTAATAAGTTAGACCTAAGCCTAGACGAAATAGGAAGTCCGAAAACGCTCCAAGGGCGCTGTAGCTGGTGCCCCGCGCCCCCGAATGCGCCAACCCAGGCAGATGCCGTCGAAACTTGGGCGCTTTTGGGGCGCCCCGCGCCAGTAACCGCGCCAGAAGGCTGGGCGCTTTTGGGGGCGCCCCGCGCCACCTATAGCGCCAGGCCAAATTCCTGCCTCCTTCGTCTGCAGCTCGCGTCGCGTTGTACCTTCGTATGTTCGATCCAATCCTCAATCCAAATCCAATCTTTTCTTGCTCGATCATGCTCTTTAATGCTCCAAATGCACTTCATAACAACCTACAATCATACGACACAAAATCAGTGCAAAATCACATTCATTAACTAGAAAACGGGCGAATAAAATACTCAAACGTGAGGAAATATTAAGGAAATATAGGCATAAAATGCCAAACATCAACTGTATTGCTTGTGACCCTCTAACAAATTCAATTGTTTTTACCAAAACGACCAAATTTAGGCCTAGACATTTACTGTATTGCTTGTGATCCTTTATAATTTTATCTGTTTAACCTATTAAGCAATTTTTAGGCACAAACAGTATCTAAACCTTATCTTTTGGGCTAAACCTATAGTTTTCTTCTCCAGTAGCTTTTGTGTGTGTATGTATATATATATTTATATATTCATGTTCTATTGGTTTGTTATCTTTGAACGGGTTCGCCTGATAGGTCTAGGGGAGTATACAGGTGCCTTCATGTCCTATTAAAAAATTTGGGTCATATGAGTTGGTATTAGAGCCTATGTTTAGAGTCATTTCAATTTATGACAATGTCTAATAAAGTCTCGGTGATCGGGCGGACAGACTTGTACCTTTCTATGAAAGGCTATGGTGACATCTAGGAAACTTCCCTTCTTTTTTTCATTCTTTGTCGTCCGTGGATCATTTTGCCTAGAACTATTTCTTTTTCTATTGTATAGTGTGTCCACAGATGGTGAGAACTCGTGTGGTAGCTTAGCGAGAGGTGGAGGAGCCAGAGGCAACACCTGATATACCAGCTGCTTTGTGAGGTGAAGGTAGAGGTGTGGACCAAGGTAAAGGCTGAGGTAGAGGTCGTGGCTGATCCATTAAATAGAAAGTTTTTTTGTAGTCTTGCATTTCTTGATGCTGAGATGAGGCCATTAGCTTGAGAGTTGCAGACTCTTGGCAACCCAGAGGTAAGATTTGATAGCCTAGACCCAAGAAGATTTTTTGCTTGTATGGTGGCTCATTCGTCTTTACTCGGCCAGATTAAAGAAAGGCAGTTCCAACATTCGAGTTAGATGGTGATGGTGTTCTTCAGTTTTGTAGCTGAATTTGTGTTCTCGATGTTGATAATTTGAGGCAGTTATTGCTGAGCGAGGCTCATATTTCGCGGTATTCTTTCCATCTTAGTATTACTAAAATGTACCAAGACCATCGTGCATTGTATTAGTAGAAGGGGATGAAGAAAGATGTCTTCGACTATATAGCTTAGTGATTGAACTGTCAGCAAGTCAGGTACAAGCAGAGGAGACCCACAGGTTTGGCTCAAGCTACATCCATTCCGGAGTAGAAGTAAGAGAGAATTACCATGGATTTCATGGTTGATTTGCTGAAGATTATGAGACGCCAGGATTCAGTTTGTGTATTATGGATAGACTGACTAAGTTTGCCCATTTCATTCTAGTAAAGATGACCGAATCATTAAAGAAGTTGGCCCTCTATTGATCAGGTTGTTCAGTTGCATAGCACTTCCTTGTCTATCATATCTGACCAAGGTTCCCAGTTCACCTCTCAGTTCTAGCAAGCTTTCAAGAGAGAATTGGGTACTCAGGTCCAACTCAGTACATCATTCCATGTACAGTTTGATGGCCAGCTTGAGTAAACTATCTAGGTCTTGGATGATATGTTAAGGGCATGTGCCTTAGACTTCAAGGGCCATTGGAATAATCATTTTGATTTGGTGGAGTTTGCATATAATAACAGCTATCAGTCATCTATTCTGATGGCTATATTCGAGGCACTGTATGGCCGTCGATGTCGATCTCTAGTTGGTTGGTTCGATTCTCACGATGTTGAGTTGTTGGGACTGGAGATGGCATGTCAGACTTTGGACACTATTCGAATTATCTAGGATCGTCTTCGAATCCGCCAAAGTAGGCACATATCATATTCGAACAAGAGGAGTGGGGAGTTGGAGTTCGAGGTAGCTGATTTTCAAAAGTGTCACCGATGCAGAGTGTGAAGAGATTTGGAAAAAAAAAGAAAGTTGAGTCCTCGACTCATCGGTCCTTTCCAGATAGTGTGGTGTACCGATAAGGCTGCTTACCAACTTGATTTTGAATAATCTATGTTTATGAAAATTTTCCATGTATCCATGCTTCGGAAGTGTATCTGTGATCGTACTCATGTGATTGAGGTGGATCCATATAAGTTAGATGTGAATTTACCTTATGAGAAGACTCTAGCAGCCATTGTAGGAAGAGACACCCGAAAGTTGCGATCTAATGAGATTCTGTTGGTGAATGTGTGATGACACAACCGTCTTTATGAAGAGGCTACTTGGAAGCTTGAGTCGAGCTTGCGGGAAAACCACCCCCATCTCTTCAATGATTTAGGTATGTTCTTGATCTTTAAGTTAAGAATATTCTATTATATTCATTATTACTTGTTTGTAGCTAAGTAACTACGTATTGGTATCGGTTGCGTGATTATTAAGGGGTTCGTTTGGATTGTCTTTAATGTTGAGTATGATTATCTTGGTTAAAGAAAGAACTCTAGTTTCGTTCATTGACGAACAAGAGTATAAGTGGAGGAGAATGAAAGACCACTCATTTCAAGAGTTCAAATTCCGACTTGCAAACAAATGGTCTCTGTAGCTTCCTATGGTCCATTATGATTTGTATGTGATGTTTGAGATGATTTGAAATTTGTTTGGTTAGTCTTGGAGCGCGAATTAAGTTCCAATAAAGCCATTTATGGGTTTGGAAGGCTGTTTCGACTAAATAAGCTATGTTCTAGAATTCAAATGTGTCGTTGTTGGCATATGGTCATTTGTGACTTGTGGGAGCTTTCGGAAGTAGATTTCGAGGTCGTTTGGATTGTTTCGATCTTGGTTGTAAAACTAAGATTTTTCCTTATATGCCTTTGGACCCCCATTTTGTGTATTTGATGTCTATTTCGAATCTGACTTCGCGAGCAAGTTTCAAATGTATTTTTGGACTTGTGCATAATGTTTGAGCTGATTCCGAGTAGCGTAGGTCCATTTCGGACCAACATCACATCACTAGTCTATGTTGTCGAAGTTGTTGGTGCACCAGGTATCGAGCTGAGGAACTACGTTCCTTAGCTTGCATGATCGCGAGCTTTTTGTCTTGGTAGTGATGAAGCCCAGGTCCTTGATCGTGGCTGAGCTTCTGCGACCGCGCTAGTTGGTTATATAAAAAGGGCAATGTGTTCAGTAGATTCGACTCCACGCCCGAGTATGACGAATAGCTGAAGAGCGAGATCTAGTCAGTGGTTAGCCAACCCTTTATCCGTAGTGGCCACCAGCTTTTGTTCTCTTTTGTTAGACATGTTTTGTTCCCTTTTTGGATTTATATATTATATTCACACTCTTAGATATTTACAATCTATTTACAATCTAGATTGTATCAAAACCTTATCTTTTAGGTTAAAGTTGTAGTTCTCTTCTGCTGTACCTTGTATATATAAGTATATATATCTTACTTTTGTACCTTATATATATAGTATATATCTTTCATGTTATATCATTTTCTATTAGTTTTTTATCTTTGAAAGGATTCGCCTTATAGGTCTAGGGAGCATATTAAGTGCCCACATGGCCTATTCAAAAATCTGGGTCGTGTCATTACTAGCTCCAGAATTCATGTAAAGAGAATTATCATACCGATCTTGGAACATCAGTTCCACCAACGAATGCGGCAATTCTTATTCTGGTTGATAGGTTTAATCTCACCTATAAAAACAAGAGCATGTAGTATGGTTATTTCTACTACAAATTTGGTATGGATGTGATTTTGACTTCTTCTTTTGATTATTGCCATTATGTATTCCTCGAAATATCTTATATATGGTGATCTAGTTCCTCTTTCCCTGTTGTCCTCTTTCTCTACAAAATTTTCATGACCTGTACCTTGTGACTCTTGAGCCACAAAAGCGATGGTTGGGTTAAGATGTGACTATTTGTCATGTTCATCATCATCTTATTCTCATTTCAAAACCTTTAGGGGATTCACGAAGTGAGTGAATGTAGGGTGTGGTGGTTTCCCTAGCATCAATATTCTAACTGTCTTATAATTGCTGCCAAGGCCTTCTAGAAAAGTTAATTATTTTACTATCTTCATTTAGTGGTTTGTGTATAGCCATAAGGCTATCACAAATTTACTTAAACACCTTCATGTATTCCTCTTTTAATTTAGTGTGAAGTTTTATTATCTGAAGTTGTTTAAATTAAACTCTTTCTCCCTGCTTGCCTTTAGTAAGTATCCTAGAGGCAAACCTAAATAATTTTTAGTAGTTGAGCACCCTATGATTGAGAAACATGAATTGTTCTCGAGAGCTCACTTCTAACAAGGACATCCCATTCTTCTCATTTTGTGAAATTATGGTTATGATTTGACTCTCATTTCTAATTCTCAAGGGTCTTTGATGATGGACCTTCTAGATAATATTGGAAACTTTCAAAGTTTGCATGAGTTGTTGAATTGAGTTATCTAAACAAGATAATTTAATTTCTAGGTTTCAATTTGATTGCACAAATGGTGATGCTGATGAAGGGAAGAAATATAAAGTCTTAATATTGTGATTGGTGCGGCTACCATGGTTATTAGATTAGAAAATGTTTATACTTCAGGATCGTTTTAATTGAGCCAATACTCTGATATCAAGTAGAAATATTTGAATTGATGGATAAGGAACAAAGCTTGTATTTCACTAATTTCAAAGGTTACAAGGGTTGTGATTTTATACGGTGGTATGAGATTCCTATTGGTGTTGTCTTCTCCATCACTAAAAATTATATGGCATCACCATAACTAAAGTATAGCTCACTTATCAATAGTGAAAAATAATCTAGCAACCTATGTGGGCTAGAGTTATCAATAATATACTAAGCTTAGACTTTATCGTTTGTTTCCAACATGATGGCATCCTGCACATAACCATATTGACTAACATCTATAAGTTCAATAAAATAGACTATTCTCTCCAAAACCCGGGTATAAGATGAATAAGAGGAATATATTTTCAGGAAAAGCAGTAACAATTGGATACGACTTCATTAAACGACTCACAAGATCGACTCCATCCTCTTGAAGCTCACAATGATGATCTCCATCCTCTTGTCTTCCTTCCAAGGCAAACGGTTGAGGCTCCAATAGCTCGCCTCCAAGAGTACCTACACAAAAGCTATAGCAAGAAGAAGAAGATAACATAGGGTTAGGACAAAGGGTGCCCTCACTCTCAATTTGTTTTTCCTCTCCTGATAAGGGGCAAACCTACGAAAGCGATAAAGAGATAAAAGCGAGACGAGACTCGCGCTAAAGTTCGAGTAGCAACGAAGAACTTGTTCCGTTACACCCCAAACGATTGGAAAGAATCACCTAACACTATGCAACTATCCTCAAGAGTCACGTGGCTCGAGCAAATAGAATGATCGGAGACGGATTGAAGAGCAACTTGGATTCATCCAATTGATTTCAAGCCAAAAAGGGTTACAAGGTTCAAGAGCAATGCTCATTAATGTTTTTGTGTTCAAAGTAAGCTAAGAGCAATAAATGAAAGAGGGGTGTTATAAATACACCCCTTTACATTCTACACCAAAAAATCTTCACCGGCTCCAACAAACCATTGTTCAATTATTCTTCTATATTGAATGAATGTATATGCACATGATACAACAACGAGGAGATCCTCTCCTCATGCATAGTTATAGGGCAGACCTACTAACCAAAAGGGGAGTGAAATCTTTTTGACCATGTGTTGTACCATCTGGCAATTCCTCCTTTGTTTGCTAATTATAAAACAGTAATGGTATGACACATGGGAACAGGGCAGATTTAAGGAAATGATAGTAGGTGTCACTAGTATATAGGTGTTACGTAAATTTTTATATAGGTGTTACATAAATAAAATTTACTACAAATTCCTATAGTATAATAATTGGCACCGACAAATCATAAAGCTGCCTTTGTGCCGCTGGCAACACGGTCCTACTTTGGTCGACAAGAGCTGGGTTCAAATCCCCTTACAAGAATTATTTTATAAGTTCTTGACTATTATTATGTTGCACAGTTACAAGTACTATTCCCACCCTAGCATAGGCAATAGAGCATCTCTTTTCTTTCTTTTCTTTTCGTTTTTTTTCTTTTTCCCCTTTTATTTGCTAAACTCTCCCTTTTTTTATTCTTCTTCTCCCTCTTTTTTATTTCTTTTTGTTGCTATTTTCCTTAGTTGGTTCCTAATATAATATCCTATTTTATGACCAAGATTTTTTTTGTTAAATAACTTGAATTAATTTTATTAAAATTAATATATTGTTTCTCTTTTTCAATTTGGAGAATTATTTGAGTAATATTTGTTATTAATTTTTGAAACATTAAGGTGCTTGGTTAATAAATTTTTTGAGTGAATTCTTATAGATTGGGAATTTG
Source organism: Petunia x hybrida (assembly GCA_037355625.1). NCBI lineage: Eukaryota > Viridiplantae > Streptophyta > Magnoliopsida > Solanales > Solanaceae > Petunia > Petunia x hybrida. The sequence goes on along the minus strand of JBBBVM010000516.1, from coordinate 202,923 downwards.
AAGTTATTTTTATGCAAAGAATTGCTAACTTAACATTTAAGATAAAGAAATTAACACAATATTATTGAAGGTAAATTAGCCTAATCAATCATAAAAATTAAGTTACTTTTACGAAAATTTTCTAATTATGGCGCTCTATCATTTTTTTTTTTTGTTTTTGTTTTTGTAATGAACTTTCATAATAAAAAATTAAAGTAAAGCGTGAAAATGGATAACTTAAGCTAAAGCTAGTCGAAGTAACAAAAAATTGAATGATCCGACCCGCCCTTCTTATTTGGCCTTTATGACTAAGGGTAGATATAGCGAGTGGCACCCGCAATCTTTGAATCATGAATCCGTTTTTATACGAAAAACTAATTTTGTTAATTAGAAGAATTTCGAAAAGTACTACTACTTTATTTTCCTCTTGCTCCAAGCCACTTCTGCATTATATACTTTATTTTTCTCTTCCTATGAAAATAATAATCGTTTTGCTACAAAAAAATGATAATAATAATAATAATGATAATAATAATAATAATAATAATAATTGAATGACGAATAAACAAAATAATTATAACAGCAAATTAAAATATGACAACTAGCTTCGAATTTGATTTGGAAGAATAAGAGCACTGAAGAACTATTAATACTTCAACTCTTCTACTTCATCTGGTGTCAACACAGTTCACTTTGCTCTCACTCTCCAATATAGGTGCTGGCAGAAGGTGGGAGCAGATGCTCTCTCTGCCCTCGTTCCTCCATGTCTGCAGCAGTGTGCTTCACTTGTTTAGGTTTTCGGTAAATGGCATATATCACTAGTTGTGCAGTTCCGAGCAAACATCCTAAACCATTTGGTACCTTTAAAATATGTTGTATTAGCAGTAGGTCAAGTTTTAAGCTTAATCGATTCACAGTTCTATGTCTCTTGAAAATATGTATATAGAATTTACTAGTAATAGTTATACTATTTAACAATTTTCATATTTACATCTTACATCTATATTTTGCTAGAATGGTGATGAGTTCAATCGAATATGATGCTCTTGGAATATATCCAAGTTTCATCTTGGTTACGAACTAGTATGTGAAATCACTACTCCCATATAACAAACTTCTCAGTACATGCGTGACAAACATGCATAACTAAGCCTTAATCATACCCTTAATTATGTTTATAGAAACATGCACCATGTACAAATCCATTGACTCGGTTCCCAACTTGTATATCTAAATTACGCAAAGTTTAAATAACTGCCCAAATTATGTGTTTTATACTTGCTACCACATTACCGTACGTGCGAAGTGGAAAATACTATAAGTTTTCAGTTTGAAGAAATGCAATTCTGGCCAAGCTTCTTGTTGATCAGACCGGAAAAATTCTATTGCGTAACCTTGAACAAAACAAAAATAAAATAAAATCTAGGTGCTTAAATTTTAACCAAATTAAAGCTACCCCTAAGGTTGCAATTGAGTCTCAAGCATTCTACTAATCCGCTAGCTAAAATAACTAGTGGTCCCAGATAATGCGAGAGTCAAGAATTATTATTAAGTACTTTTAAAAATTCTATTTGACAATAGATTTCGTGCACTTAAATGTAGAAGAAACTTTATAATAAAATGTGTTCGATCTATCTAATAGTTTATATTTTTAGATGATATAATAACAAATTTTTACATAATATTAAAGTATGCGAAGATCCTCGCATTTTGGGGCATGTTAAAGTGACTAAACAAATATTGTGTTCTCTATCTATGAGCTTTATCTTTTAAATAAAATGATCTTTTAGATAAAATAATCATATACTTCAATGGTAAAAACCATCACATTTTGATCTGAGAATGATAATAACAATCCAAGGTGCAGTTCATGGAGGTAATCTATATAAACAATGCATAATTTAAGACAGAATAAATTCCTTAAAATAATAACAAAGAAGAACTGGCAAAGAATTTAAACATAGAAAGTTATATCTTCAGAAGAGGTCAAGTGCCAGTTAGCAACGGTATTATTTTATCTAGTTGCCAACTTAGATCAATCTGATCCTACGCATTAGTATTGCTTGCACGATTGTATGTACAATTTGTTTACTTAACTTGGACTTTAATCTTTACTAAATCTTAATGACAGGCTTACAATTTTGCTTATCTAGCTGAACGTGATCAAGCTATTGAGAATTATGATCTTTAAAAGATGGTAATGAGGATAACAGAATACTTACTCCAAGAAACCAGTCTCGCACAAGCAAGGCGTACAAAGTCCAAACTCCACCATTTAAGAAAAGGAAAAGTGAGAGAAGGAATGGCATATACTCCACACTCTTTGTCGTCACCACTGTTTTCTGCAAAATCAATATTATTCAAAACTAAACTTATGACTTCAATTAAAGGTTGCTCACGTGCAATAGTATTTGAGTTAGTTATATTAATACCAAAGCAAAGAGATTATATCGTAACGCAAGGAATGCGAATTGGGCGTCTTTTCTTTTCTAATTAGAACAAAATTTATGTAACAAAAACTAATTTGCATTGTTTATGGCATACTAATTTTACAACAATCTTAAATTAAGTGCTTACCACCGCGCTAAGAGGGGAGCTATACATGATAATGTTTAGAGCTGAGAACAAGAAACCAATAGCATCAATTCTCATCCCTCCTTTAGATCAAAATTGCGCCAATAAAATAGCTGTAGCTGAAAATCCCACATTCAAAACCCCAACTAGTATGACAGTTTTTACCTGTTAAATAATAATAATAATAATAATAATAATAATAATAATAATAATAAGTTTGATTATAATTTCTATGTCAGAGGATGTTCAATTATATCGATTATAATTCTTATGATTTTATCGTTCCATGTAATAATACACATTTAAAGGTGCTTCAAAAGCTATTAAATACACTCTCCATTTCACAAAGATGACTTAGTTTGACTTGGATAGGAGATTACGAAAGAAGAGAAAGTTTTCAAAATTTATAGTCTAAAATAAACTATAGATAAATATGTAGCTATAAAGTATCTCATTAAAGATAAAATAGTAAGTTTAAAGTTAAATTATTTTCAAATTTAAAATTGTGTCATTCTTTTTAGAATAGACTAATAAGATAATGATGTGAGTATCAATTAGCATAAGAATGTTAATTCTAAGCTTCTACCAAGTAATAATGCTGATTTCTTTTTAACTTGACGTAATTAGTGAATATCTCAAAGAAAACGACAGAAGGGAAAGGCTTATCTTTCTGCTCATAGTAATTAGTGCTTATACCTCCTAAATGCAGCAGCAATATATTTGATATTTGTATATTTTTGTAGTTATACTATATATACCTCCACTAATTATTGGAAAATCATGAATTTGTTTAACCATCTCTTTTCCAGATAAAACATTTTCTCAATATCATTCATGATGCTTGTGAATACAGCTGAAGATAATTTGATGTTTAATGGTAGAGTATCATTTTTATGGTAAAGGCACAGAAACAATGAGTTAGTTTATTTGCGGAATACAAATTTAATTTGGAAAAGGGAGCAATTACAGAAACAGAGGCATAATCTTTTGATGAAAATCCCAACAGCTATCTACATTTTGCATAAGCTTTAGAAATAAATTGTGCAAACATAAACTGACTCGGAGAATATTCATTTAGTTTCTGTACAATGCAAGATTAAAGAATAAAATCTTTTAAGGCTTATCCTCATCTTTTGAGGAGCAAATATAAGGAACAATGTAATGTATATAATTTCAACGATGACACCGAAGCCATTGGTAGTGGATACAAGATAACCCCCTGGCTTTATAATCCCGTAGTAAGTCCACAAGGATGAACTAAGCAATGTGCAAATGTATGGAAGGCTATCAAAATCCTCAGTCGACTAATGTTTCACTATCCTATTGAATGTCCCTCTGCATATGTAACAATTCAAAATTCATCACACTCAACTAATTAGAAGGTCCTGATTAATCAATGGAAGAATAGCACTATTGACACAATATTCAAAGTGTCCTCATTAACCCAAAAGTTTGATTGGTTACTTACACTGGAGAAAGAAACATGAGAACTGAGATGATGTTGCCTGAAAAGAAATCACTAATTTTAACAAACAAAATTATGTTATCCCAATTTTCTTATAGGATAGGTAGACAAAAGGAAAAACAATCAGAGGGCTATCAATGAAGTTCAGATGATGTGTTGAGTGTTACCTGTCACTCCGATTACGAAAGCTACTATTTCCATGTTGACCTGAAAGGTTGAGAGTTTTGAGACAACTGAAGGAGGTAGAGGAAGAGGAAGAGGGAGAGGAAGAAGAAAAGAATGACTTGAAGGGAAGAGAAGCAGATAATTGTCACTGATGTAACCAACTCTCTGCCTTCTCAATTTAAATAGCTTTGTAATATGAAACATTTTTCAGAAGTTCCACTTGACAATATCTTTAATACAGGAAATACTTTAATTTTGTTAATAAGGATATCACTAATAGACTAATAGTTATACATGGCAATGTAGAAAGGAACCGAAGTAACATTTTTTGGTTGATTCTGACATTAAAAGATTGCAAAGTCATTTTCACATCACAATTAAACTTGCCTTTTAATCAGGTATGTTTGGCATGTAAACTGTTTTTTTACTACTACTATGTTTACAACCTCGGAACAATTGATTAATTTATGTAAATCCACATATTGGATATGAGTTCCCTTTTCTATCTGGTGATCGTGAATCATGTGTATTTTGTATAAATATACTAATGCTTGTACCTGTCGCGACCCAAATCTCAAAGGATCGTGATGCACGCCCAAACCCCGCTTGGTCAGACAAATCTTAATGAAGTTCATAATACCTCACATCATAGTAGGAAAAATTAATGGAAGGAACAGGGAAGTCAATGTTAGCAAAATAATATAGAAATAATAATCTGAACAAAAACAGAAAAGTATTGAGAAAAAATAGAAATGTGCTGACTTCACAGCATCTTCTTAAGGAACTTAATCCCTCCAGTATTCGAGGTTGGAAATTATTTCCTCCCAGGATTGAACGGATTTACCGTCATCGGTGTAGTGGTACCTCAAACGCCGGTGTACTGTCAAACTACTTAACGGCTGCTTATCATACTTATGCAAACTGTTTACTTTTTGTAAAAGTACGCAGAAAGAAGAGAGGAGTATGCAGAAATTTTCGTAAGGAAAATATGCATGGATAAGCAGGTATTTGTAGCCACAGAATTCTGAATTGAAAAGGCATGAAGGTGACTTTCATTTTAAGTCAAGTGGCTGTTCACAAAAGACAACCATTCAAGTGGTTGTTCATTAATAAAATCCCTTCGGGTGGTTGTCGGTAATTAACAACAAACAGGAAAAGTAAATTAACGTGTTACAAAAATGGTATGTAAAAATATTAAATATAAAATATTAATATTTAATAAATAATTAGTTTTTGTTGGTTTATAAAATTAAGTCAATCAATCATATCAATTGACCAAATTCAAATCCAAATCCAAAGTCGAAGCTGAGGCCGAGCCGAGCGAGCGACGACGACGCAAGGCTTCCTTTCTCCTCAATCCTTTTAGGAGTTAAAAGAAGTGCTTCATTATTTAAAGCCAACAAAGGTTCTATCTTCTACAAATGAGGGGCAATTTCCTTTTAGGAACTTTTCATTTTCCTTTCATTTCCCATTCACACCTCTTCACCTTCTTCTTCCAAAGCCCAAAAATTTCCCACATGAATGGGGAATGGCTATGGAACATGCACGAACAAAACTGTGTGATTTGCAACAAAGATTATTTGCATCGGGATAAGAGGGTTTCTCTTTGAGCTTTCTATAGTGTGCATACATCAGATATAATCGGCCAATTGATAGATTTGATAGCTTTGAAGTGTCGAACTTTGGCGTATACCTAGACAATGTATGTCACACTATTAATTATTTACCGTCTTTCAATTCTTATCGTTGTGTTCGTTTCAGCCATGAACACCGCCTGGTTCATAAGTGCGTAGAGAATTGGCCTTACAGAATTCTCCCTGAAGCGGCTTACACTTCACACTTACATAGGTGATTTCTAAACGTGTAATCTCGTAGATATATACTATTTGATAATTTCCATATCAAACTTAGATGATCATTAAAAAACGCCTTTAGCGATTTATCCTTGGTACTAGAACATTGTCTCATCACGAGAATGGATCAAAAATTTAAGTTGACAATGTTGAACCGTCATGCATAACTTTGTATTCTCCTTGAACCTAGTTCTTGGGATCTCCAGTCTTTTAGGTTGAGTTACCGCCATGATGACTTATCCTCGGCCACAGTCCCATTTTCCTCGATGATCGCTCAACTACCTCTCTAGTTAAGCCTTTTGTAAGCAGATCCGCCACATTATCACTTGACCTTATGAAGTCAATAGTAAAAATTCCCATATAGAAAAGTTGTCTAATGGTCTTATGTCTTCGTCGTATGTGACGATTTTTACCATTATACATAACGCTCCTAGCCCGTCCTATAGCCGATTGACTATTGCAATGATGCAGGGTAAACTACGGAAGCGATAAAGTAAAGACAAAAGTGAGACGTGGGTCGAACAATTACCTAAGTAGCAACGAGGAACTATGTCTCGTTACACCTCGGGTAAAGGTCAAGGAACACCTACACTAAGCAACTATCCTCAAGGGTACTCGGCTCTCACAAATAGAATAATCAAGACAGATTGAAGTTAAACTTGGATTCTACTAATTGAAATCAAGCCAAGAACAAGGTTTTCATTAGAGAGAATTCTCATAAGTTTTGTGTATTCAATGATAGGTAATGAAGAAAATGGCTAAGGAAGCCTTTTATAGTGCTTCCTTTACATGTTGTGAAATGTCTAAAAGCCCACAAGAGGGATAAAAATAATACAAGCCACGTAGGGCTAAAATAGGGATTACACATAGAATTCCCGTCCAAAACATAACAGAAGTAGGCGCCCCGCCTAGAAAGTAGGCGCTCCGCCCGAAACCCAGTGGTGCAGAGTAGGTGCTCCGACTCTTTTACATAGGCGCCCCGCCTCCTTGAGATCCAGAGGAGTGGACATCAACCAGGCGGTCCGCCTGGAGCAGTGGACGCTCCGCCTGGTGCTGGGACAACCAATGTACTCAAGTTCATGGCCTTCAACTCCTCTCTGAAGCCTCCGTCTTCGAAACTCTTCCATACTAAGTGTAGGTGAGCATTTTGGATCTCTTTAGCTTGGCTCCGAGTAAATGGTCTTGTGGTAGTTTTGCCGACATCATCCTCCCCTTCTTGAGAATATTTCTTCCTCGAAATCAAGGCGTCATCCTCCAGGGCATCATCACCTACATCACAAAAAGTCAAGTCAGAAATGTTAAAAGTGCTAAAAATATTATACTCACCCGGCAAATCTATCACATATGCGTTGTTCTTGATCTTGGATAGTACTTGGAATGGTCCATCTCCTCGTGGTGCAAACTTTCCTTTCCTACGGTTTGGAAATCTTTCCTTCCGTAAGTGTACCCACACCCAATCTCCCTTCTTGAGTTCAACCTTCTTACTTCCCTTATTTTTCTTGGAGGTCACTTTTTCATAAGCTTCCTCCAAGTTCTTCTTCACCTTAACATGGAGTTCAATCAAAGCCTTAGCTTGGCTTTTACCTTCAAAATTAAAAACCATCTCCCTCGGCAAAGGGGTAAGATCAAGTAGAATCAAAGGATTAAAACCATAAACACACTCAAATGGAGTCATGCCAATCTTTCTATGCAAAGTACGGTTATATGCAAACTCCATGAGTGGTAAGTTCTCCACCCATGTCCCGGCCTTACCTCGGGTCATAGCTCTAAGAAGAGACCCCAATGTTTGGTTCACCCCCTCGGTTTGACCATCCGTTTGAGGGTGGTAGGATGTAGAGAACAACAATTTGGTGCCAAGGGAACCCTATAAGCGCCTCCAAAAATGGCTTACGAACTTAGTGTCCCTATCACTCCATACAACTTTAACACATCATCAATGAATAAAGAAGCTATATGTTGTGCATCATTACTCTTTTAGCACAGAATAAAGTGTGCCATTTTGGAGAACCTATCCACGACAACATAAATGCTATCATGTCCTCCTCTAGACCGTGGCAATCCCATAACAAAATCCATAGATATATCCATCCACGGGCTAGTAGGAATAGGCAAGGGAGTATATAAGCCATAGGGATTCGACTTAGACTTGGCATGCTTGCAATCTAAACAAGCATTAGATAGCCGCTCAACATGCACCCCCATCTTAGGCCAATGGAATTGCTCCATAAGGATGGCCAAGGTCTTATGCCTCCCAAAGTGACTCATCAAGCCTCCACAATGTGCTTCATGCACTAGAAATTCTCTCCAAGAGGACTCGGGGACACAGACTCTCCCATTCTTGAAAATGTATCCATCTACCCATTGGTATTCCTCCACCCTCTTCCTACTCACTAGAGCATCACGAATGCTCTTGAGCTTTGGGTCATGTTCGTACATCAATTTTATACTCTCAAAACTCATAAGCCTAGAAGCAAGAGCGGTAGCAAAAGCGAACTTCCTAGAAAGTACATCGGCTACAACGTTGTCCTTTCCCTTCTTGTAATGAATTACATAGGAAAAAGAATCAATAAACTCTGCCTACTTGGCATGCCTCTTGTCCAACTTCTATTGGCCTCTAAGATGTTTGAGTGACTCATGCTCACTCTTAATCACAAATTCCCTAGGCCAAAGATAATGTTGCCAATGAGCTAGAGCTCTCACTAGGCCATATGTCATACCCATATTTTAACCTAACTCGAAGCGAGTCAAGATTCGGATTTGGCTGGGTAACTCGTTTGAATTTAAGATTGGAGTCGCCACCTAATATAAGTTTATAAGGTGTATTAGGTCACCTAAACGTCTAAGGTCGGGTCTTTCTTTCAACATGTTCAATTCCAGAGATTCGAGGGTAAGAAGTCCACCTGACTCGGGGAAGAAGGTGTTAGGCACTTCCCCAAGTCCCACAAAAAATGGATCCCACCCAAGCAATTAATTTTTGGTATGTAAAAAGGCTTCAGATAAAACATGCATTGCATTTATAAATTATATTACTAACATGGAGGCTAGAATTGCAACTAATTAATAAAAAGGGTCCATCTGTGCAAAACAGGTTAAAGGGCAGTGTAATTAAGTATTGGGCCTATTGAATTTGCAGAAATAACCTAAGCCCAATGCCTAATCGCACTTTTAGCCTCAGGTTTTGCAAACATTAAATCAGTTAGGCCAATATCGCGAGAACTGCTTCAAATCAATATATTTATGCAATTTCAGTGTTTAACGTAATTTGCAGAAATAGCCAGTTTTCAAAAAAACATATTCAGATTTTGATAAAAAAACCAAATTGAGATTGTATTTTGAAAGAAATGTTAGCCATTTAGTGTCCTTGTGACTTGACATTAATTGTCGAGTCCTAACCTTAATGGCTATTTGATTTTAGGGTCAGTTTTAAAAAAACATAGGCGTAGAAGGGCTGTTTTGAGAAAAAGGGTACACAAAAATAATCAAATACACCAAAGGGCTGCCACACACACACACACACACACACACACACACATATATATATATATATATATATATATACACACACATATATAACATGCAAATACATGAACTGAATGTTAATATTTTAGAAAATACATATAAATACTCGTATAATTGACCCCAATAACTTATATTCCCCTATACCATATTAGATTAGTGTATAGGAGATTAAAATACATTGAAAATAAGTTTAATAAACATACAGGCCAAGTTTAAAAATTATTTTTGGGCCTGTATCGTTTATGCAAAAGAGATGCAGTTTAGTTTTGCAGAAATAGTTCAAATTTTAGCATGCCTTGCACAAATAACCCGTGTTTATCAAAAGTCACAGATTTTCCAATTTACACGCGGAAACTATTTTAAACTTTGATTAAGTATGCTGGATTTAATCGACTAAGCGTGAGATGACCCTATTTTAAAAGATATGATGTAGACACATTGAAGGAAAGGATAGTAATGGCCCCTGGGTAGCCAAATACACAGTCTCATGACTGTACAACCTGTTTAAGATGAATACAGGCAGGGAATAATCCTAATAAATACAAACACGGGGGAAACCTACAAAGGGGAATAAAAAGGGACAAGAAACAGTGCTCTGTGTGCACTTTGAGCCAAGCTTGTATAGGCCCGATAATCATTGACAAAAGGAGTCTTAACCAAGCTATGCCAAGCATTTAAAACACCTGTAAATTAACCCTGGTATAGCCCTAAGGCTATCCACACATGCTGCATAAAAAGGTTAGCAAAGGGGCAAATATAGAGCCCCCAAACAGATGCATACAAATATAGGGGTCATGCAAGGAAGTTCCAAACATAAGCAATCAAGTATAAGAACAAGTGAGGGTGCAGGACATGTCTTTTACCTTTTTTAGCAGATTAAGAACAGGGAGATAGCAGCAGTACAGATAAGGCAAAGTTTCCTTCCCAGATAAATGTCCAAAAAGGATGAGAGAGTGTTCCAGCGGTGAAAGCACAATGTTTTGCTTTTGCTTTTTTCAGTTTTTGTGTAAGGAAGTGTATGCTTCTGAAGTGTGTGTGATCGCTTAGAACTGTCCAATGAATGAGAAGGGTATTGGTCTAAATAGGTGTGATGGGGAGCCCTAGTTCTAACGGGTAAAAGCTAGAAATGATATGATCCTAACTAGGATTAGGAAAATAACAAGAAAATAAAATGATAAAAGCAAGACCCAATTTGAATTGATTTGAAATTAAGGAAGTTGATTAAGGAAAAGTGGCCTAATCACCCCCCTTAAGACAACAACAAAAAGAACCTATACTATTTAGTCCTCAATTGAATCAACATTCAATTGCAAACCAAGGAAATAAAGTGCTCAAGCAACATACTTAGCCATTATTCACTCACAATCATATTCATCATCAAAGTCTAACAAATGAATAAAACCCCCAATTATGCTATTTATAGTAGTTACTAAATACAATGAAGGAATGGACTAAAAAGCCCCTAATGCTGATTCTAAAAATCTGGCCTGGCCGTCCTTCATCGCGTTCGAGTCTTGGAAGTCGCGATCGCGCCATATGTCACAAGGCTTCATCGCGATCGCGTGGGATGTCTCGCGATCGCGCAATGGATCTGAATGCTTCTGCGCTATCGCCGTGTTTCCTCACGGTCGCGGACAATGACTGAATCTCTATGTGCGATCGCGCCTTTGGAGTCGCGATCGCGAAGCATACCCAGTACTCCAGAATCCAGCAAGCGTCCATCTGCTTGTTTGGGTCAATCCTTTGGCTTGATTCTTGGTTTTCAAGCCCTTTTGAAGCATTCCAAGCTCCGGACATCGAGCATGAACCCTCCATGGCTTAAGGTACCAATCTGGATCGCATCATTCCCTCCTTCTTAAAAGGAATTCGTCCTCGAATTTGTACCTTGAAAAACCATGACGTAAATAAGTACCAACTCAATAACTTTCCAAATACTACACAATAAAGAGAATGGAACAAGACTCACATACTCATGCTCAAAGTGCACACTCTTTTGATGTAGCCAAGTATCAAGATCAACCATAAAGAATATTTTTCCAATGCCAACATCAAAAACTTGGCTATAAAAGCAACAATAAGAGAGCTCATTTACAAAACAATCTTCATTCTTAGACTCATTCAACTAACAAGCCTCCATTGACAATTTTTCACTCTTAACATTGGAGGTTCTAGCAAAATCCACTTGAAAATTATGCTCAAGACTAGGAATAGAAAAAGTAAAGAAATTGACACTAAAACTAGCATCTATTACTTTACCACTACAATCACTAGTGCCTCCTTCCTTCTTTAAGGAGCAATCTTCACCATTGGAGGACTTCCAAACATTGGACAAGCTTTCAACAAACATTTTGGGAGTTAGCTTGCTAACATCCACACAATTATCACTCTCAAGCAAATTGCAAGAATCATTGTGAGAAAATAATGGATTGTTAATATTAAAATCACCTTCCAGCACTTCATCTTGCTCATTTTCAACAAACAATGGACTTTCAAATCGTTTAAAACCTTGACACAAACCACCACCACAATCAAGATTGCTATCAAATGCTATCACATAAAGATCAAGCAACTCATTGGTGCATTTTTCAAACAAAGGTGGAGTGTCATAACTCAATTCATTATGTTCAAGCTAATCCATTTGCACATCACTAGTGTGGGACAATTCACACACACAAAATCCATCAATGCTCTTTTCACAAGTGTGCCCAACTAGTGTATGCTCACAACCACTATCATTAATGCAAGATAAAGAAACATTAATTTCACAAAAAATTAAAGCTTTCAACCATACTCAAGTCTCTATCAAGCTCACCCAAAGAAGTACAAGTGTTAGGATTGTCTTTGTTACCTTGTAGCACACCTAAAGATTCTTTTTTACCTTGGCTTTTCAAATTTAAGCTTACTTATTCATTTGAAGACTTCACCTTGATCTCCTCTTTTTCTTGAAGGCATGGAACCACTTCCAAAGAAGGATTCCCAATTTTAGCTTTTTCAAGAGTACCTTCAAGAGACACAAAACAACTAGAGAAATAAGAAAGGTTCGAATTGTTAGAATAAGAAAAATCCTCACCCTCACTCTTTTGTTTTCCCTCTTTCTTTTCTCTCATTTTATTTTCAAAATCTTCTCTCTTTTCTTGTAACAACTCGCTCACTTCACTCAACTCAAGCTCTCTTTTTTTCCTCTCTTGAGTTCTCACTTGTCTCTCTCAAGTTTATTTGGATTAGGACATGTGCCAAGAATACCTTTGGAAGGAGTATGGGTACTCTTGACCTCATCTTTCAATTTTTCTCCTCGAGGACATTCATCCAACCTTTGCCTCACCCTTTTTTCCTTTGACTTTCTTGCCTTTTCTAGCATTCCAAAATAAAATTCTTTGACTTTCATTCGAGGGGTGGCGTTAAGAATAAACTTTTGGTCCCGTAAAGTGAGAGCATGTTTTCCCAACTTCTCACTATACTTGGAATCCCTAGCAAGCTTCCATGGTTTTCCCAACAACAAGTGACAACCTTTTATGGGCATCACATCACATAGTACTTTATCATGAAAATTGCTAATTTTGAACTTTACCCACACTTGTTGTGTAATGTCAACAAACCCATCTCCATTCAACCAAGGCCACCTATATGGTAAGGAATGACTACATATTTCCAACTTTAATTGCGCAACCAAAGAAACACTTGCAACATTAGTATGACTCTTATAATCAATGATCATAGCACAAGTAAGCCCTCCAACATTACAAATTGCATGGAAGAAGTTCTTTCTTTCTTCCAAAAATTGCTCCACACGAACTTCATCACACTCATAGTTGTCTACAAAATGATTCCATTTAAACATAGTTCTCAAAGCATTGTTAGTCCAAGTCATTTATCACCTTTTCTCACTCTAGGCCTCAAGTTGCCTTTCACATAAGAATTAGACACATTAAACCTTCTAGCACAATTAGAATATGTAGACTCTCTTTTTCTCATGGAGTAATTACCACTTCTTCTCAAACCAATAGTAAGACCACTACTACTCTCTTGTTTATTTTTAGGAACACAAAGAGTAGATGCAAATGAACAATCTCTATAATAAGCTTCATCATCAATTCTGTCTATATCACTATCTACATTTTCATGTTCATCACAAGAAGAGTAAGTAGGAACATTGTACCTTGAAGCGTCACTTTCATTACCTCCAAGACTAGAAGCATAGGAGTTTTCATGGCCATGTTCATCCTTATAAGCCTCATAGTCTCCACGAGCTTCATGATCACCATAGTGAGTCGCTTCATCTTCATAAGAGCCATAGTTCTCCGAATCATCATAGTAACTCCCACCATCATCATAGGAACCATAGTCTCCACAATTATCGTAGCAATCCCCATCATCCCCATAGGAGTCATAACCTCCACAATCATCATCCGAAGATATGTTTGCTCCAATGTTTCTTATCATATGCATGTGTGTTTGTCATGTTGGGATGTATACCTCTTCATTATGCCAAATAATTCAACCACACACTATCCGTTCTTTCGTCGGGCTGTCTGCCCTTTGTCATGTCAAACTTTGCATCGGGTTGTCTTTCAATGCTATTGCTCGATTCTCTCTGTATTTGTGCTCACTTCAACAGCTGAAATCCTTCTGCTTTTATAGCTTTCAAAACCCAAGAAATCTTGAGTAATTAGAATTCCAAAACTTCCAAGAGTTTGAGTCCTAATTGAACTCTTTCCTTGGTTACCCGAAATCCCTTTGCTCTTATCCACTCTTATGCAATATTTTCATATCTCGTGTAATCCTGCATAATTATCAAGATAAACATTAGACTTAGGATAATAAATCATATTTCAGCTTAAATAATTTTGCATGAATTATCTATTCAGCTGCAGTGATTCAAAGGAACATGTCCTTGGATCTATTCCTTAGTCATCAGTCAAAACTTCAAGCTTATCCAAGCTAACACTATTTTGTAGTCCTTGGCCTTCAAATGAGGATTGTCATCTTGCCTAGATGGTAGTAAAAATTCCATTATCTAAGTATCATTCTGATAGGAATCAAATACGCGGAACAAAAAGATAGAAGAGCAAGACACTTCTCGAACTCCCTTCGAGGTAACCACGGGGAACTTGTCCCGAGATACCCTCGAATCGGCGTCAAGGAGGACCTACACTATGCAACGACCCTCGAGACGACAAAGGACTCGCAAGTCGAATGGTCGGGGGTGGTTTGGGGTTCAACTAGAATCCACTAGTAAACTCAAACCGAACTCAAAGGTTTCATTCATAGAGAATCCACTCTAGAACATTCAATATTCAATCATTCATCATCAAAAACTAGCTAAGGAATAATGCTAAGCTAAGGAGTATTTATAGGCCTCATTTAATACAAGGTGAAAGCCCAAAAGTACCCTTAAGTAAGTTCTAAAAGACATAAGCCACATAGGGGCATAATAGACATTACATAGCTATTAAATGAGGTGTCCCGTCTTGGTAAACAGCAAAGTAGGCGCCCAGCCTACTAGAGTAGGCGCCCCGCCTCTTTCAGCTCTTCCTGGGAAGTGGGCGGTCCGCCTAGTTGTGCAGGGGCGGTCCGCCTACTTGCTTCAACTTCAGAGAGTTGAGGGGGCGGTCCGCCTAGTGGAGTGGGCGGTCCGCCTCCTCCTGTGACACCTTGGAACGCCTCGAAATGTGTCTCTAAGGCCCCTCGGTCCATGGCGTTCCATTGCATAAGCTCTTCCTTGGCCTTGAATGATGTTTTTAGATGGTTGCTCGATTTGGGTCTTATCATCCTCCCCTTCTTGAGAAGATTTCGTCCTCGAAATCAAGGCTTGGTCTCTCATAGCATCAACAACTCCTCGGGGTGGCCAAGGCGCTTCCTTCTTTTCCCTTCTTGATCGTCACCTTGATATAGGCTTCTTCCAATATCTCCTCCGCCGTAGCATGGAGCTTAGAACCTACAAGCAACGTCAAGCAAAAACAAACAAACATCCTACTTTGGAAGTAGGTTAGTGCAAGAAATGCGGAAAACACACTCTTGTGATATAACCAAGCGTCAATAACAATCATAAAAAACAAGTCTCCGAAGAGAACCATAAGCACTTGGTTAAAGAGCAACATGCACTTAACAAGATAATGAGCAATTAGGTCGTGGGGGCACAAAGAATGCAAGATCAAGCTATCAAATCCCTCTTGGACCTTAAGCTCAAAATCAACATACCAACCATTCCTCAAGGTGTGATCGACAAGTGGAGTGGAGTGAGTCAAATAACTCAACCTACAAGTAGGAGCAAGTACTCCACTCCTCTTCTTTAGAGCATACATACTCACACCAAGGGATTTCTCTTCCCCTCCAATTTCATCACTTAAGCAACCCTTTTCAAAAGACAAGCGCTCAAGGAAGGTATTGATGATGGACTCTTCTTCATCATAACCCAAACAAGCAATAGTAGGGCCACTCAAAGAACCATCTACCTCACCCAAATTCTCAAACAATGGATTGCCCAAGGAATCAAACCCTTCACACCATGGAGGTTCCAATTGACTACTCACCCTAGTTCGATACAAGTCCTTACCACTAATGAGGATGCCTTCAAACAATGGATTAGTATAAGCATGCATCTCAAGATCATGATTAAGCATAGACAAGGTATCAAGACTAGGTTCACTTGAGGAGTCATCATAGACAACATGGTCCAATTCATGCAATTTGGACTCCCCAAGGACAAGAACATCCTCACCACAACACATTGGTCCACCAAATAGAAGCATATCAATTAGGGAATGGTCAACTACCTCATCTTTCCCTATGTCAAAGATTGGTGGTGTGTCATAGCAAAGGTCACAATCATGGTCAACTATCAATTCTACACTAGGGAGGGGTTCAATGAACAATGAGCTCACATCATGATGTGGCATAGCATCCCTTCCAACTAGTGTTCCACACTCAAGTTCAAGTTGACAAGTAGACTCTCCACTAGTGGTATACTCACTAGATGCATCAAAACCACCGACTAGTGTTGAGTCATCACAAGACAAATAGCTAGAAGGCTCATGAAAAGGTGAAGTAACACTTACATTTGTAGTACTTCCTTGATCACTCACAAGGTTTGAAGTGTCATAGGCAACTTCCCCTTCATGAAGCTCACATTGAGGCTCCAATTGCTTGTCTTCAAATGTACCTACACAAGAACTTTCACAAGAAGAAATAGAAGATAAAGAAGGGTTAGAACAATGGGTGCTCTCACTCTCGATTTTTCCTTCCTCACCTCTCATTTCTCGCAATTTTACCTCATGGTCAAGTGTAGTTTGTGGTGACAATCCTCTCACATCACTCCTCAAAGCCTCTCCTTTTTCCTCTCTTGGATTGTCACCGGTCACTCCCTCACTTCTCTCTATCTTTTCTCTCTCATTTGAAGTGGAGTGACTCTCATTTTCATCATGCAATGGCAAAACAATGAGATTGTTTGCCTCGGGTTCAAGTACCATGGGTGACTTTGCTTTAGCCGCTTCCCTCAACTCCTTCATGCGTTTGTAGTCTTCCCTCACTTGCCTTGGAGTCAAAGGTCTAAGCACATACTTTCTCCCATCTTGCTTGACCGTATAGGAATTGGTCCGGCCATCATGCACTACAAACCTATCATGTTGCCATGGTCTCCCAAACAATAAATGGCATGCTTGCATCGGGACCACGTCAAACAAGATCTTATCCTTATAGTTCCCAATGCTAAACTCAATCAATGCTTGTTTCACCACTTTAAGTTCACCACACTCGCTTAGCCATTGTAGTCGATACGGTTTTGGATGCTTTTGAGTAGGCAACTTCAATTGGGAAATCAAGGTTTGGCTCACGATGTTGGTACAACTCCCCGAATCAACTACCATTGAACACACTTGGCCCATCACCCAGCACCTTGCATGAAAAAGGTTTTCCCTTTGTTCATTTTCCACCTCCTTCTCCATGAAAGTGGTACTCAAGCTCCTCCTAATCACCAAGAACATTTGAGGACCATCCTCCTCCTCTACGGCCTCCTCACATTCAACTTCCTCATCCTCCTCTACTTCCTCTTTTTCGGACTCACTTTCTTGCTCATACACCAAATTGCCAACCACAACCATGGTTCGTTTTGTGGAGCATTCTTTGGCAATATGCCCAAAGCCCTTGCATTTATAACATTGTGTGGATGTAGAGATAGGATTAGTCAAACGAGTTTTAGAAGTACCTTCCAAGTGTGGAGTAGTCTTCTCATTAAGCTTCTTCACTTCTTTGTTGGCACTTGCACTTGGAAAGTTGGCACTTGGAGTCGTCCACTCTTTTGGCTTGCTTGTGGTAGGAGTGTGTTTGAATTTCTCTCCCTTAAGCCATCTCTCGGCTTCAATGGCGGCTTCAAATAAATCGTCAAGTGAATGATAAGTATGCAACCTCAATTGAGAAGCGATACCATAGCTCAAGCCATTCTTGAAGCGGATCATTGCTTGTTCAACACATTCGGTTTCCATATCCAATGCTAACCGGATCTTTTCAAATTCATCATGGTACTCATGCACCGATTTGACACCTTGCTTTAGATCATAGAGCCTTTTGAGTTGCTCTTGCCGATACCTTGGAGTTATGTACTTGGTATTCATATGTCCTTTCAACTCATCCCAAGTCACATTCAAAGGCGCATTCATCCTTCTCCTAGACCTCTTCATAGACTCCCACCAAGTAGAAGCATAGGCCTCAAAGGTAGAAATAGCATAGGTACCCTTTCTCTCTTCGGTCATCTCGTTGATGTCGAAGATTCTCTCCATTTGTAGTACCCATTCCATGTATGCCTCCGGATCACAAGTTCCCTTGAAGGATGGAAGGGTGATCTTGACACTATTGAGGTTGTTGTTGTTGTCACGCATTCCATAGTTGGGCTCCGGTTGGCCTCCATAGTAGTCATCATGTGCAACATACTCCCTCCTCACATTGCCTCTAGCATAGCCCATGGGTGGTGGCCCTCGACCTCGGCCCCTTCCCCTATCAACATTTCGTCCCCAATGCATTTGCCTCCTAGGTTGATACGGAACATCATACCCATAAGCGTCATCACCATACCCGGTCTCCTCCTCTTCTTGAACTTCATCAATTTGTTCAAGAGGTGGGACATTCCGCACGGGTCTTCTAAGTGTAGCATTTCCTTGAGGATTGCCCAAGTTGAGGGGATTGCCCTCTAGTCGGGGATTGCCCAACCCACGCTCTTGTAGAGCTTCAACTTTGCTTTGTTCATACCTCTTGCTTAGCTCAACAAAGTGTCCGGGGGTCATAGGAGTGCTATGACTTGTGCCCTCTCCGGATTCGATTTGGACACTCGGGTCCTCCTCTCTCCGGTCTCAACTTGATTCTTCTCGATGGTCTCAAGTCTCAAAGTTATCTCCTCAAACTTAGCCATAATGGTGGCCATGAAGCTCTTCATAGGATCATCCCCATCATTCGCCATTGTACCTACAAGAAGCAACAAACGTTAGTAAAACACCTCACCACTCCCTCACAATGTTTCACTCGGCTCGCTCTTTTGGTGAAGGGGGGGGGGGATATTTCACACAAGTTCGAGTTTAAAAGCTTCAAGTAGTTGACCAACGAACCACAACTCAACCACTCAACTTCTCAAGTCCAATGCTCTCCGGGGAGAGTAGAATCAATGGGACTCGATTGGAACGGTAAGCACTTTGAGTGAGGACTTGAATCAAAAAGGATTCTACGGTTCTTCTTTGAGTTCTAGTCTCCTTTCTAGGCACGATAATCCTAATAGCTCGAAGTAATTAGTACCACACAAGTAGAATTATACTCTAAATAGTACTAATTAGAAGCAATGCAAACAACAAAACACGAAAACCTAGAAGAAACTACCCGTTTCCCAAGCTTCAGGAAGTAGGCGCCCCACCCTTTCCCAGTGGGCGGTCCGCCTGGTCTGCTGTAGGGGAAAGTGGGCGGTCCGCCTATAAAGTGGGCGGTCCGCCTCTGAACTTCAGAGAGTTTGGTAGGCGCCCCCGCCTCTTTTTCGGGCGGTCCGCCTAGTGCAAATTCCAGCAATGTTCAACAACGTTTTTCTTGGCTTTTGCACCCAAAAATCCAACTAATCACACGATGTTTTGGCAATCCGAGGGTACCCAAACGTTGTTCCAACCACAGAGATCAAACCCCAATCACTTTTAACAAAACCCAATCAATAATCAAGAATCTACCATGTTCATCATGTTCATAACTAGGGTTTATCAAAAGGGGTTCAACAAGGGTGATGATTCTTCAAAGTAGGTGTTATACAAGTTCAATCCCCACAAATTTGGTACCAAATCGTTTTTTTTTCAAAGAAGATCAATCCCCAATAACAAGTTTCCACTATAACATCAATCCAACCAAAGAATCAAGGCAAAAATCATCAAGAACATGTTCATCAAGGGTTTAAGGGGAATTGGGGTTTCAACTTTTCAAACTTCACCAAATCAATCAATTTTGGTACCCAAGTAACGGGAATTCAATCACGAACAAGAATCCACAACACCCATAACATAAATCATCCAATCCAACAAGATACACCAATTTTTTTTGTATTTTCAATTTTCCAATTTTTTTGTTGTTTGCTCCTTTCAATAACAAGAACAAGGAAATTAAAGATAGAATCAATCTAAGGCACGAAGAATCAAGGGTCGGGGGTTTGTAGAAACAAAACCCGAGCCTTGCTCTGATACCAAGATGATAGGAATCAAATACGCGGAACAAAAAGATAGAAGAGCAAGACACTTCTCGAACTCCCTTCGAGGTAACCACGGGGAACTTGTCCCGAGATACCCTCGAATCGGCGTCAAGGAGGACCTACACTATGCAACGACCCTCGAGACGACAAAGGACTCGCAAGTCGAATGGTCGGGGGTGGTTTGGGGTTCAACTAGAATCCACTAGTAAACTCAAACCGAACTCAAAGGTTTCATTCATAGAGAATCCACTCTAGAACATTCAATATTCAATCATTCATCATCAAAAACTAGCTAAGGAATAATGCTAAGCTAAGGAGTATTTATAGGCCTCATTTAATACAAGGTGAAAGCCCAAAAGTACCCTTAAGTAAGTTCTAAAAGACATAAGCCACATAGGGGCATAATAGACATTACATAGCTATTAAATGAGGTGTCCCGTCTTGGTAAACAGCAAAGTAGGCGCCCAGCCTACTAGAGTAGGCGCCCCGCCTCTTTCAGCTCTTCCTGGGAAGTGGGCGGTCCGCCTAGTTGTGCAGGGGCGGTCCGCCTACTTGCTTCAACTTCAGAGAGTTGAGGGGGCGGTCCGCCTAGTGGAGTGGGCGGTCCGCCTCCTCCTGTGACACCTTGGAACGCCTCGAAATGTGTCTCTAAGGCCCCTCGGTCCATGGCGTTCCATTGCATAAGCTCTTCCTTGGCCTTGAATGATGTTTTTAGATGGTTGCTCGATTTGGGTCTTATCACATTCACCTCATCCTTCAACTCTTTCACTGGCTCAAAAGGATCAATTTCCATATCTCCCTCTAAAACTAGTGTTGAAAAGTGTCTCGAATGTGGTGCAACCCGCTCACACTTCACTATATTGACATCCCCTATCTGGCACGACTTAGAGTCAACTAGAATTTCAGCTTCAATTTTTGTGTCTGACTCTAGTACCACATCTTCATCTTCTACATCTTCCCACACTATATGGCTAAATGGTTGGCTTTCAACATTTGTCTCCTCCAATGGAAATTCACGTTTTAGGTCTTCAACTATAGCCATGATTTCTTCTTCTAATTCCATGTCTTCTTGGCTAGGTTGTTGAATTCCCAATAATGCAGCCAACTGATTCATTTGAGCTTCTATGCAGCATAGTTGTGCTCTACGTCTGTCCCAAATATTCTTCAATTCGGCTTCATATTCTTCCTCATCATCCTCCACTTCATTGCCCCTACTATTATCATAAGAGAAAGAAGAATCATCATAATAGGGGCTCGGGGAAGAATAAGACGTATTAGCACAACCATAATAATGATCACCTAGCCACATGTTATTTCCTGATGCCATATTTTTTTATTATTTTTTCATAAACTAAATAAATATGTACAGAAACGAAGTTAATTGAACTAACTACTCAGCTATCCTAACAAGCTAGAAATACACCGTGTTCCCCGGCAACGGCGCTAAAAAGTGATCACCCCCAACTACGCCCTATAAAATGGACTAAGTGGTCGCGGCAAATACAGCTCGGTACTTGGTCGAATCCCACAGAGAACACGACTCCTAGTAGTTAATCTAGCTAAAGTATCTACTCAACCAACTTCAAGTTTATATCTTTGGTTTGATTTTATACTAAAACTACTAAACAAGAAAGTAAATAACAAGTGTAGAAAGATAGATTTGATTCAAGAGATGGAAAACCTAGGATTGATTTCCCCAACTCCTAACTTGTGCTAAAATATTGTGCTATCAATTTTTCCTAACTCTTCTTATTGAACAAGTGCTCCAAGTTTACAACTACCCACTTCCGTTAAGTAATAATAACTTTCATTAGATAACTATTCTAATTAACTAATGAAGATAGGGAGGACTACACTTATGATTCACAGTAAGGATCAATATTCCTAATTCACCATTTTGACAACCTAAGCAGTGCCTTTGTTTTAGGTTGAAATACTGCTATGTGTTTAACCCTAACTCATGAATCTATTCCTAGTAATCACAAAAATAAAGAGCACAATTAATTGGGGATCCTACCAATTAATAGAAACAATTCGTAAACAACACAGATACGAAGAATTAACAAAGTTAATTAATAACACAACAATTATGATTACACAAGTATGTGGAGTAGGTCAATCAACCCTAGAATGGGTGATTTAGCCACTCATAGTCATGTTCAAAGACAAAAAATAACTAAAAGCATAGAAAACCACAAGAATATAGATAGATGGATGAAGTAGAGCCTTGAATCTTGATCTTCTCTCTTCCTTGCCTCCTTTTGATGAAGAATAGGTCAAAAATTATGTTTTGGACATGTTGGGTGCCTTTTATAACGTCCCCATAGACCCACACAAGTCGGGAATCCAAAATAAACTCGAAATCAAAACATCAGAAATTTAAGCCGACGGCGCCGCACAGTGCATTGCGCAGTGCGGTGCCGTAGGCCAATTTCTGCAGGCTTTAGGCTTTCTAAAATTCTCAACTCTCTGAAGATCGTCCCTGTTGCGCCACATAGTGCAACGCCCAGTGCGGCGCAACAGGCCAAATTCACTGCATCTCCAATTCTTTTATCATTTTTCCTCCACGCCTTGGTTCACTCGACCCTCGGGCTTCTACTCAGACTTCAAAACCCTTGTTTTCATCAATTATGCTCCATATACAGCTCATATCATCAATGTAATCCCTACAATATAAAACACACCAAATAAGAGCAATTCCGTCCAAACTACCAACAAATATTGCAAGTTGAAACATAAATACGAGGCAAAAGTATAGAAATTATTGCAACATCTAGCCTCGTATGTTGAAGAGTTCAAGAGATCCGTGTGCCACGCGAGTGACACGGAAAGAAATAGAGTCTTTGCTTAGGAATTGATTAAAAATTTCAGCACATTTAGGCCAAATACGCGAGCGCCACGCTAGCTGAATTGCCTGAAGAAAATTGGCACGCGGGTGCCACGCGAAGCACGGTGTTTTGGGCGAAATTTTAAGGGCATTTTTGTACTTTTGCTTAGTTTCCTACAGGGTATAAAAGCTTCTTTTCCAAGTAGTAGGTTGTATGAAGCGGAGCGGAGATGTCAATGACATGAAATTCAGTAGTGAACTCCACAAGACCGACCATGATAGTTAAGTCGATTTCCTCAATAGTGCTTCTTTGTGAACCATCGAACGCCTTTAACTTCATGTCGCTTTCTCTTATCTTGCTTTGATCAATCCCCATTCTCTTCAGAGTGATGAATGGACATATGTTCAAGTCAGACTCTCCGTCAATCAGAACTCTTCCCATAAACCAGTCTTTGCATTTGATGGTGACATGTAGGGCCTTGTTGTGAATCAAACCCTCTGGCAGTAGTTCATCTTCATAGAAAGCGATTCGATTGGATTCCATAACTTGCCCAACCATGCTAGCCAGATTCTCAACTGTGTTGTCCACCAGGACATGTGCTTCATTTAATACTTTCATCAAGGTATTTCGGTGGCTCTCTGATTTAAGGAGTAAAGCCAAAACAGAGATTGTGCAGTAGTTTTGCCAAGATGTTCAACCACGGAGTATTCCTTTACTTGGACTTTCTTCCATTGTTCTTCAGACTCTTCCTCGCTGGTGCCTCGTCTACCTTGAATAGGATTCTCGGGAGTGTAGATCCTCCGACTCCTAGTCATTCCTTGTGCAACAATGGTCTCGACTGCCGACTTACCCTACTTCCTTACTTCACAAACCCATTGTACTGCTTTGTCATTGTAAGCAGGGACCACATCAACGTAGAATTTTTGAGCCATCTCTACTTCATTAGGCTCGGCTGCTGCTTGGGCAACAAAAGCAGACGCTGGTGTAGCCTCTTTTGCTTTGACAATGGTTCCTTTTAAGTTGCATTCTTCATCCAACTCGATCAAGTTCACCCTATTATCTTTGCGGTTAGGCAAAGGGTTATTGTGTACATTTGGCGTTTTCAAGTGGATCACCTTTTAATCGATCACATCTTGTATTTTATCTCTCAGGGCGTAACACTTTTTAGTGTCGTGACCAGGTCCTCTAGAGTGGTAGGCATAGGTTTTGATTTTTTCAAAAAGGGTGACATTCTATCAGGCATTTTGAATGAGACGGGTTGTATGTGGCCTGCTACTTTGAGTCTTTCAAATAGGTGAGTGCGGGATTCGGCTAATGGGGTATAGTTATTTTTGGGTCTTTGGTTGTTTTTTGTGTGAGGGCTTGGTAGGTAGGTGTTGATATTTCTATTGTTTAGACTTTGTAGGTATGGTGGTCTTTGTGGAGATGGGTTTTGGAATATGGGCTGGGTGTTGTAGACTGGATAGGTGTGCGATGGTGGAATATATGGGTATGATGGAGGTGGTGTTTGGTAGTAATGGTTATGGGTGGGAGAATGGTCAAGTGATGCAGCAACGAAGGAAACGTCGTCCTTATTTTTCTTCGATGCTCCTGTGTTACCAATTTGTAGTTCCTTGTTAGTGGCTTGCAGTGCGGCCAGACTAACAACCCTACCAGTTTTCAACCCATCTTCGACCATGTCTCCAATCTTGATCAAGTCTCCAAACTTTTTATGTGGCATATTCAGCATCTTGTCAAATTAGATATCTTCTTGTATGCGGATGAAAGTCGCCACTATCTCTATGTCTTCCATAGGGGGTTAGACTTTGGCGGCTTCAGCTCTCCACCTAGTTGCAAACTCCCTAAAGGTTTAAGTGGGCTTCTTCTTCAGCTTTTCCAGATAGAATTGATGAGGCATGGCGTCAGCATTATGCCCGAAACTGTCGACAAAGTCTCCAGCCATTGCTTCCCAGCTTGTCCACTTCTTTGTTTGCTGCTTTGAGTATCATACCAGCACATCAGCGGTCAAACTACGGTTGAACAACTGCATGCGAATCTTCTCATCATGTCCAACCCCAACCAGCTTATCACAGTAAGACCTTAAGTGAGACATCAGATCGCCACTGCCATCGAACATGTTGAACTTGGGTGTCTTATAACCATCGGACAGCTTCAAATTAGGGTACATGTAGAGGTCTTCATAAGCCAAGCCTCTAGTTTCCTTGGTGCCTTGGAATTTTGCTTGAACTTTTCCACCAGCCACTTGACTTGCTCTTTAGTGCTGTCTGAGTCTTCCGCTGTCCATGCGTACATATCATGATCTTTGATAGGTGATGAGACAGTTTTGGTTTCGACAGTGAAGGTAGGAAGGTTGTTTTGTGGTGCTCTTTTTGGTGCGATGTAAGTAGGGTATGGGATGTCTTTCTCTGGGAATAGTGGTCTTTGTCGTGAAGGTGGAAAGTCTTGTTTGGTTCAGTGGTTCCATCAGCATGGACAGGAGGAACTCTGTTCTCCAACTCAAACATCCTTTGTTCCAGCTTAGCATAGTCTTCATATGCGACAAAATCTTATTTCTCAAGGGTTCCTTCGATATTTCCAGCTTTGTCAAACACAGCCAGGATATTGTGTCTCGTCCTTGTTCGTGTAGGTAAAGGGGGAGGTGTTGGAATTGATCCTATGGATCTTAACCTGTACTGCGGCGTGGCCAGAATGGACAAACCAAACTTCAGGGATTTGGGACTAAAATAACAAAAACAAAGAAAACAGCGTGAGTAAATGTTAGTATTAATAATATCGCGTCCTATTATGCAGGGGGCCTCTTTTGTGCCAGAGGTAGGCCTATCGATGATTCAAAGTAATGTTTGCGCCGAATACATCATTTGTTTGCTTGAGCGTAATCAACACAAGCCTAAAAACCTAAAATAACGAAATTTTATTTGATTTGCTTGGCATTATTACAATCACTAGTTTTGAAACAAAGACAACGACTCATAAAAGACAACTTGAAAAGAAAAATGACTTGACTAAGGACGACTGGACTATGTGCCAAGCAAAGAGGTTCTTAGATCAAGCATCAGCTCCAACATCTTCTCCCTCCTCCTTTTCCTCGGTTTCTTCTTTAGGTCCATGTGACGACCCTCAAATTTTATGAGCTTTAAGTGAATATTAGAAAAGAGATTATATTTTAGCGGAGATAATTATAAGTCAAATAAAACCTAAGTACGAAACTTTATCATATAGAGATGAAGGATTAAGAACTGGTTTGAGATTTTCTGAAGTTGAAAAAAAAATTTAACAATTGTCAATTTGTATTTAGCTTCAATATTGAAAAAAAGTTTGTGAAGCAAAATGTATGCTGAAAAGGAATATCAAATAGTTTTGGTGGAATCATGTATGACATTATGAGTGCATGTTAAATTACTATTTTTATCATATGATAAAGTCAGATTTCTAAGAATGTTAGAGGTGGCAATGCCACTATGTCAATGCATCTAATTTGGTTTCCTATGTTGCCACGTGAATCAAGAATTAATTTGTAAAGCCCGCCTTTGGAAATTGTCTGAATAAGCCCATTACTCAGGACATATGTGGCTGGAGCATTAAATTTGGACCACAGACTAATGCTTAGAGAAATGGAAAACATAAAGTCTTTCGGCGAATGAACATAGTTCTCGCTGAAGCAGAGGAACCGAAAAACATTGCGTCACTTCCCTACAATTCACACACATTGACATTGATGCTTCTGGGATTATGCAGTAGCAGCGGCAATTCAAGGATGACTTAGAGAGTTTATCTCAGTAATTTTCTTACAATTTCAGGAGTGGCTATCGAAAATCCTAAAGGACTAGGGTTTGAAATATTAAGGACTAGGATTTGAGAAATTACTTCAAAAGATTGTGGATTGTTGAATACTTGAAGAATTGCTAAGGCAAGTTTGGGCAACCTTGGAGGTAAATTGAAACAACATTTCTAATTAGGACTAAACCGATAGTATAGTGTTAAATATAGCTTCATAAAAATTATTTATGATTCATCCAGTTTAGTAGTATATGACTTGCTTGATTTTTGGTTTGGCTTGTGTGAAGATGTAACTTGTTCTTATGATGTTACGGGTAGCAGTACAGTATTCAAACTCAGTTAGTTTTGTGATGACATTATTTGTTGGGAAGATAGGTCGATACTTCCCCGTGCGTGTTGCCAGATCTCACGTACGTAGGGCCACAGTTTGTTTTGGGAGATTGGCCGACACTCCCACATATGTGCCAGTAGTTGCACGTATGCAAGGCCATTGCTTGTTGGGGAGAGAGACCGACACTTCCATATGGATTGAAATAGAGTTATTCGGCCCGTCATGGAAAGTACTCCCCCGTGCGTGTTGCCAGATCTCACGTACGGAGGGTCACAGTGTGAATACATGTTCTTTTCAGTAAATTTACTTGTTTGAATAGCTTAGCTCAATTTAGCATCAGTTAATAGTTTAGTTGCTTAATTATCAGTTCAGTATAAATTCCCAGACCATAAATTAATTACATGTTTATGAATATAATTTTTTTATAATATATTATATCCCCGTAAGTCTTGTTCAACCTTTTAGAAGGGAGTCTATGAGATTTGCTGGTTATCCTGGAGGTACTTAGCCCGTGAGGGCCTGCTTACTTTTATGTGGTTATCCTGAGACTGTAGGTGACAAAGCTCAAGGCTAGTGTCAGACTTGTTCAGCGTTCAATAGGTGAGCTCCGTTTTCTTTCCAGCGGCAGCCGGCGTTTAGAAAATATCAAACTACATTCAGTATTTTATCCCGGGGAATGCCCCAAAGACTTATGTCCATATTCATTCATTCTGTTATTTTAGAGGCTCATGACTTAGCTAGTGGGTTTCCATATTTTTCATATTGACTAGATTCAGTAGTTTTGGCGATATTATTATCTTTGGACCAATTTATTAAATTAAAGACTATTTCAAAATAACATTACAATATGTCTACTCTACTTGAAATATGGTAAGGAATATTTAGATAGTTAAGTGTCCCAGTCGGCATAACACAGGAGAGATACTAGGTATATAAGTTAACTGGCCTTAGACCCCAGTGACGCGTTTTAATATCGTGCGGGCCTAGGCCTAAAGCGGACAGTATCACTAGCGGGTTTGGGCTGTTACAGATGGTATCAGAACCACTACGTGTCAGCCTTGTCAATGTGGGTCAGAGTTTAGTGCTGAGTCTAGGCGAATCCCGGGTACGCGGGGCAAACCTTAGCGAGGACGCTGAGTCTATAAGAGGGGGTGTATGTAACACCCTAGCTAAAGGTTAAGTGTCCCACATCGACATAACACAGGAGAGATACTGGGTATATAAGTTAACTGACCTTAGATCCTAATGACGCGTTTCAAATCCGTACGGGCCTAGACCCAAAGCGAGCAGTATCACTAGTGAGCTTGGGCTGTTACAGTCCATTCGCCAAGTTTGCTAGTGGAGGGGCAACAAACATCTCCATAAGGTCTTTTCCAGCTTGCATATCACCCAAGGCTTTTACAAAGAAATCACAGATTTCCACTCCCGTTGTTTCCTTTTCTTCCAATGGTACTTATTTGAAGTAGTCTCCCAATCCTTTGAGTAGGTTTTGTTCCCAGCGGCTTGTCTGGCTGCCACGGTTTTGCCTATCCAGTACTTAAGTTTGTCCCTTGATTTTTTCTTTGTAATGCCTTCTCATCTCCCTTTCTTTTGTTATCCTTAACTCTTTCTTCTTTTGATCGAACTTGTGCTGTATTTTCTTGTACTTCTCAGCAACACTTGGAGCTTCAACTTTCCTTTTCAATTTGGTTTCTGGATCGGAACTTTTCTCTATCTTCAGTGAGCTATTGAGGATAGGTCAAAGTAGCGCCGGGGTTCACCCTGCTGTCACGGCCTCGGCAAAACTGCATAGTTACCCTCTCTTCCCACATCGCCAATATTGTTCCAACCATCGGGTGTTCAATGCCTTTTAGGTCAATGTTGAAACTTCTTCCCTTTGTCAACGGAGGATTCTGTTGTGTCATTCCTACTTGCCGGAGGATTCTTAGGGGAACATATTGATGAGTTCCTCGGAATCCAATCAATGTCAAGGAGGTAGTGTCTCGACTTTGCACGGAAACGGTGAAACCAACACAATTTTCTATTACCCATTGCACTTCTTGTAACTCTTCAAACTTGGCATACCATCCTCGCATGTTTGCAGGGTCTTCCCATAACGCCATGCCAGCCATGCGAGTGCTATGTGAGAGGATGCCACCAACCCTTGATGCCCTTGGTGCTATTGGACTAATTATGACTTTGTGTAAGTGTTCTATCAACCATATTTGCAGCAAGATGTTGCAACCTTCAAAGAAATCCCCTCCTTTTCTACACTTGGTTAGAGCCCTGTAGATTTCTCCCACGATCATTGGCACCAAACTCACTTGTCACTTGTGAGCACCTTTGTGTAGTCCTTCAACTACCCTTCCCAACCTTATGTCAATCTTTCCTTCTTTTTCGGGAAAGATCACACTTCCCAGAAAAGCAATGATAAAAGCAGTAGACTCAGTCCATTCCCATCTTGAATTTCCGATGCCCCTGTCCAATTGTTCCTTAGAGTTAGATCTCCAAATCTAGAATATAGATACTCCAAGGTAACCTTTCCCTCATCCACTTCCTCGACATACGAGTCATAAGGAGCTTGCAATATCTCAATGAACTCCTTAGGCTTCACGTCTCGGGGGTAAATCATGGTCTCGGGCCCAGGCTCTAACCCTGCCAGACCTCTAATTTCTTCTAATATTTGTGCCAACTCAAAACCATTGAAATGAAACACCGCCCTTTTGTAATCCCAAAAATGTGTAGCGGCTTCGACCAGACCAGGCACAGTAGTGTAAACCTTGAGGGCCACCAATTCCCCTAACACCTTTTGAACATGAAACATGCTGATTGCTGCCAAATTTTCCCACCATAGCCTGATCACGTGAGGAGCTTGGAAGATTGTCTCAAAGTGAAGTGTACCTCTTACACCCATAGTCTGAAAATAATACACAAAAAGAAAAAATCAAAATAATCCTATTGTCTTGATCACACCCAAGCAAACGATCAATATTTTGCGCAAATATTTTTTTTAATCTATGCTAGGATGCAGTTTTCGCTGTTTTTGGGTCAAGGACCATTTTTGACATTTGGACGAGGTTTACTAATGGACTAAAACATGCCAAGGACGTATAGTCTTCCTAAGCTTGAATAGTTTTTAAAATTAAACATGCAAGTGCCAACCATTTATTCTCAATTGACCACCAAAAATATTGTACTTTTATAAACCAAGTTTGATTACAAAAGACAAAGTGATGCAATCCAAATTGGGATTAGGACCCAACCATCAAGAGCCAAGAAAAAAGGGTGCGAGGATGTAAGGGCAAAAGCTTCGGAGATGAGTCGAAGACCACAAGAAGTAAGGAGAAGCGCCCAGGCAAGCAGGAGGAGCGCCCAAGGCTGAGGCGGACCGCCTAGACAACACTTGCTACAGGCAGAGCGCACCAATTCTAGGCGGAGCGCCTAGCTGTTTCACTGCTTGGTCAGTGCACCAAGTGGGCGGAGCGCCCACATTCAGGTGGAGTGCCCACATTGCTGAAGACCTCTATTTTTGGCTTGAACTTCCTATTTTTCACCTAAGTGTTGTGTATTGCCTTAACTTGGCTTGAGGGCATTTTAGACATTTCACCTAGTCTTGTGAAAAACTATAAATATGACACTTAGCTATTTTCTTTCACAACTTAGAATTTGAGTATAGAATTGAGAGAGAACGAGAAAGGCCGAGCCTTCGAGTTCGAAGCAGATCGCTTCGTGAATTCTTGTATAACTTGGAATCTATGGAGATTCATCGCTAGAATGAAACCATTGTAAGGTTTGAGTTTCATTTCTCCCTTTTGGATAATTAAATTCATGTCTTAAATCCAATTATCCTTTCTTTCTTCTCGTTTCTTGTCTCCCCAATCCTTGTTTCCCGATATCTTCATTGATACCACGTATCTTACTTTATCGCTTCCACATTATTTGTATCATATTTGGTTCCGCATATTTTGAATTGCCTCAGTTGGTATCAGAGCAAGACTCGGGTTGTGTTCTTACAAACCACCGTTCCTTGTTCATCGTGTTAGTGTCGTGTTCTTGAAAAGAAGAAAAACAAAAAAAATTGAAAAAGTCGAAAAGTTGAAAAAAAAATTTGGTAGATCGGGTTGAATTCGAATCCCCAAGTGATAAAAAGTATTGGGGTTTGTTCTATATTGAATTCCCGTCATTTTAATACCCATATATCACGTTTTGGTGTTACGAATCAAAATTGCGAAAATCAAAATCCAAAAATTTGAAAATTTCTTGAAAACGCTTCAATCTTTAATCGAAACTTGTTGTTGTTTGTTGGAGGTTGAAAACCATTGGGGATTGGTTATAATAGTTGTATAAACTTTTGGGTATCATTGATTTTGTGTATCGGGTTGAAATCGTTTGAAAAATTTGGCCAAAAACACCAAAAACTCATTCTTGGTGACTGCTGAAAAGTGCTTTAGGCCGAGCGCCTAACCTTGGGCGGAACGCCCAACTTTTGGACAGATATAGCCAGGAGGAGTGCCTGCCAGTCAAGCGGAGCGCCTCCCGCAACTGGGCGGAGCGCCCAACCCTGAAACGTGTCCGAAATGTTTCCTTTTCAAAGTTTTTTTGTTTCCTTTGCTTCCTAACTTCTTGGTTAGTATTTCTAGGGTAATTGGCCTGCTCCATTGATACTAACTATTGAGCGTATTAGGGCACTTGTGTGTAGAGGAGATTAGAATTCAAAGAAGAGTCGTCGAACTTTCTTTGGCCTCAAGTGCGCACTTTAAATAGCTGTCCGTACATCGAGTCTCATTAACTCCATTCCGAACTTTTACTTGGACATACTAGTTGTGATCACCTTGGTTCCCAAGTTCTTAAGGTCTCGCTTTTGAGTGTTGATACACGTGAGGGAGTGACTTTTGTGAGGAATTTTCTCTTAGTGTTGCAACTATGTCGGATGATGATTGTGGAGGGTATGACTCATATGGAGATGAGGGAGACTATGGTTCCTAAGAGGGTGATGATGGATATTGTTATGATGATTCGGGGAACTATGGCTCGTATGAGGATGAAGCGGGTCACTATGATGATCGTGAGGTTGATGAAGACTATGAAGCTTATGATGATGAATATGTTGATCCTTTTGCTTCTAGTCAAGAATTCGAGGATGGTGACACTTCAAGGTACATTGATCCTACTTACTCTACTTGTGATGAATATGAAAATTTTGATAGTGGCCTAGAGGGAATTGATATGCATTAGTCATTTGCATCTTCTCTTGGTGTTGCTAGTGGTGTACAAGGGAGTAGTAGAGGTCCTTCCATTAGTATGGGAGGAGGTGGTGGTTGTTCCATGGGAAATAAGAAGCTTGCATCTTCTAGGTACGCTAAGCGACCTAATGCTTCTAATTCCCATGTGGAGGGTTGTTTGAGAAATGGTGTTGCTTTTGCTACAAAGGGGTTATATTGTTCTATCAATGTCGTGGGGGGCTTGAATAGTTGTAGTAGGAGTAGTACTATTGGCTATGGAACCAAGGCGAGAGGCACTTATGGGTTCCATGGCGAGGGGACTTCCTCCACTTCCAACAACATTTCTAATGTTGGAAGAGTGGCGGGAAGTGGAAGTCACTCTAGCAATCTTGCTAGAATAGGAGGGATAAGGGAGACCCAAGTTGTTGGTGTTGACACTCGTGGGCATTCAAGTTCTCTCTTGGATGCAGCTCTACAAAACGTGGGTTGGCGTACGTTCGTTGTTGAGATGAATGGACATGGAGGGAACTTGCTCAAAATTGGTGCAACCGATGACAATTGTATTAGCACTTCTATGGTTGATAGATTGGGGATACCATGCCAAGCTCTAAAGGATCCTTATGAGTTTAATAGGAATTGGGTTTCTAAGGAAGCTCGGGTGCTCATATCTCATAGGAGTTATAAGGTGTATGTTTGGTGTGACGTGTATCCCATGCGGGATATTGAGGTATTCTTAGGTAAGCCGTGGTTGGAAGACAAGAGGGTGCAATATAGTGCGATGAAGGATGCGTATCTTGTGGGCATAGGGCAACGAGTTTATGACTTTGTACCTTATCGAGCAAGGAGCCAATTGTCTACTAGTTCACCTTCCTTGGCTATGCAAAGGAGCAAGGAGCGAGAACTTCATTCCATGGGTGAAGTTGTGCAATCGAGGAGTCCTAAAAAAACAAGAAATGGTGGGACTAGTTCAAGAAAAGAGTTGGCAGGTGTCAACAAGGTGAACCCGAAACCACATATTTCAAAGCCAAGTGGTTCACCAACGAAGAAGAAGGAGACGTCAAGTGAAGAGTCTCCAAGTCCTAGATTCTGAATTGATGTAAAGAGTCCACCTACTCCGGCTATGGGTATTCTTGCGCCTCGTCCCAATTCGTCCGAATTTGAGGGACAAAAGATTGAAAGGAGTAAGGGAGTGACCGGTGACATTTCTCGAGTTGAAAAAGGAGAGGATATTATGAGTGATGTGACTGGGATGTCACCACCCGTATCTACACCCGACCTTGAAAAGAAAATGAGGGAAAAGAAAGAGGGAAAAAGAATCATTGAGAGTGAGGACACCCCTTATTCTAACCTTAACCCTTTATCTTTTTCTTCTACTTGTGTGAGTACTTGTGTAGGTATTCTTGGAAGCAAGCCAATGGAGCCTCGACCATGTTCCAAGATGGAAAGACAAGGTGAAGATGACACCAAATGTGAGCTGCAAGGTGGAGAAACTATTCATGACACTTCAAGTGCATTGAGTAAGCAAGATGGCCACTCAAAGATATGTGTTAGTTCTTCTTCTTCCCTTGAGCATGTAACTTCCTTGTCTTGTGATAGTGTTTGTGATAACTCGACACTAGTTGATGATATGTATGATTACAATGTGTTTGCAACTAGTGTAGAGCCATTTGGTCAACTTGTCTGTGCAAATGAACCACTAGTTGAGAGGGTTGAAAAGCCACATCATGATGTGAGCTCGGTTTTCATTGAACCTCTCTTTAGTGAGAATATTGTGGTTGACCTTGATTGTGAACCTTGTTATGACACCCCACCCATATTTGATAAAGGAGAAGATGAATTGCATGATTATCCTATTCTTCCCTTTGATTGCTTAAGTGATAGTGGTGGTCTCTTGTGTCGTAGTGAGGAAGGTTGTAACCTTGAGGAGTCTCTAGTGTATGAGATGGATCGAATTATTTTCGATGACTCCTCAAGTGTGAATGTTGTATCTAGTTTGGATACTTCACATTTGATTGCTATTGAGCTTGAGAAGTGTGCCTATACTAATCCTTTGTATGAGGGCGACTTCAATGAGAATGGTGATTTATGTCGAACTAGAGTAGAGTGTGAGTTTGAACCTCCATGGATTGGAATGCTTAACTCTATAGATAATCCATTGTTTGAGACTTTCCTTGGGAGTTTGTCTAGTGACGAGGGTTGTCTTGGAGGAAAATTTGGAGGTGAGGAGGTACCTCTCGGTGTGTGAAAGAGTGCTTCTAAGAAGGGGAGTGGAGTATTTGATGTTAGTTGTAGATTGAACTATTTTATTTACTCCATCCCATATGTCGATCACACCTTGAGTGTTGGATATGCCAAAGCCATGGTGTCACCTTGTGATAAAAATGCATTAAAGGTTTGGTATGTTGGTCATGAGCTTATAGGTCATAGGGAGATTGATTGCTACATCTTGCATGTTCCACATCTTATTGATTTCTTTGCTTGTTATTGTGATGAATGCACTTTCTTATTGAATCAAGTACTTGTTGTTTCCTTGGGAGACATGAGCTTTTTACTTGTTATTGACGCTTGGCTCTATCATAAGAGTGTGTTTTTTCACACTTTTGAGCACTAACCTACTCTTGTAGTAGGAGATTTTTGTTGTATTTGTCTTTGGATGCAGCCTTTGATGGTTTGATTTTGAGAACGAAATCCTTTCAAGAATGGGAGGATGATGCAATCAAAATTGGGATTAGGACCCAATCATCAAGAGCCAAGCACGAAGGGTGCGAGGATGCAAGGGAAAGAGCTTCAGAGATGAGTCGAAGACCACAAGAAGCAAGGAAAAGCACCCACGCAAGCAGGAGGAGCGCCCAAGGCTGAGGCGGACCGCCCAGACAACACTTTGTCCAGACGGAGCGCCCCAATCCTAGGCTGAGGCCTAGCTGTTTCACTGCTTGGCCAGTGGACCAAGTGGGCAGAGTGCCCACATCCAGGCAGAGTGCCCACATCGCTGAAGACCTCTATTTTTGGCTTGAACTTCCTATTTTTCTCCTAAGTGTTGTGTATTGCCTTAACTTGGCTTGAGGGCATTTTAGGCATTTCACCTAGTCTTGTGAAAAACTATAAATAGAACCCTTAGCTATTTTCTTTCACAACTTAGAATTTGAGTATAGAATTGAGAGAGAACGAGAAAGGCCGAGCCTTCGAGTTCGAAGCGGATCGCTTCGTGAATTCTTGTATAACTTGGAACCTATGGAGATTCATCGCTAGAACGAAACCATTGTAAAGTTCGAGTTTCATATCTCTATTTTGGATAGTTAAATTCATGTCTTGAATCCAATTATCCGTTCTTTCTTCTCGTTTCTTGTCTCTCCAATCCTTATTTCCCGATATCTTCATTGATATCATGTATCTTATTTTATCGCTTCCGTATTATTTATATCATATTTGGTTCTGCGTATTTTGCATTGCATCACAAAGACACAACGAAATCTAAAAATTTGGATCCTCGGGCATCTTCGATTTGGCATTGGACTTCTTCAGCTTCTTTTGCATCTTCCCAACGTCTAGCTCAGCAACGATCCAGTAAGCCATAGCTAGTAATCCTCCGCCTCCATCTCTTTGATTGTAACTTTCATTGTATTTTTCCTCAAACCCTTCTTCGAACCTTCCAGCTCTCGATCTAAATCCTGTACCTCATGTCTGTGCCTCTTTCGTTCTTCCTTTCTTAATTTCTCGGACATCTTTAGTTTCTCCATCAACCATTTAATCTCTTATTGGTTTTCAGCTTCATTGTCTTTGACTGCCCCGGGTATGTCGATTTTTGGGACGTGAGCGTCTTTCATGTCATTACACAACCATTCCAAATAACAAACTCCACAGCCTGCATAGTATTTGTCTGGTTCAATTGACTTTTCTTCAGCAAACCTCTTTTCATTCCACATCTTGCGAATTTCTGGTACAAATGGAACTTTGTCTTCTTTATAATCTACTTGGAATTAGACTGTGTCTCCTACCAATGGGATATCTTGTCTTCTGCCTGCTTGCCTTAAAGCCCTAGTGGGTATATAAGGCTGGAGACCACGTATACCTATAAGAACAACAAATGATTTCATCTTTGATCGGAGCAAAACTCGTGAAGAAGTGAAAGAAGGGTATATCCACTGTATGTCTTCATCTTTCAAATTTTTCAACAACATATAGCACTGGTGAGTAGTGTAGGGTGCTTTGAATCTCTTAATGCCATAGTGTTGCACCAATATGTGGTTTGAACGGCACATGTCATAGAACTCATGGCCATCATTTGGTTTCCTTTTGATAAGGGGCAAAATAGGCGGAAGCGACAAACGATATAAAAGTGCGGAAGCTAAAACAAGATAGGCGATATCGATGAAGATATCGAGATAAAAAGCAAGACGAGGCTTGAACGTTTACCTAAGTAGCACCGAGGAACTCGTCTCGATACACCCCGGGTGAAGTCAAGGATCACCTATACTACGCAACTACCCTCAAGAGGCACCCGGCTCTTGCAAATAGAATGATCAGTGAGGTTTCGATGTTCAACTTGGAATCCACCAAGTGAAATCATGCCCGTTCACGGGTTCATCATTGAGATTCACTCAAAGAAAATATCATTCTACATTCAAAGTTAGCTAAAAAAAACAATAAATGACTAAAGGGGGTATTTATAGTTTCCCATTACAACATTTGCCAAGTTTCTGGTCCGCACTGCTCCACTGGTCTTCGCGATCGCGTGAATGGAATAGCAATCGCGTGGGCACTAAACTTCAGAGGTTCGCGATCGCGTCAAGGTGAGCGCAATCGCGCAAGGCAAATAACTTCTCTTCGCGATCGCGTGAGTGTGGTCGCGATCGCGCAGAGGAAATGTCTGGCGCCAGGCAGTGAGCTCAGAAATGCTGCCCTGTTTTGCCCTGTTGTGGCTCCTCTGTTTCCTGCACTGGTTTCAGCCCTGTTTCCACTTTGATTGAGCTTCAATGCATGGTCTTCAAGTGGTCTCCCGCGCCCATATCATCCATGCCATGACTCCCAGGCCAAGTGTAGGTGTCGATGCAATTTGGGCTGCATCATCCTCCCCTTCTTGAGAAAATTTCGTCCTCGAAATTAAGGCGTCCTTCTCCAAGGTAGCATCACCTACATCAAAAAGGCAACAAAAACAAAAGTTCCTACTACAAGAGTAGGTTAGTGCCAACGGTGTGGGAAAACACACTCTTATGGTATAACCAAGCATCAATAGCGCTAAAGAAGTCCATGTTCCTAGAGGAACTAGAATGTACTTGGTTTAACAAGGAAGTGCACCCAACACAAGAACAAACAAAGAGATCAATAGGGCACGGCACATGCAAGATTATGCTATCAAAATCCCTACAATCCCTACGTTCAAGAGTAGTGCACCAAGGCTTCCCACGATGCGAGTAGGCAAGTCCAACAAGAGTGAAGGTAAGTGGTGTGGAAAATTCACTCTTGTGATATAACCAAGTATCAATGCAAATCAAAAAGCTTATGTCTCCCAATGAGACAATAAGTCCTTGGCTCCCTAGTGACAAGCACTCACCAACATGACAAACAAAGAGATCAATAGAATATGGAACATTCAAGATTAAGCAATCAAAGTTCCTATGATCCCTAAGCTCATGATCAACACACCAAACCTTCAATGCAATATTTTCACAATGCGGCACAACGGTTTTGGCATGCTCAAGTCTCAAAGTGTGGTTAACATATGGGAGGGAATAGACATAGTAGAGCAACACACAATTAGCATCAAATACCCCACTCCCCTTCTTAAGAGCTCTCATACTCACACTAAGAGGTACCTCCTCACCTCCAATTTCATCCTCGAGACAACCCCCCTCACAAGGTAAGCTCCCAAGGAAGGCATTACTAATGGCCTCTTCATCATCATAACCCGCACCAACAAGGGTAGGG
The DNA here is from genome assembly GCA_037355625.1 of Petunia x hybrida. Classification (NCBI taxonomy): domain Eukaryota; kingdom Viridiplantae; phylum Streptophyta; class Magnoliopsida; order Solanales; family Solanaceae; genus Petunia; species Petunia x hybrida. The sequence goes on along the minus strand of JBBBVM010000516.1, from coordinate 164,607 downwards.
TCACTAGAAGATTCATCTACCTCACTCGAAGCTTCAAATAAGGAGTTGTCTATGGGATCAAATCCCTCGTACCACGGAGGTCCTATTTCATCCTCAACTCTAGCCCGATACAAATCGCCTTCACAATTAAAGATGCCTCCACGCAACAGGAATATAAAAGCATGCACCTCAATTTCATAGTCAAACAAAGGCATAGTATCAAGACTAGAATTTTCACCCTCACTTAAGGAGTCATCGTAGACAACCTTGTCCAACTCATGCAATTTGGACTCCTCAAGGTCACTCTCATCCTTACTACGACACACAAATCCACCAAAATCAATTATATCAACAAGGGTAGAGTCACATAACTCATCTTCCCCTTTATCAAATATGGGTGGGGCGTCATAACAAGTGTCACAAGCAAGGTCAACTAACACACTTTCACTAGAGGGAGGTTCTGTTAATACCGGGCTCACATCATGATGTGGCTTCTCATTCCTCTCTATTAGGTCACACGCAAACACAAGTTGACCATTAGACTCTTCACTAGTTGCAAGGTCAATATAGGCATCACAAGCAACAACTAGCTTTGAGTCTCCACGAGACAAGGGATTAACATGTTCATGAGAAGGAAAGGTAACACTTACATTTGAGTCGCTCCCGTGAGCACTCACACAGCTTGTAGTGTCGCATTCAATTCCTCCATCACGAAGTTCACAATGATGCCCTCCATCCTCTTGTCTTCCTTCCAAGGCAAACGGTTGAGGCTCCAATAGCTCGCCTCCAAGAGTACCTACACAAAAGCTATGGCAAGAAGAAAAGGATAACATATGGTTAGGACAAAGGGTGCCCTCACTCTCAATTTGTTTTTCCTCTCCTCCTCTTTCTTTCAATTCGCTCTCATGTGCAAGTGTGTGGGGATGAGGTCCAAGAATGTTATCACCTCGCTCACCTTTCCCCACTCCCTCATTCGCCATTGGTTGGCTCATAGGAGTAGTAGAATTACTCCTAGAGTGAGTAATTACATCTACTTGGGGATTGCCCAAGTCGTGGGGAATGCCCACTTGTTGGGGAATGCCCAACATTTCATCACTAGTACCTTCTTTGGTACCCTTTTTGACACTCGGGGCCCATTCTCTTTCAAGGCTCTCAAGCCTTTGGTCTAAAGATCTCACCTTGGCTAAGATGTAGGCCAAAGTGCTTACCGAGACCTTATTGGTCTCGTCAACGTCTCCGGCCATGTACCTACATAAATCAAAGACAAGAAGAGATTAGAGTAAAAACCTCACTCGCTCCCTCACTTTTGAATGTCACTCGGGTACACTCGTTTAGTGGTGGGGGATTTATCACTCAAGCTTGATCTCAAAGGCTTCCTCGTAGTTGAACAACCACCTCAATAACCACTCAAGTCACAAGAACCAAATACTCTTCGAGGTGAGTGGAATTGATGGGACTCGATGGGCGAACGACTTTATAAGTGAGCACTTGAGCCAAAAATATACTACGAGTCTTCTTTGAGCTCTACTCTCCTTCTAGGCACGAGTATCCTATTCGCACAAAGGATTAGTACTAATTAGGTAGGAGTGTTACCCTCAAAGTACTAACCAGAAGTGACGCGATCAAATGTGCAAAGATCGAATCGTCACTAAACGGATTCGGAATTGGATGACTTTTGGTTTGTGATCTACAAACTCACCATATTTGATGATACAATTGAAGTTTTGGTGAGCGGAAACTGTTACGAACACTTTGCGAACAATCTGTCCCAATTCAGGATTTCTGGAAAATTGAGAACCCTTCGCGATCACGTGAGGTTGCGCGCAATCGCGATGAACAAAGGGAGGAAGTTGACGCGATAGCGTGAAGCAGGGCGCGATCGCGCAGGCCTGCGTTCCAGAACCAGAACCTCGACTGCAAACTCAGTTTTTGGCACACAAATCACCCAAATTCAACTTGTTCAGTTCTAAAGCTTCCAAAGGGTGTTTTCAACTGAAGTGAACAATCCCCAATGGTTTTACCAATCAAACAACCAACAAACAACTTGTTTTTAAGAATTGGAGCAAGTTCTTCAAAATTTTCAAAAACTTCAAAGTTTCAAAACTTCGATTTTCATTCCGCTACTCCAAATGACGATATGGGGATATCAAAATGACGGGAAAACTATAAGGGTCAATCCCCGATACCAAACAACCAAGAATTCACAACATCGAACAAGTTCTAGCAAAATTTGTGAATTTTCAACTTTGAGATTTGATTTTGAAGATTTTCGATTCACAACTTCAAATCGTGTTTCGTGGGTATCAAATCAACAGGAATATGATAACAAAAATTCCCCAATAACAAACAACAACAAAATCGCAACAAGCAACGATTTCTAGCAATTTTTGTGATTTTCAAGTTTTGGGATTTTTTTGTGTTTTCTTCTAAACAAGAACAAACAACACAAACACAACAATGATAACAACCACAAGAACAAGACCGAGAATTCGTAAGAATGAAGCCTAGCCGTGCTCTGATACCAACTGTTAAGGGGCAAAATAGGCGGAAGCGACAAACGATATAAAAGTGCGGAAGCTAAAACAAGATAGGCGATATCGATGAAGATATCGAGATAAAAAGTAAGACGAGGCTTGAACGTTTACCTCAGTAGCACCGAGGAACTCGTCTCGATACACCCCGGGTGAAGTCAAGGATCACCTATACTATGCAACTACCCTAAAGAGGCACCCGGCTCTTGCAAATAGAATGATCAGAGAGGTTTCGATGTTCAACTTGGAATCCACCAAGTGAAATCATGCCCGTTCACGGGTTCATCATTGAGATTCACTCAAAGAAAATATCATTCTACATTCAAAGTTAGCTAAAAAAACAATAAATGACTAAAGGGGGTATTTATAGTTTCCCATTACAACATTTGCCAAGTTTTTGGCACTACTCCACTGGTCTTCGCGATCGCGTGAATGTAATAGCGATCGCGTGGGCACTAAACTTCAGAGGTTCGCGATCGCGTCAAGGTGAGCGCAATCGCGCAAGGCAAATAACTTCTCTTCGCGATCGCGTGAGTGTGGTCGCGATCGCGCAGAGGAAATGTCTGGCGCCAGGCAGTGAGCTCAGAAATGCTGCCCTGTTTTGCCCTGTTGTGGCTCCCCTGTTTCCTGCACTGGTTTCAGCCCTGTTTCCACTTTGATTGAGCTTCAATGCATGGTCTTCAAGTGGTCTCCCGCGCCCATATCATCCATGCCGTGACTCCCAGGCCAAGTGTAGGTGTCGATGCAATTTGGGCTGCATCACCTTTGAAGGTGTTCAGTCAGCCACACTTGCAATAATAAGTTACAACCCTCGAAGTACCGGGCCACATTCTTGCACCTTCCCAAGGCTCTAAGGATGTCAGCTAATATTATGGGAACCATAGTGCATGTCTTCTTCTTGATATCATGAAATAAAGCATGTGTGAAATGGACTATCTTTGTGTTGATCTCATAGTGCATTCGTTGTGGGAACACGACAACGCCAAAGAAAACCACCGCAAATGCAAAAATCCTCTTGCACTTCCAATCGTAGTGTGAAGCAAATTCCTCTTTGTGGTTTTCATAACTCTTTTCGTGACCAAATATATCATATAAGTGCATGCAACTGAACTTGGACTTTTGTAAAAATTCGGACACATCATTTGTTCGAAAACTGAATGCTTCACAAAACTCCTCTTCAGTAGGTTGACGCGGTATGATATTTCTAGTATCTTGCCATGTATGTTCCTTTCGCCTCAAACCCGGATCTTCAATGAAACCTCCTATTTCCTCCAAAAGAGGTGTCATCTTGAACTCCCCAAATCTAAAAACATTTCTATCATCGTCCCAAAAGCAAGTGGCGGCCTCAATGATGAATCTATTGGGTTCAACATCCATTAGTGAAGGAAAGTGACCCAATATTTTACTCAATTCAAATTGAGCAGCTTCTCCAAATTTCTATACTAAGCCCTTATCTCCCTTGAGATGTCAACGATCATGCCGAACCGATGGTAATCTTTGTGACTCATGGTAGCATACAAAAAAGAAAGTTGTCAGAAGCGACCCCTTTCTCATTTGAGAATAAATGGCGTACACTTGAGTTTGAGAATAACTCGTTTGAGTTTGGTTTAGATATGGTAAACTAAAGACTTGGGCATCGCCAGAGTCACAATTTTCTTAAAATGATATGATGCATGATCTTAGTAACGTCTCCACTAAGATTTGGGGCACTACTAGACCGGTTCTTTCAAGCGGACAACTTGAAAGTTGAAAGCTTACAAACTGCCAAAAGCTTCGCTATTTGGCTAATTTTGCAAGACCTTTGCTTAAGTGTTTATTTTGAGTGAGAAAAGGGGCGGCCATGGGTTCCACGCAACCGTCCCTTCCTATGGGCTCTAAGATTTAAGAGGGTGCCGGAGTGGCGGACGTTATGAATGATAATGTTAAGTAATTTACAATATATATAAAAAAATATAATACATTGATAAATTGTTGAAGTAAACAAAGAAAAAAACAAAAAAAAAAAACAAGTTAGTACACAATAATAATAAATAATACAAAATAAATAGATAATAATAGTAAAATCTCAAAAATTAAAGCTTGTTATTGTTAAGACTTTGGATGTCCCCAGCGGAGTCGCCATTCTGTCATACCCACATTTTGACCTAACTCGGAGTGAGTCAAGATTCGGGTTTGACTGAGTAATAAGATTGGAGTCGCCACCTAATATAAGTTTCTAAGGCGTATTAGGTCACCTAAACGTCTAAAGTGGGTCTTTCATTCAACATGTTCAATTCCAAAGATTCGAGGTTAAGAAGTCCAGGTGACTCGGGGAAGAAGGTGTTACGCACTTCCCCAAATCCCATAAAAAGTGGTTCCCGCCCGAGCAATTAATTTTTGAGATGTAAAAAGGCTACAGATAGACCATGCATTGCATTTATAAATTATATTACTAAAATGGAGGCTAGAATTGCAACTAATTTATTAAAAAGGGTCCATCTGCGCAAAACAGGTTAAAGGGGCAGTGCACAAAATTTCACCCAGTGCCCTCAATAAGACATGGTCTTACCTAAGTGCCGCCACTTGCAAGTGTTTTAAGTAAATGCCCTCCACATCATACCCCCTATGAAAGGACTATTTTGCCCCCAACTTGTTTAATTCACGCTGAAAGATTTCCTTCTCTCTTTCCCCATTCCTGGCCTCCTTCTTTCTTCTTTGTGTGGCCCCCAACTTGTTTAATTCACGCTAAAAGGTTTCCTTCTCTCTTTCCCCATTCCTGGCCTCCTTCTTTCCCCATTCCTGGCCTCCTTCTTTCTTCTTTTTGTGGCCCCCAACTTGTTTAATTCACGCTGAAAGGTTTCCTTCTCTCTTTCCCGATTCCTGGCCTCCTTCTTTCTTCTTTGTGTGCTGGAAATTTAGGATTTTTTTTCTTGTGTTTGCTTGATTCCAGTGATTTGAAGGTTTTTATTGCCTATGGCTATTAGATATTCATGTTTTGCATAGAGCTTAAAATCTTGACCATGGCCAAGAGTTGCATGACTTTCTCTGCAAGTTGCCTATTGCAGTAGAGTTTAAAGGCTTGGCTATTGCCAATACTTGCAGAGATGTTCCGTGTAATTTGTCGCTTCCACCAGAAATTACAGTCTTGGCTATTGCCAAGAGTTGCAGAGACTTTGTCTCCAACTTGTTCACTGCAGTAGAGGTAGAAGTCTTGGCAATTGTCAATACTCTTAGAGATTTTTAGTGTAAGGTCCCCCTTGCCAGAACTTAAAGTCTTGGCTATTGCCAAGAGTTGCAGAGATTTTTTCTGCAAGTTTTGCACTGCAATATAGGTAAAAGTCGTGGCAATTTCCAATACTTGCAGAGACTATTTGTACAAGTTGCTCTTTCCACTAGAGTTTAAAGTCCTGGCAATTGTCAATACTTGCAGAGACTATTTGTACAAGCTGCCCCTTCCGCTGGAATTTAAAGTGTTCTCTACAACTATTGCCAATACTTTAGAGATTTTTCAATGTAAGTTTCCCTTTGCAGAAGAACTTAAACTCTTGGCAATAGTTGCAGAGAACTTTACCCTTGCAACTTGAAGAAATCTTACGTTGAATCTTCTCATAACAGAGCAATCTGTAAAAGGAATGGGGTTTTATGGTTTTCTTGATCGCGTGAATGGAGAAAAGGAAGGGGAGGGACTGGTGCGCGTCTTTTTATTTGTTTTTAGGGGTATTTTGGTCCGAAAAAAATTTCATTAAACTAATGAGGGAATTTTACTAAACATCTGTTAGTGAGGGCATTTTGGGAAACTATTGCTTCCGGTAGCATATTTTTGCAAATCAACCGGGGCAGTGAGTAGTTAAGTATTGGGCCTACTGAATTTGCAGAAACGACCTAAGCCCAATGCCTAATCGCACGTTTAGCCTCAGGTTTTGCAAACATTAAATCAGTTAGGGTAATATCGCGAGAACTGCTTCAAAATAGTATATTTATGCGATTTCAGTGTTTAACGTAATTTGCAAAAATAGCCAGTTTTTGAAAAAGCATTTTCAGATTTTGATGAAAAACCAAATTGAGGTTGTATTTTCAAAGAAATATTAGCCATTTAGGGTCGGTATGACTTGACATTAATTGTCGAGCCCTAACTTTAATGGCTATTTGATTTTGGGGTCCGTTCTAAAAAAATTTAGGCGTAGAAGGGCTGTTTTGAGAAAAAGGGTACACGAAAACAATCAAATGCACCAAAGGGCTGCTATACATAATAATATACATATATATAACATGCAAATACATGAATTGAATGTTGATATTTTAGAAAATACATATAAATACTTGTATAGTTGACCCCAATAACTTATACTCCCTTATACACTATTAGATTAGTGTATAGGAGATTAAAGTAGGTTGAAAATGAGTTTAATACACATAGAGGCCAAGTTTAAAAACTTTTTTTGGGCCTGTATCGTTTATGCAAAAGAGGGGCAGTTTAGTCTTGCAGAAATAGTTCAGATTTTAGCATGCCTTACACAAATATCCCCTGTTTATCAAAAATCGCAGATTTTTAAATTTACACGCAGAAACGGTTTTAAAATTTGATTAAGTATGCTGGATTGCATCGACTAAGCGTGAGATGACCCTGTGTTAAAAGATATGATGCAAGCATATAGGAGGAAAGGATAGTAATGGCCCCTAGGTAGCCAAATACACAGTCTCATGACTGTACAACCTGTTTAAGATGAATACAGGCAGGGAATGATCCTAATAAATACAAACACAGGGGAAACCTACAAAAGGGGAATAAAAAGGGACAAGAAATAGTGCCCTGTGTGCACTTTGAGCCAAGCCTGTATAGGCCCGATATTCATTGACAAAGGTGTCTTAACCAGGCTATGCCAAGCAACTAAACCACCTGTAAATTAACCCTGGTGCAGCCCTAAGGCTATCCACACATGCTGCATAAAAAGGTTAGCAAAGAGGCAAATATAGAGCCCCCAAACAGATGCATACAGAGATAGGGCTCATCTAAGGAAGTTCCAAACATAAGCAGTCAAGTAGAAGAACAAGTGAGGGTGCAGGACATGTCTTTTACCTTTTTTACTAGATTAAAAACAGGGAGATAGCAGCAGTACAGATAAGGCAGAGTTTCCTTCCCAGATAAATGTCCAGAAAGGATGAGAGAGTGTTCCATAGGTGAAAGCACAATGTTTTGCTTTTGCTTTTTTCAGTTTTTGTGTAAGGAAGTGTATGCTTATGAAGTGTGTGTGTGTGATGTCTTAGAACTTTCCAGTGAATTTGAAGGGTATTGGTTTAAATAGGTGTGATAGGAAGCCCTAGTTCTAACGGGTAAAAGCTTTAGAAGGCAAAGGAATATTGTTTCCCACAATAAGGACAGTACTATTAGGTGTCCCTTTCAAAAATAGCTCAATCAGACCCAAGTTTTAAGGTAAACAAGATCGTAAAATAAGGAGGAATCCCCTCCTTTTGACAATAATACATCATGGTTCTAAAAATATCACACAAACAGGGCTTAGGCAATTTTAGGTTTGAAATCATGACCTGTCCTAACAGATTTTCATTAGAATCCCCTAATTGATACCCTATTTACCAAAAACAGTTTTCCATTCCAATTATCAATCAAAGATTTCAAATTTACCATATTATGATCCCTATAATCATGCCAAATCAAACTACCATTTCAGTTTTCTAATTTAGAAAAGTTGTATGATCATGCATTTTAACAAAATAAAGTGCTAAGTACACTGTTAAGGATGAACACATTGTTGAGGGTGTTAAACCATAACCTAATAATGATGACAAGGAACATAGGCCATGAAGGTATCAAATCCAGGCACACAAACAGTTTAAGAACAGGATTCTACTTAACCTAACGAATTAAAAGTGAAATTACTAATCGTGAAGTCTCCTACCTTAATTAAATAACTAATAACAATTAACAATACTACACTCAGATGAAATTAGGCAAATTCAGGCATATGAACAAGTATCATTGTTAAAATAGTAAAATAAACTAAGGCTGACGATTTAGTGAATTTTATGCTAATTAATTAATCAATTGATCATGTTAACATGCCAAAAGACGAGGCAATTTCAAGTTTAACATCATTTAGATCCAGGAACAATTAGGAAAACAAAAAGATTTTAGGATTACCCGTTTGCACCGGATCGGGTCAAAGTTAAATCAACTTCCAACGAATATGCAGAGGGGACTTTCCCTCATCGCGATAGTCGCGTTCAGGTATTGCTCAGGCACCGTCAGTGATTCTTTTCCGGTGACAGTCACATTGGGGTTGTATTTCGACTTCGTCGAACAAACAAACCATTTCGAGGGTTTTGTAACGGAGGTCGAGAGGAACAAAGGGGTGCCATTAGTTTCTTGTTTCAATGGCAGGAGTGGCCGAAAAATGGTCGTGGCAGTGGTGACGTTAGGGTTCGTGTGAGAGATAAATAGGGGGAAGGGCAGCTGAGGGTTGAGGGAAATGAGATGGAGAAGTAGGGTTTCAGGGGTTGGGGTATAATTAAAAAAGTAAAATAAGGTTTTGGCCGTTGGATCAACCATTTAGATGGTCAATATGAAGCCACGTCGACATGACGTGGCGATGATATGGATAAGTGAGGTATGAGGTGTACAAAGCTGAAGTTTATATATATGCGTATAAAAGGGTACATTTTGTGTATAAATGTGTATAAATGCCTAAAAATATATAGGAAATTGTATAAAAAATACTCGTAAAATTATAGAAAATTCAGAAAAATGATTTTGAGAGCTAAATAGCTAGGGAAGCCTATTATCTTAAAATTTTAAAATAATTCGTGCAATTTTGCTAGAATAGGAATAATTACCCAAAAAATTGTAATTAAACGTGCAAATTTTGTAAATAGTCGTAGTTTGTGCTAGTGTCTTTAAAATAGCCTAATTGATGTGTTTATGTGAAATAATGATTTTGAATAGGGGTGAGTGAGGGTAATTATATGGTTATCAATACAATTTCGTCTAAAGAATGGCTATTGAAACAGGAGGGACAAAATTAGGTGTCAACAGCATACAACTCCTTGTCATACGTAGAGTAATTCAAGGTTGCACCCTTCAACTTTTCACTAAAGTAGGCAATGGGTTTCCCATCTTGCATGAAAACACCTCCAATACCCACCCCCAACAGCATCCCATCTTGCATGAAAACACCTCCAATACTCCTCTCATGAGATACAGTCGTAGGAGTAGGCCAATCCCTGATGGCTTCAACTTTTGACTCATCTACCTCTAAACCATTTTAACTAACAACAAAGCCAAGAAAGAAAAGCTTTTCAACACAAAAGGCACACTTCTTAAAATTGGCATAGAGCTTTTTGGCACTTAGCACTTCAAGAACTTTCCTTAAATGGATAACATGATCATCTATTGATTTGCTATATATCAAGATATCATTAAAATAGACAACCACAAACTTGTTGATAAATGGCTTTAAGACATGGTTCATCAATCTCATAAAAGTGCTAGGTGCATTGGAGAGACCAAAAGGCATCACCAACCATTCATAGAGACTAAACTTGGTCTTGAATGCGGTTGTCCACTCATCACCTAGTTTTATTCGGATTTGGTGGTAGCCGGACCTAAGATCAATCTTAAAAAAGACACTAGAACCACTCAATTAATCAAACATGTCATCAAGTCTAGGAATGGGATGACGATACTTTACCGTTATCTTGTTGACCGCACGGCAGTCAACACACATCCTCCATGTACCATATTTCTTTAGAACAAGGATCACCGGTACGGCACACGGACTCAAGCTTTCATGCACCAAGCCTTTGTTGAGCAACTCATCCACTTGCTTTTGCAACTCTTTAGTATCTTTGGGATTGCTCCTATAGACCGGCTTGTTTTGAATTTGGGACCTCGGGACAAATTCAATTTGGTGCTCAATGCCTCTCAATGGAGGAAGACCACTAGGCATCTTATCCGGGAACATGTCCTCAAAAACCATCAAAACATTCTCAATAGCACAAGGCACAGGGCTAGGGTTATAGCATAATCACAATCGAAATTTAAAACCATACCTTTGTGTACTAGGAAAATGAGCAATTTGGTGCCATCATTACCTCTCAAGTACTCACCCGGTTGCATTATGGCACAAATGCCACCGGTAGAAGATGGAGCAGTCTTTTGACTCTCGGCCAAAGGCCTAGTCTCCATGGGGAACTTAGCTTTAGCCGCTTCTTTCAATTCCCTCATTTGCCTATAGTCATTACTTACTTGCTTAGGCGTCAAGGGATTGAGCACATACTTCTTGCCCACATGCTTATCCGTGTAAGTTTTGGCTCGGCCATCATGAACCACACTCCAATCATATTGCCAAGGCCTACCAAACAAGAGGTGGAAAGCTTGCATTGGCACCACATCAAACATGAGCTCATCTTGATAGTTCCCAATCTTGAACTTTATCAAGACTTGCTTCACCACCTTCAACTCCCCACATTCACTTAACCATTGCAAACGGTAGGGGTTTGGGTGTTTAAGGGTAGGCAATTTCAATTGTGACACCAAAGATTGGCTCGCGACATTAGCACAATTGCCTGAATCAATAATCATAGAGCACACTTTTCCCCTCACTCTACATCTAGCATGGAACAAGTTCTCTCTTTGCACATCCACTTCCTCCTCACTCACCATGGCACTCAAACTATGATGTATGATGCAATCCAAATTGGCCTTAGGTCCTAACCAACACGAGCCAACCAAGGAGGATGCAATGACGCACGGGTAAGAGCTTCGGAGATGAGTCAAAGGCCGCAAGCCACAGATTCCGTGAAGGAGGAGCGCCCCAAGCACAAGGAGGAGTGCGCAAGAGCATGGAGGAGCGCCCCAAGACGCTCTTCAGTGAAGTAGGAGCGCCCCAAGAAACTCTTCAGTGAAGGAGGAGCACCCAAGGCTACTCCAGAAAGCAGGCGAAGCGCCTCAATATCTAGAAGGAGCGCCTACATAGCTTGACCAGTGAAGGCCCCAGGCGGAGCGCCTCAAATCCAGGTGGAGCGCCAGGCATTCTTGATCAGTGAACAATTGAGGCAGAGCGCCTCACAACAAAGGCGGAGCGCCTGACCTTGGACGGGATTTTTGTGTATTTCTTTCTATTTTGATCCTGCGTAGTCTTTTATATTTTAATCCAACTTGAGGGATATTTTTACATTTCACACTATGTTAGGAGGGACTATAAATACATCCCTTAGGTCATTTAGTTCATTACCTAGTTTTGAACATTGAATAGAGAAGAAAGGAAAGAGAGGCATTTCCTTCTTTGTAGAAGCTTATGCTTCATGTATCTCTTTAAACTTGGAATGCATGGGAGGTCATCCTAGTATGATTCCTTGAGAGGTTCAAGTCTCTCTTTCTCCCTTGGAATCAATTTATGTATGTGAGTGTGATTCATTCTTTCTTATATTTCTATTCTCCCAAATATTAACTTTCTTATTATCTCGTTTTATTGCTTCCGCTTGTATCTTTTTAGCTTCCGCGTATTTTAGATTGCATCAGTTGGTATTAGAGCACTATATTTTGTTCTTACAAAGCCTCGATCGTGCCATTTTATCTTTGTGTTTTTTGTTTTAGTGTTCTTATTATTCTTATCTTGAAAAGAAGAAAAAAAATTGAAAAAATTGAAAACTACAAAAAAAATTCATAGATCGGATTGGACTTGATTCCCCAAGTGTTAAAAGTTATTGGGGATTGATATATAATGAAATCTCGTTGTTTTGGTACCCCCATATCACGATGGTGTTACAGATTGAAATTTGAAAAAATCCAAAATTTTGAGCGGATTGAAATTTGAAAAAATCCCAAAATTTTTAAAACCCTTAAAATCGCTTCAAACTTTAATCGAAGCTTGTTGTTGTTTGTTTGGGGTTAAAAACCACTAGGGATTGTTTAGAATAGCTGAATACACCTTTGGGTACCTTTGGAGTTGAGAAACGGGTAGGAATCGTTGGAAAAATTTGGTGAAAACGGGCAAACCCGTTCTTGGAAGTTGCTGAAAACACCCTTGGGCGGAGCACCTAGCCTTGGGCGGACTGCCAAGCTTCATATGCAGTAGCGAATGTAGGCAGAGCGCCTCCCCTTCTAGGCGGAGCGCCTGACCCTGTCTCAGCTTTCGGGTAGTTTGTTTCCTAGGTTTTTTGCTCGTTCTTTGCTTCCAAACTTCTTGGTTAGTGTTTCTAGGGTAATTGTCCTACTCCATTGACACTAGCTCTTAAGCTTATAGGATCTTGTGTGTCTTGAAGTTTTCCCTTAAAGTCGTAGAACCTTCTTGACTTCAAGTGCGCATTTAAGTAGCCGTCCATACATAGAGTCACATAAAATCCATTCCGAACCAATGCTTGGACGTACTAGTTGTTGATCTTTCCACCGTGGTTCCTAAGAGAATGAGGCAATCCTTGAGTGGAAAGAGGCTTGAGTGGTGAGAGTAATAGAGTGTGGTCACAAAATCCAACGACCTTGAGTGTATACACGAGCGGAAAGAAAATTGAGTTCTCATATTTCGAGTGATACATGTGAGGATTGAATTTGTGAGGTCCTTTGCTCTTTGTTGTTGCAACTATGTCCTCGGATGAAGAATGTGGGGGCTCTGACTCGTGTGGAGACGATGGAGACTATGGTTCCTATGATGGTGATGATGGGTTTTGTTGTGTTGATTCGGGAAACCATGACTCGTATGGTGATGAAGCGGGTTACTATGATGATCATGAGACTCATGAAGACTATGAAGCTTGTGAAGATGAATGTGAAGACTCTTATGCTTATAGTTAAGAAGTCGAAGATGGTAACGCTTCGAGGTTTGATATTCCTACTTACTTTTCTTGTGATGAATTTGAATATGAAAATAGTGACATGGAGAATGTTGATGAAGAATGTTATAGAGATTATTCATGTCCATCTTCTTCTTTTTTGTTGCTCCATGTAAACAAGAGGATAGTAGAAGTCTTTCCATTTGGGATGGGAAGAAGTGGTGGTTGTTCTATGGGAAAGGGGAAGCTTGCATCTTCTAGTTGCGCTAAACGGCGTAATGCTTCTAATTCCCATATGAAGGGAGACTTGAGAAAAGGTGTTGCTCTTACTACAAAAGTCTTGTATTATTCTATCAATGTCGTGAGGGGTATGGGTAGTTGTAGTAGGAGTGCTGCTATTGGCTATGGAACCAAGAGGAGGGGAGAGAGTTCTACCACACTCCTATCTCTTCGAGGAGATCTTATGGGTTCCATGGTGAGACTCCTTCCTCGACTTTCAACAACGCATCCAATGTTGGAAGAGTGACGGGAAGTGGAAGTTACTCTTGCAATGTTACTAGTAGAGCAGGGATAAGGGAGACCTAAGTTGATAGTGTTGAGACTCTTAGGCTTTCAAGTTCTTGCTTGGATGTAAATCTACAAAACTTGGGTAGGCGTAGGTTTGTTGTTGAGGTAAATGGGTATGAGGGAAACTTGCTAAAAATTGGTGAGACCGATGCCAATTGCATTAGCACCTCTTTGACTCATAGGATAAGGATACCATGCCATGAGCTAGAACATCCTTATGTGTATAATAGAGTGTGGGTTTCCAAAGAACCTCGGGTGCTCATATCTCTTAAGAGTTATGAGGGTTATGTTTGGTGTGATGTGTATCCCAAGCGACATATTGATATATGGCTAGGTGAGCCACGGTTGCATGACAAGAGGGTGTGATATAATGTTATATATGATGCGTATTTTGTGGGAACGGGTCAAAAAGTCTATGATTTTACCCCTTGCCGGGCAAGACAAGTTGCCTACTAGTGCACATTCTTTGCCTATTCAAAAGAGCAAGGAGCGAAAACTTCATTCCATGATTGAAATGGTGCAATCAAGGTGTCCTACAATCACAAGAAATGGTGGGACAAATGCAAGTAAAAGGTTGACAACTGTCAACAAGGTGAACCCAAAACCACAAGATTCAAAATCAATTAGTTCACCAAAGAAGAAGGAGACATCAAGTGATCAGTTTCTAAGTCCTAGATTCCGGGTTGATGTAAAGAGTCCGCCTACTCCGGCTAAAGGCATTCTTGAGCCTCGTCCCAACTCGCCCGAATATGATAGACAAAAGATTGAGAGGAGTAAGGGAGTGACCGGTGACAACTCTCAAGTATAAAAATGAGAGGTTGTGTTGAGTGATATGAGTGAGTTCACCCGAATCTACATCCGACCTTGAAAAGAAAATAAGGAAAAAGAGAGAGGGAAAAAGAATCATGGAGAGTGAGGGAACCCCTTATTCTAACACTAACTCTTTATCTTCTTCTTCTACTTGTGTGAGTTTTTGTGTAGGTATTCTTTGAGGCAAATGATGGAGCCTCAAATCATGTTCCAAGATAAAAAGACAAGGTGAAGATGATTCAAAATGTGAGCTACAAGGAGGAGGAGCGGCTGCCCACTGATGCTAGGCGGGGCGCCTAGTGCTGTGAATCCCCATCCGGGTTTTTGCTCTATTTTGTTGTGTAATTACTACTATAGTCCTAAGTGACTTCTATTGTTTTAATTAGACTTAGGGGCTTTTAGTCATTTCACTTAGGAGTGTGGGAAAACTATAAAAGCCACACTTAGCCTTTCATTTCATTAGTTAGCCATTGACAGAAGATAGAATTTAGAGAGAACGTTGAAGAGGTCGAGCCCTTCGAGTTTGAAGCCTGAGGCTTCGTTTATCTATGTACTTGGAACCTATGGGAATCGACACCTAGTTGAGTCCATTGTAAGGTTCAAGTTTCCCTTTTTCCCTCTTGAATTCGATCCACGTAATTGAACTGAATTCGTTTCTTTCTTCTAATTTCTTGCCTTCCTAGTCTCGATTTCTTGTTTATCTCGTTTACTTGCTTCCGCATATCGTATGTTTTAGTTTTCGCTATTTTGTGGTGCTATATTACACAACAAAATAGAGCAAAAACCCGGATGGGGCTTCACAGCACTAGGCGCCCCGCCTAGCATCAGTGGGCGGCCGCCCAGGCATGGTGGCAGAGGGGAGGCGCCAGCCTCAAGAGAGGAGGCGCTCCGCCTCAGAAAGTCCAGAGAGCTGCACTCCACTAGGCGGTCCGCCTGGTTTTCAGGGCGGTCCGCCTCTTCCTGTAGCTTCTTGAGGCTCCTCAATTTGTGTCCCTTGAGCCTCTCCTTTGGTGCCTATGTGCTCCTCCTTCCTTGGCGCTCCAACGTATGATCGTCAAGACGTTTCCGGAGCCCTTGACTTGTATCCTTTGTGCTCTTCAAGCTTCGCTCTTGATGGTTGGGAACTAGGCCAATTTGGACTGCATCATCCTCCCCTTCTTGAAAGGATTTCGTCCTCGAAATCAAACCATCAACACCTACATCCAAAACAAGCACAACCAAAATTTCCTACTTCACAAGTAGGTTAGCTTAACAAGAAAAGTTCAAATTGTGTGGAAAACACACTCTTGTGATAGAGCCAAGCATCAATACCAATTAAAAAGCGCACGTTCCCAAAGGAAACAATAAATTCTTGGCTCACAAAGAACAAGCACTCATCATCAAAACAAGCAAAGAGATCAAAGTCATGCAACATATAGCAATCAAATGTTCTATGACCCCTAAGCTTACTATCATCACACCAAGCCTTCAAATCAAATTTATCACAATGTGACACATTGGCTTTGGCATGTCCAACACTCAAGGTGTGCTCAACATATGGGATGGAGTAAGTAAAGTAGTTCAATTCACAACTAACATCGACTACTCCACTCCCCTTCTTAGTAGCACTCTTACACACACCGAGAGGTACCTCCTCACCTCCAAAGTCTTCTCCAAGACAACCCTCGTCACTAAACAAACTCCCAAGAGAGGTCTCAAACAAAGGATTATCTATAGAGTTAGGCATTCCATTCCATGGAGGTCCAAATTCACACTCTACTCTAGCTTGATACAATTCACCATTTTTATTGAAGTCGCTCTCATACAAAGGATTAGTATAGGCACACTTCTTGATTTCATTAGCAAGCAAGGGTGAAGTTCTCAAACTAGAGACAACATCTACACTCGAGGAGTCATCGAACACAAGTCGATCTATCTCATTTTCAAGAGACTCCTCAAGGTTACAACCTTCCTCACTACGACACAAGATACCACCACTAGCAAATAAGTAATCAAAGGGAAGAATAGGGTAATCATGCAATTCATCTTCTCCTTTATCAAACATGGGTGGGGTGTCATAACAAGGCTCACATACAAGGTCAACTACAACATCTTCACTAAAGAGATGTTCAATGAAAACCGAGCTCACATCATGATGTGGCTTTTCAATCCTCTCAACTAGTGGTTCATTTTCACACACAGGTTGACCAAATGGCTCTACACTAGTTGCAAACACATTATATTCATGCAACTCATCAACTAGTATAGAGTTTTCACAAACAACATTTCAAGACAAGGAAGTTTCATGCTCAAGGGAGGAAGAACTAACACATACCTTTGAAGGGTCATGAATGTCTCCACCTCGTAGCTCACATTCGGCATCTCCTTCACCTTGTCTGTCCATCACGGAACATGGTTGAGGCTCCATCGGTTTGCCTCCATGAATACCTACACAAGTACTCAAACAAGTAGAGGAAAAAGAAAAAGGGTTAAGGTTAGAATAAGGGGTGTCCTCACTTTCAATTTTTCTTTTTCCCTCTTTCTTTTCCCTCATTTTTTTTCCAAGGTCGGGTGTAGATTTGGGTGGTGACAACCCACTCATATCACTCATCACAATCTCTCCTTTTTCCACTCTAGAGTTGTCACCGGTCGCTCCCTTACTCTTCTCCATCTTTTGTCTCTCAAATTCGGGTGAGTTGGGACGAGGCCCAAGAATACCCATAGCCGGAGTAGGTAGACTTTTCAGATCAACCCGAAATCTAGGACTTGGAGACTCATCACTTGACGTCTCCTTCTTCTTTGTTGGTGAACCACTCGGCTTTGGAAGTGGCTTCGGGCTCACCTTTATGACATTTGTCAACTCTTTTGTAGCACTAGTCCCACCATTGCTTGTGTTTGTAGGACTTCTTGTTTGCACCCTTTCAACCATGGAATGAAGTTCTTGCTCCTTGCTCCTTTGCATAGCTAAGGAAGGTCTACTAGTGGGCACTTGGCTCTTCGCCCGGTAAGGCACAAAGTCATAGACTCTTTGCCCTACGCCTACAAGATACGCATCCTTCGCCACACTATATTGCACCCTCTTATCTTGCAACCATGGCTCACCTAGCCAAACATCAACATGTTGCATTGGATACACATCACACCACACATAACTACTATAATTCCTATGAGATAGAAGTACCCGAGCCTCCTTGGAAACCCACACTCCCTCATACTCATAAGGACTCTGATGCAACCCAAAATGAGCGGAAGCTAAACACGACACAAATATGCGGAAGCGATAAAAAAAGATACGAGATAATGAAGATATCGAGAAATTCAAGACTAGGAAGGCAAGAAATAGAAGAAAGAATCGAATTCAATTCATTAACATTAATTGAATTCAAATGGGAGAAAGAGAAACTTGAACCTTACAATGGAATCTAACTAGATGTCGATCTCCATAGGTTCCAAGTCGAGACATACACGAGCCTCGGGCTCAAACAAGACGGGCTCGGCCTCTTCAATGTTCTCTCTCAAAATTCAATCTTCAACAATGGCTAACTAATGAAATGAAGAGCTAATGTGCTATATATACATTTACATTGAATATTGGACAAAAATGGCCCTTGAAGCTGATTCTGATACGCTGCTCAACATTAAGCCTTCGCGATCGCGCAAGGACTTATGCGATCACGCAGAACAACATCTAAAGCATCACGATCGCGCAACACGGCTCACGATCACGCAGTACTCCAGCTTCCTCAACGTCGCCTTCGCGCAGGGCATTCCACTCCTCATCGCGATCGCGCAGGTACGGACGCGATCGCGAAGAACATTTGTTCTTCCTCAGGCAGTGAGCTCCCAGTGTGCTCCCCTATTTTGCCCTGTTTTGGGCTGCCCTATTTCCTGCACTGTTTTCCTCCGTCCTCGGCCCTCCATTGCATGATCTTCCAAGACGTTCCCGGAGGCCTTGACTCGTATCCGTTGTGCTCTCGAGCTTGGCTTTTGATTGTTGTCGTTTAGGCCATTTTATACTGCATCATCCTCCCCTTCTTGAAAGGATTTCGTCCTCGAAATCGAACCATCAAAACCTACAATCAAAACAAGCACAACCAAAAACTTCCTACTTCACAAGTAGGTTAGCTCAACAATAATAAGTGCAAGTGGTGTGGAAAACACACTCTTGTGATAGAGCCAAGCATCAATACCAATTAAAAAGCGTATGTCCCCAAAGGAGGCGACATAGTCTTGGCTCGACAAGAACAAGCACTCATTGTCAAAACAAGCAAAGAGATCAAGGATATGCATGTAGCAATTAAATTCCCCACGACCCCTAAGCCCATGACCAACACACCAAGCCTTCAAATCAATTGTATCACAAAGTGACACATCGGCTTTGGCATGCTCAACGCTCAAGGTGTGCTCAACATATGGAATGGAGTAAGTAAAGTAGTTCAATTCACAACTAACATCGACTAATCCACTCCCCTTCTTAAGAGCATTCTTGCACACACCGAGAGGTACCTCCTCACCTCCCAAATCAACTCCAAGACAATCCTCCTCACTAGTCAAACTCCAACGGAAAGTCTCTAAAATAGGTTCTTCATCATTATAGTCCACACAACTAAGGCTAGGACCACTAGAAGAAAGGTCAACACGACCAATATCAAGACTACTCTCCTCACTTGGAGTTCCAAACGTTGGATCATCCATAGAGCCTAACTTTACAAACCATGGAGGTTCGACTCTACTACCGACCCTAGTCCGATACAATTCACCACCACAAATGTGATTGCCTTCAAACAAGAGAAATGTAAAGGCATGCACCTCAAATTCATGGTTACACAAAAGCATAGAATCAAGACTAGGTCCTTCACTCTCACTCGAGGAGTCATCGAAAATAAATCGATCCATCTCACACTCTAGAGACTCCTCAAGGTCACATCCATCCTCACTACGACACAAGGAACCACCGCCATCAATTAAGCAATCAAAGGGAAGAATAAGATCATCATGCAATTCATCTTCTCCTTTATCAAATATGGGTGGGGTGTCATAACAAGGTTCAAAAACAAGGTCAACTTCAACATCTTCACTAAAGAGAGGTTCAATGAAAACCGAGCTCCCATCATGGTGTGGCTTTTCAACCCTCTCAACTAGTGGTTCATTTTCACACACAAGTTGACCCAAACGCTCTTCACTAGTTGCGAACACATTATATTCATCAAAATCATCAACTAGTATAGAGTTTTCACACACATTATCACAAGACAAGGAAGTATCATGCTCAAGGGAGGAAGAACAAACACGTACCTTTGAGTGGCCATTTTGCTCACTCAACGCACTTGAAGTGTCATGAATGTCTCCACCTTGTAGCTCACATTTGGCATCGGCTTCACCTTGTCTTTCCATCACGGAACATGGTTGAGGCTCCATCGGCTTGCCTCCAAGAATACCTACACAAGTACTCACACAAGTAGAAGAAAAAGGTAAAGAGTTAAGGTTAGAATAAGGGGTGTCCTCACTGTTTTTTCCCTCTTTCTTTTCCCTCATTTTTTTTCCAAGGTCGGGTGTAGATTCGGGTGGTGACAACCCACTCACATCACTCAGCACAACCTCTCCTTTTTCCACTCGAGAGTTGTCACCGGTCGCTCCCTTACTCTTCTCTATCTTTTGTCTCTCAAATTCGGGTGAATTGGGACGAGGCCCAAGAATACCCATAGCCGGAGTAGGTGGACTTTTTACATCAACCCGGAATCTAGGACTAGGAGACTCATCACTTGACGTCTCCTTCTTCTTCGTCGGTGAACCATTTGGAATTGAAACTTGTGGTTTCGGGTTCACCTTGTTGATGTCTATCAACCCTTTTCTAGCACATGTCCCACCATTGCTTGTGTTTGTAGGACTTCTTGTTTGCACATTGTCAACCATGGAATGAATTTCTTGCTCCTTGCTCCTTTGCATAGCTAAGGAAGGTCTACTAGTAGGCACTTGGCTCTTCGCCCGGTAAGGCACAAAGTCATAAACTCTTTGCCCTACGCCCACAAGATACGCATCCTTCACCACACTATATTGCACCCTCTTCCCCTCCAACCACCGGTCACCTATCCACACATCAACATGACGCATGGGATACACATCATACCAAACAAAGCATTTATAGTTCCTATGAGATACGAGTACCCGAGCCTCCTTAGAAACCCACACTCCATCAAACTCATAAGGATGCTCTAGCTTATGGCATGGTATCCTAAGCCTATCAACCAAAGAGGTGCTAATTCAATTGGCATCGGTACCACCAATCTTGAGCAAGTATCCTCCAATACCATCTACCTCAACAACGAACCTACATCTACCCAAGTTTTGTAGATTTGCATCCAAGCGAGAACTTGAATGCCCACAAGTGTCAACTCCGACAACTTGGGTCTTCCTTATCCCTCCACTAGTGGCATCACCACTAGAACAATCTCCACTTCCCGTCACTCTCCCAACATTAGCAAAGTTGTTGGAAGTCAAGGAAGGAACCTCGCCATGGAACCCATAAGTGCCTCTCGCCTTGGTTCCATAGCCCATAGTACTACTCCTACTACAACCATCCACGCCCCTCACGGCACATAACCCCCTTTGTAGCAAAAGCAACACCATCTATAATACCAACCTCCACATGGGAATTAGAAGCATTAGGCCGCTTAGCGTTCCTAGAAGACGCAAGCTTCTTCTTTCCCATGGAACAATCACCACCACCTCCCATACTTATGGAAGGTCCTCCACTACTCCGTTGTACTCCATTAGAAACACCAAGAGAAGATGCATAAGAACAATTCATATACTCAACATCATCATCAACTCTATCTATGTCACTATCATGCTCTAATTCATCACAAGTAGAGTAAGTAGGATCAATATACCTTGAAGCGTCACCATCTTCGATTTCTTGACTAGAAGCATAGGCATCATCACAATCTTCATCACAAGCCTCATAGTCTTCATCAATCTCACGATCATCATAGTGAACCGCTTCATCAACATAGGAGCCATGGCTTCCATCATCATAGTAATGGCCATCATCACCCTCATAGGAACCATAGTCTCCATCATCACCATACGAGTCATAGCAACTAGCATCATCGCCACATGAGTCACAATCTACTCCATCATCATTGTCCGACATTGTTGCAATCACCAAAGAACAAAACCTCCTGAAAGTCACTCCCTCAAGTGTATCACTCAATATATGTACACTCAAGAGCGAGGCCTTATCAACTTGGGAACCAAGGTAATCACAACTAGCATGTCCAAGTTAATGTTCGGAGTGGAATTAATGAGACTCGATATACGGACGGCTATTTAAAGTGCGCACTTGAGGCCAAAAGGAGTTCTACGACTCTTCTTTGAATTCTAATCTCCTCTACGCACGAATACCTAATACGCTAAAGGATTAGTGTCTTTCAAGTAGGCCAATTACCTTCAAAACACTAACCAAGAGGCATGGTAGAAAACGGGACACAAAAGATTCGACTCGAATTGGAACCAAACGGATTTAGAATCGGATGAAATTTTGTTTGTGATCTACAAACTCATCATAGTTAATGGTCCAATTGGAGTTCATTAGAAGTCGTTGCGAACATTCTGTCTAAAACTGGAATTTTCTGGAAAAACTGTGCTTCGCTATCGCGTGCAAGGAGTAGCGATCGCGAAGGCGAAAGCTCTCCTCAGCGCGATTCCGCTAGACCTCGCACGATCGCGCAGGTCTGCAGTGCAGAACCAGAATCCCGACTGCAACTTCAGTTTTTGGCACACAAAACAACCCCAACTCGACTTTTACTCAGGCCCAACGATACCCAATGGTGTTTTCAACTATAACAACCAATTCCCAATAGGTTTAAACCTCTAACAAAGCTTCGATTCAAGTTTGAAGCGTTTTCAAGAAATTTTCAACTTTTGGATTTGATTTTCGAGTTTGAGAATCGTAACACCAAAACACGGGATATATGTATCAAAACGACGGGAATACAATAAGTAACAAACCTCACTACTTTTTAACACTCGAGGATTCGTATCCAACCCGCTCGACCAAATTTTGTCAAGTTTTCTAGTTTTTCAATTTTTTTGTTTTTCTTCAAATTTCAACAACAAACAACAACACAATAACGATACTAACACATGGAACAAGGAACGGGGGTTTGTAAGAACAAAACCTGAGCCTTGCTCTGATACCAACTGATGCAACCCAAAACGAGCGGAAGCTAAACACGACACAAATATTCGGAAGCGATAAAACAAGATACGAGATATCCAAGATATCGAGAAATTCAAGACTAGGAAGGCAAGAAATAGAAGAAAGAATCGAATTCAATTCGTTAACATTAATTGAATTCAAATGGGAGAAAGAGAAAGAGAAACTTGAACCTTACAATGGAATCTAACTAGATGTCGATCTCCATAGGTTCCAAGTCGAGACATACACGAGCCTCGGGCTCAAACAAGAAGGGCTCGGCCTCTTCAATGTCTCTCTCAAAATTCTATCTTCAACAATGGCTAACTAATGAAATGAAGAGCTAATGTGCTATATATACATTTACATTGAATATTGGACAAAAATGGCCCTTGAAGCTGATTTTGATACGCTGCTCAACATTAAGCCTTCGCGATCGCGCAAGGACTTATGCGATCACGCAGAACAACATCTAAAGCATCGCGGTCGCGCAACACGGCTCGCGATCGCGCAGTACTCCAGCTTCCTCAACGTCGCCTTCGCGCAGGACAAGACGCCTGTCACGCAGGGCATTCCACTGCTTATTGCGATCGAGCAGGTACGGACGCGATCGCGAAGAACATTTGTTCTTCCTCAGGCAGTGAGCTCCCAGTGTGCTCCCCTGTTTTGCCCTGTTTTGGGCTGCCTTGTTTCCTGCACTATTTTCCTCCGTCCTCGGTGCTCCATTGCATGATCTTCCAAGATGTTCCCGGAGGCCTTGACTCGTATCCGTTGTGCTCTCGAGCTTGGCTTTTGATGGTTGTCGTTTAGGCCATTTTATACTGCATCAGACTCTCTAGCTTACGGCATGGTATCCTCAATTTATCAACCAAAGAGGTGGTAATGCAATTGGCATCGGTATCATCCATTTTGAGCAAGTAACCTCCAATACCATTTACCCCAACAACAAACCTTCTCCTACCCAAGTTTCCTAGAGATGCATCCAAGAAAGAACTTGAATGCCCACGAGTGTCAACACCAACAACTTGGGTCTTCCTTATCACTCCACTAGTAGCAAGACTACTAGAGTAATCTCCACTTCCCGTCACTCTCCCAACATTAGAGATGTTGGAAGTCGAGGAAGGAACCTTGCCATGGAACCCATAAGTGCCTCTAGCCTCGGTTCCATAGGCCATAGTACTACTCCTACTACTACCCTTCAAGGCATGGAAAGAACAATTCAGGCCCTTAGTAGCAAAAGCAACACCATCCCTCAAACCAAACTCCACATGGAAATTAGAAGCATTAGGTCGCTTAGCGTACCTAGAAGATGCAAGCTTCTCCTTTCCCATGGAACAACCACCACCTCCTCCCATACTACTCCCTTGTACTCCACTAGCAACACCAAGAGAAGATGCAAATGAATAATGCGAATAATCAACTTCATCATCTACCTCTTCTATGTCACTATCATGCTCATATTCATCACAAGTAGAGTAAGTAGGATCAATGTACCTTGAAGCGTTACCATCTTCGACTTCTTGACTTGAAGCATTAGATTCATCAAATTCATCTCCACAAGCTCCATAGTCGTCTTGCATCTCATGATCATCATAGTAACCCGCTTCATCACCATACGAGCCATAGTTCCCCGAAACATCATAGCAATGACCATCATCACCATCGTAGGAACCATAGTCTCCCTCGTCTCCACATGAGCCATAAGCTCCACATTCATCATCCGACATAGTTGCAACACCAAAAGATCAAAACCTCCCGAAAGTCACTCCCTCACGTGTATCACTCAATTTATGAACACTCAAGAGCGAGGCCTTTACAACTTGGGAACCAAGGTGATCACAACTAGTATGTCCAAATAAAAGTTCGGAATGGAGTTAATGAGACTCGATGTACGGACGGCTATTTAAGTGCGCACTTGAGGCCAAAGAAAAATCTACGACTCTTCTTTTAATTCTAGTCTCCTCTACGCACAAGTGTCCTAATACGCTAGGTAGTTAGTGTTAATAAAGTAGAACAATTACCTTAGAAACACTAACCAAGAAGCCCGTGGGTGATTAACAAGTGAAAACCTACGAAAAAACTACCCGCGAAACCCTTCAAGAAAGAGGTGCTCCGCCTCAGGAAAGAAGTGCTTCGCCTGGAAAAATCCAGAGAGCAGCCCAGAGGGAGGCGGTCCGCCTCAAAATGTAGGCGGTCCGCCTAGTGCAATTTCCTGCAACTTTGCGAAACGCATTTTTGGTTCGTTTTGCACCCAAAATCCAACGGTTTTTACTTGTTTTCAATTCTAATGATACCCAAAGATGTATATGATGTTTCTAAACATTCCCCAATAGGTTTTAACCCCAAACAAACAACAATCAATCGATTTTGATTCTTGAGCAAAATTCTAGGGTTCTTGAAAATTTTGGAGATTTCAATTCTTCAAATTTTGGAATACATCACCAAATCTTGTAACTTTGGTACCAATAGAACGGGAATACAATAAGGAACAAACCCCAATGATTTTTAATGTATGGGTGTTCCAATCCAACAAGTTCCACCAAGTTTTGTGAAATTTTCAAGTATTTCAATTTTTTTGTTTTTCTTCAAATTTTCAAGAACAAGAACAACAATCACAAAGATAAAGAGTCACGATCGAGGGTTTGTAAGAACAAAACCTATCCGTGCTCTGATACCAACTGATGCAGGATAAAATAGTGGAAGCTAAAACATACGATACACGGAAGCAAGTAAACGAGATAAACAAGAAATCGAGACTAGAAAGGCAAGAAATTAGAAGAAAGAAACGAATTCAATTCAATTACGTGGATCGAATTCAAGAGGGAGAAAGGGAAACTTGAACCTTAAAATGGACTCAACTAGGTGTCGATTCCCATAGGTTCCAAGTACATAGATAAACGAAGCCTCGGGCTTCAAACTCGAAGGGCTCGACCTCTTCAACGTTCTCTCTCAATTCTATCTTCTATCAATGGCTAACTAATGAAATGAAAGGCTAAGTGTGGCTTTTATAGTTTTCCCACACTCCTAAGTGAAATGACTAAAAGCCCCTAAGTCTAATTAAAACAATAGAAGTCACTTAGGGCTATAGTAGTAATTACACAACAAAATAGAGCAAAAACCCGGATGGGGCTTCACAGCACTAGGCGCCCCGCCTAGCATCAGTGGGCGGCCGCCCAGGCATGGTGGCAGAGGAGAGGCGCCCGCCTCAAGAGAGGAGGCGCTCCGCCTCAGAAAGTCTAGAGAGCTGCACTCCACTAGGCGGTCCGCCTGGTTTTCAGGGCGGTCCGCCTCTTCCTGTAGCTTCTTGAGGCTCCTCAATTTGTGTCCCTCGAGCCTCTCCTTTGGTGCCTATGTGCTCCTCCTTCCTTGGCGCTCCAATGTATGATCTTCAAGACGTTTCCGGAGCCCTTGACTTGTATCCTTTGTGCTCTTCAAGCTTGGCTCTCGATTGTTGGGAACTAGGCCAATTTGGACTGCATCAAGGAGCTAGCCATGATACTTCAAGTGTATTGAGTGAACAAGATGGCAACTCAAGTGTAAGTGTTAGTTCTTCTTTTCATAAGCATGTTACTTCCTTGTCTTATGATAGTGTTTGTGATAATTCGACACTAGTTGATGATTTGTATGATTACAATGTATTTGTAACTAGTGTAGAGTCGGTTGGTCGACTCGTTTGTGAATGTGAACCACTAGTTGAGAGGGATTCAAAGCCACATCATGATGTGAGCCCGGTTTTCATTGACCCTCTCTTTAGTGAAGAAGTTGAAGTTGACCTTGTTTGTGAACCTTGTTATGACACCGTACCTAAATTTGATATCGGGGAAGATGAGTCGATTGAATATCCTATTCTTTCTTTTGATGGTTTGCTTGATAATGGTGATCTTGTGTGTCGTAGTAAGGATAATCATGACCTTGAGGAATAGGAATCTCTAGTAAAGGAGATGGATATGATTATCTTTGATTATTCCTCAAGTGTAGATGTTGGCCCTAGTTTGGATACTTCACCTTTGTTAGTTGGAGACCTTGAGAAGTGTAACTATACTAATCCTTTGTTTGAGGGCATCTTCAATAGAGGTGGTGAGTTGTGTCAAACTAGAGTAGGGAATGAGTTGGAACCTCCATGGATTGGAAAGCTTAGTTTGGATATAAAAAATCCATTGTTTGAAACTCCGAGTGAGATGAGAGACCTTGGTCTTGATTATGACGGTCCATCTTCTAGTAGTCCTAATCTTGATTTTGTGGGCTATAATGATGAAGAGGTTATGACAAGGACCTTACTTGGGAGCTTGTCTACTGAGGAGGATTGCCTTGGAGGTAAAAGTTGAGGTGAGGAGGTACCTCTTGATGGGTATAAGAGTGCTTCTAAGAAGGGGAGTGGAGTATTTGATGTTAGTTGCAGATTGAACTATTTTCCTTACTCCAACCCATATGTTGATCACACCTTGAGTATTGGGCATACCATAGCCATTGTGTCACTTTGTGATAAAAATGCATTGAAGGCTTGGTATGTTGATCATGAGCTTAGGGGTCATAGGGAATTTGATTGCTACATCTTGCATGTTCCATGTCCTATCGATCTCTTTGCTTGTTATTGTGATGAGTGCACTTTCATGTTGAGTCAAGTACTTGTTGTTTCCTTGGGAAATATGAGCCTTTTAATTGTTATAGATGCTTGGTCTTATCATAAGAGTGTGTTTTCCACACTTTGGGCACTAACCTACTCTTGTAGTAGGAAGTTTTGTTTTTGGTTGTCTTTTGTTGTAGGCTTTGATGGTTTCATTTCGAGGACGGAATCCTTTCAATAAGGGGAGGATAATGAAATCCAAATTGGCCTTAGGTCCTAACCATGAAGAGCTAAGCAAGGAGGATGCGATGACACATGGGTAAGAGCTTCGGAGATGAGTCGAAGGCCGCAATCCACAGATTCCGTGAAGAAGGAGCGCCCCAAGCACAAGGAGGAGCACCCAAGAGCAAGGGGGAGTGCCCCAAGACACTCTTCAGTGAAGGAGGAGCGCCTCAGAGCCTAGGAGGAGCGCCCAAGGCTACTCCAGAAAGTAGGCGGAGCGCCTCAAAAACCAGGAGGAGCGCCTACTCAGCTTGACCAGTGAAGGCCCTAGACGGAGCGCCTGGCATTCTCGATCAGTGAACAACCTAGGCGGAGCGCCTCATAACCAGGCAGAGCGCCTGACCCCTGGACGGGATTTTTGTGTATTTCTTCCTATTTTGACGCTGCGTGGTCTTTTATGTTTTAACCCCACTTGAGGGCTATTTTGACATTTCACACTATGTTAGGAGGGACTATAAATACATCCCTTAGGTCATTCAGTTCATTACCTAGTTTTTATCATTGAATAGAGAAGAAAGGAAAAAAAGGCATTGCCTTCTTTGTAGAAGTTTAAGCTTCATGTATCTCTTTAAACTTGTAATCCATAGAAGGTCATCCTAGTATGATTTCTTGAGCGGTTCAAGTCTCTCTTTCTCCCTTGGAATCAATCTACGTATATGATTTTGATTCATTCTTTCTTTTATTTCTATTCTTCAAAATCTTAACTTTCTTGCTATCTCGTTTTATTGCATCCGCTTGTATCATTTTAGCTTCCGCATATTTTAGATTGCATCAATATACCACTAGAAATATGTTAGGATCGTCACCCTCTGCCGCATCCTCTTCACACTAAACTCGCTCATCTCCCTCAACCACCTCACCTTTGGGCTCACTTTCTTCCTCATACACCAACCCATCATCCATGATTATCATTGTTTTTTAGGTGGGGCAATCTTTGGCAAAGTGGCCATAGCCCTTGCACTTGTGACATTGAAAAGAAGAAGGAGAAGGAGAATTTAAATGTGTTTTAGAATTACCTCCCAACTCCTTGAAGTCACTTTATCGTGTAGCTTTTTTATAGAGCTTCTTCACATTGTGGCTTCCACT
Organism: Petunia x hybrida; assembly: GCA_037355625.1. Taxonomy (NCBI): domain Eukaryota; kingdom Viridiplantae; phylum Streptophyta; class Magnoliopsida; order Solanales; family Solanaceae; genus Petunia; species Petunia x hybrida. The sequence continues at coordinate 135,851 of JBBBVM010000516.1, read as the reverse complement.
AGCACCACCGGTATTAAGGCTCTTCCAATTCTTGGTTTGGCTCACGAGAGTAGAAGTAGTGCTTCTATACCGAGTGGCTTTGTCTTCCCTACTCCACATTTCGGCTTCCACGGAGGCATCATAGGCTTCTTGCAGTGATTAGAAATGATGTCACCTCGATTGAGAAGCAATCTCTCGGTTCAAGCTATTCTTGAACCTAATGATAGCTTGCTCAACATCTTTCGTTTCCATGTCAAGGGCTATTCGGTTCTTTTCAAAGTCATTGAAATATTCTTCAACCGACTTGGTACCTTGTCTCAACTCACAGAGTCACTTGAGTTGCTCTTGCCGAAATTTGGGAGTCACATATTTTTCATACATCACAATCTTTAATTGTTCCCAAGTCATGTGAGTAGGCATCCCAATAGCACGTCTAGACCTCTTGATCGGCTCCCACCAAGTAGAAGCATAGGACTCAAACGAAACAATAGTATAGGTAGCCTTCTTCTCATCTGACATGTCATTTGTATCAAAAACTCTCTCAACTTGTACCTTCCACTCTAGAAACTTCTCCGGATCACTAGTCCCTTTGAAGGATGGGATAGTGATCTTGACACTATTCAAATTGTTATCACGACCCCCTCGATATGGATCTTGTTGACCCCCATAGTAGTAGTCATCATATCCATCATACTCTCTTCTCAAGTTCCTCCCTTAATACCCCACTTGAGGTCCTCTACCATTCCCACGACCTCTATTCATACCACGACCTTGTGGCATTGGCCTCCTATTCAGATAAGGTGCCTGAAAGTCTTCATATTCATCACCAAGCTCGGGTGTCTCCCTTTCTTGAGCCTCAACATCTTGCTCATCGGGCACAACATTCCTTCAGGGTCTCAATAGTGGTGGAACATTTCCTTAAAGAATGCCCAAGTTGTGGGGAATGCCCAATGGTTGGGGAATTCCCAACACTCTCTCACGACGAGTAGCTTCATCTATTAACCTTTGTCGATTAGCTATCTCGGCAAATTGTTCCGGTCACACGGTTGAGCCATCACTTGTGCCTTCTCCAGCATCTTTGTTAACACTAGGGGTTTTCTCCCTTTCAAGATTTTCAAGTTTCAAGCTTATTGATCTCACCTCAGCCAATAGGTGGGCCAAAGTGGATTCTGGAACCGCTATGGACTTCCCTTTTTCTTTCGCCATGTACCTACAAGCAAACAAAGACCAGAAGAAATTATAGTAAAAAATCCTCACTCATTCCCTCACTTTTGAATGTCACTCGGGTACACACAATATGTGGGTAGGATCACTCAAGCTTGATTTGATACAAGCTGAATCCGAAGACAAGCAAGCAATCAGAAGCAACAAGAACACGACGCGGAAACGATAAAGATAAAGATGCGGAAGCAATAAAGTAACCAAGATAATAAGAAATAAGGGATGGGGGAGAACAGAAATAGAAGAAAGAATGGATAATGCGAATCAAAACATGATTGATTATTCAAGGGAGAAAAATAAAACTTGAACCTAACAAGGATTCATACTAGGGATGAAATCCATTCGGTTCCAAGCCAATGAAGGCATACACGAAGCCTCGGGCTTCAACAAGATTGGCTTGGCCAAATCTTATTTCTATTCTCATAATATCATCAATCAACTGCCATCTAATGAGCTATGCTAGGAGTCTATATAGACAATGTAAAGGGAAAAATAGTAAAAATGGTCACAGGTGACCAATAAGATAAAGCCACATAGGGCTGAAGCAGTTTTATGTGTTCGGCAGCTCAGCTCGAACATATTTGAGTCGGACGTTTGTTTGCCTCGGTCACAATTGGAATCGAACGCTCTCCTGCCTCGGGCACATTTGTAGACCTTCGATCGATTTACTGTTCGGCGTCGTTCTTCCTTAATTCGGTTGCTTTTCAGCTTCGGGATCGAACTTGTCATTTCTTCCTTCGGGCTCAAACTTGATCGTTGAGCTTTCATAATTTGTCCCCGGTCTCATAGCTTTCGAAGTCAGCAACGGTCTCTTGTCTACACGGTGGATTTCCATCATTGTTGTTCGGCGAGGCAAACTTCGACATCTTCCATTCCAGCCACACTTTCTGATCGTGGGCGTCATGTGACTCCTCGGTGGACTAGCTTGATGAATCGAATAGGTGAGCCTGGTTCGTATTGCATCATCCTCCCCTTCTTGAAAGGATTTCGTCCTTGAAATCAAACCGACAAGACCTGCAAGCAAGGGCGAGACAAACAAAGCTTCCTACTACAAGAGTAGGTTAGTATTCAAAAGTGTGGAAAACACACTCTTATGATAGAGCCAAGCATCAATACAAATCAAACAGCCTATGTCTCCGAAGGAAACAACAAGTTCTTGGCTCAAATAGAAACGCTACCGAACACATGAGTAATCGAAGAGATCAATAGGACATTGAATATGCAATACGTATCGATCAAAGGACCTATCATCTCTAATCCCATAGTCATCATACTGAGCCCTCGACTCACTTTTATCACTATGCAGTTTATGGGCTTCGGTAAGCACAATACTCGAGGTGTGATCAACAGGTGGGATGGAGTAAGTAAAATGGTTGACTCGATAACTAACATCGAATACTTCACTCCCCTTCTTAAAAGCAATCTTATTCACACCAAGAGATAGCTTTTCACCTCCAAAATCACCTTCAAGAAAATCCTTCTCATTAGACAAGCTTCCGAAGAAGGTCTCAAATAATAGAGTGTCTAAGGGGTTAAGCTCTACAAAACGAGGTGGTTCTCCTCGAGTCGGATGCACACCATCTCTTTCGAACAAAGGATTAGTGAAAACAAGTTCACTACCCATCAAAGGTGCATCCGAACCAAGATCATTATCCACATTTGAGGAGTCATCGAATATAATCCGATCCAACTCTTTCACTAGGGACTCCTCAAGGGTATCCTCATCCTCACTACAACACACAGATCCACCATAGGCAATAATTTCAACAAGGGTATGATCGAACAACTCATTATTCCCTTTATCAAAGATTGGTGGTGTGTCATAACAAGGGTCACAAGAAAGGTCAACGACAACTTCATCACTAAAGAGAGGTTCGGTGAAGATCGAGCTCACACCATAATGTGGCTTATCAATCCTCTCAACTAGTGGTTCACATTCACTCACAAGTTGACCATTCGACTCTACACTAGTTGCAAACATATTGTAATCATACAAATCATCAACAAGCATAGAGGTTTCTCCAGCAATTTCACTAGACAAGGAAGTATCATGCTCACGGGAAAGAAATTGAACACTTACCTCGGAATGGCCTTCGATCTCTCTCAATGCCTCCGAAGTGTCATAAGTAGTTTCATCACCGTGAGGCTCACATGGGCGGTTTTCTTCACCTTGTCTTTCTACTTCGGGACATAGTTGAGGCTCCATCGGTTTGCCTCCAAGAGTACCTACACAAGAATTCAAACAAGTAGAAGAGAAAGATGAAGGGTTAAGGTTAGAATAAGGGGTGTCGTCACTCTAAATGATTCTTTTTCCCTCTGTCTTTTCCCTCATTTTCTTTTCAAGGTCAGGTGTGGGTTCGGGTGGTGACAACCCACTCACATCACTCAACACAACCTCTTTTTTTTCCACTCGAGAGTTGTCACCGGTCACTCCCTTACTCCTCTAGATCTTTTGTCTCTCATATTCGGGTGAGTTGGGTCGAGGCCCTAGAATACCCATAGCTGGAGTAGGTGGACCTTTAACATCAACCTGAAATCTAGGACTCGAAGACTCATCAACCGAAGTCTTATTCATTATTGTTGGTGAACCACTTGGCTCCGAAGCTGGTGTCCTCGGGTTCACCTTGTTGACATCGGTCAACTCTTTTCTAGAACTTGTCCCACCACTTCGTGTGTTCGTAGGACTCCTCGGTGGCACTCGTTCGATCATGGATTGGAGTTCTCGCTCTTTTTTCTGCCGCAAAACCGAAGCATATGCATTATTGGACATCTTGCCCTTCAACCTGCAAGGTGTAAACTCAGAAGCCAGTTGCAACTCTTTATTGTACACGAGGTATACATCCCTCTCTCTAACGTATAACAACTGTTTGTTGTGAATCCACGGTTCTCCTAGCAAAACATCAAAATTGGGCAAGGGATACACTTCACACCAAGTATATTCTCTACATCCCCTATGAGATATGAGTACTCGAACCACTTTGGAAACCCACACTCCATTACAATTATAATGACGTTTCAATCTATAGCATGGCATCCTTAGGGTCCCAACCAAAGAAGAGCTAATGAAATTGGCATCGGTCTCTCCAAACTTAAGCAAGTATCCTCCACTACCATTCACCTCAGCATCAAACCTTTCTCTACCCAACTCTTGCATAGGTACATTCAATGAAAAACTTGAATGTCCACGACTATTAGAACCAACAACTTGGATCTTCCTTATTCCTCCACTAGTGACAACACCACTAGGATAACTCCCACTTCCTTTCACTCTTCCAACATTAGAAGTATTGTTGAAATTCGAGGAAGGAGTTTTAGCATGGGACCCGTAAGGACTTCTCCTCGGAGAAGGAGTTCGGTAGAAACCTCCACTTCCCATCTCGGGTCCACAACCACCAGTGCTCCTCGAGCCACCCTTCCCACAGGAATTGGAAGTACTAAATCGTGTGTCACGACTCAAGGTTGCAAGTCTTCCTCCTCCTATGGAACAACCTCCACCACCTCCTCCCAACCCGATGGAAGGAGCTCTACTACTCCCTTGTGCTCCATACGAGACACCGAAGGAAGATGACATCGAATAGTTCACTCGGTCAACTTCATCATCGATTTCCCTGATGTCACATTCATCGTATTCAAGATCATCATAAAGAGAGTAAGTAGGATCATCATACCTCGAAGCGTCACTACCTTCGTATCCTCGACTAGAAGCATAAGAATCTTCTTGTTCATTTTCACAAGCCTCGTAGTCTTCTTCGTCTTCGTAATCAGCATAGTGATCTACTTCGTACTCATAAGAGCCATAGTCCCCGGTGTCGTTGTAGCAATCATCACCATTGTAGGAACCATAGTCTCCATCATCTCCACACGAATCATACCCTCCATAGTCATCATCATCCGAAGACATAGCTGCAACAAATAAGAGTAAAAGACATCACAAGTTCACTCCCTCACGTGTATCACTCGACTAATGTTCACTCAATTTTCTTTCCACTCGTGTATACACTCAAGGTCTTTGGCTTCTGTGACCTCACTCTATTGTTCTCACCACTCTAGCCTTTTTCCACTCAAGATGGCCTTGCCTTCTTGTTAGGAAACCGAAGTGATAAGTCACAACTAGTACTTTCCAAGTATAGGTTCGGAAGGAGTTTATATGACTCGATGGAATGGTAGCTACTTAAATTGCGCAGGGGGAGTCAAAGAATTGTCTACGAAAATTGGACTTCGGTCACCCCACGCACGAGTTCCTAAAAGCTCAAATTTGATAGTATGACCTCGAGAAGAAAGAATTACTCCAGAGATCCACTATCGAGAATATTCGGACATAAGAAAAGTAAAATCCTAAGAGAATCTACCTTCTCCTCGGTTCCGCTTGAAATTCTCTGAACACGTGACCTCGGTACAAGTGTTTCCTCCTCGGTACAGATAGGGTTTAACCTTATCTGCTTTCCCTTTTTTAGCCGACAACTTTTCACCTGGGGTTTTAGTTTTAACAATTTACCCCTTTCTTCTTCAATGGAACAGTGAACCCTTACTGCGGTGTACGGACAATTTCAAGATTCATTCACAGTCCACTAACGACAGATTAAGCTCAAGATTTGGGTCGTCTCCGGTTTTACAACGTCGGAGAACACTTCAGTTCCAAGCTGAGCTAAGAACACAGCTCGACGTTGTCCGTACACTGTTAACAATTTAACAAGATTCCAGCGTACGGAAGGTGGCAAAACAGTTGAACTTCGATTTTCAAGCACTAAAATCGACCAAAATACATCAACAACCACCAGTTTTCAAAATCAAACATTCAAATTCAACTGGGGTTCGATTTTAACAACACCACGGCAAAAACAGTCCAAAAATCGAAGGAAAAATCCTAGTTACAAATGATGTACGTCGGGTACTCAAATTGATCCTTGGACAGTGGTGAATCCAAATATGTGATTGTTTACTCCTAGCAATCAACAACAAACAATTTTTTTTATAATTTTTCAACCTTTTCAATTTTTTTGTATGTTCTTCTTTTTCAAGTAACAACAACAAAGTAAAGGTAAGATGAACAAGGAACGTGGATTCGTAGGAACGAAGTCCAACCCTTGCTCTGATACCAAACTGATGCAAGCTAAATCCAAAGACAAGCAAGCAATCGGAAGCAACAAGAACACGACGCGGAAACGATAAAGATAAAGATGCGGAAGCAATAAAGTAACCAAGATAACACGAAATAAGGGATGGGGGAGAAAAGAAATAGAAGAAAGAATGGATAATCTGAATCAAAATATGATTGATTATCCAAGGGAGAAAAATAAAACTTGAACCTAACAAGGATTCATACTAGGGATGAAATCCATTCGGTTCCAAGCCAAAAAAGGCATACACGAAGCCTCGGGCTTCAACAAGATTGGCTTGGCCAAATCCTCTTTCTATTCTCACAATATCATCAATCATTTGCCATCTAATGAGCTGCGCTAGGAGTTTATATAGACAATGTAAAGGGCAAAATAGTAAAAATGGTCACAGGTGACCAATAAGATAAAGCCACGCAGGGCTGAAGCAGTTTTATATGTTCGGCAGCTCAACTCGAATACATTTGAGTCAGACGCTTGTTTGCCTCGGTCACAATTGGAATCGAATGCTCTCCTGCCTCAGGCACATTTGTAGACCTTCGATCGATTTACTGTTCGGCGTCGTTCTTCCTTAATTCGGTTGCTTTTCAGCTTCGGGCTCGAGCTTGTCATTTCTTCCTTCAGGCTCAAACTTGATCGTTGAGCTTTCATAATTTGTGCCCAGTCTCACAGCTTCCGAAGTCAGCAACAGTCTCTTGTCTGCTCGTTGGATTTCCATCATTGTTGTTCGGCGAGGCAACCTTCGACATCTTCCATTCCAGCCACACTTTCTGATCGTGGGCGTCAAGTGACTCCTCGGTGGACTAGCTTGATGAATCAAATAGGTGAGTCTGGTTCGTATTGCATCATGATTCCAAAGGCTTCCTCATAGTTGGACAACCTTCTCAATTACCAATCAAGTTCACAAGAACCAAATACACTTTGGGAAGAGTGGAGTTGATGTGGCTCTACACTCCACTACGCATGAGTATCCTAATAGCTCAATGAACTAGTACTAATCAAGTAGAAGTTTTACTCTAAAAGTACTAGCCGGAAGCAATGCAAGAAAAAGAAACACGTAAACCTATGAAATAAACTACCCGGGCAACCTCCCAGAAGTAGGCGCCCTTCCTCTATAAAATGGGTGGTCCGCTCAGTCGAAGTCCAGAGAGGCCGCACAAAAAGAGGTGCTCCGCCTCCCAGAGTAGGCGCCCCGCCTACTGCAGGTTTCAGCAACCTTCAACAACGCGTTCTTGATCTTTTGCACCCAAATTCCAATGGATTTTAAGTTGTTTTTTCAATTCTAATGGTACCCAAAGATGTATATATTGATTCTAAACAATCCCCAAAAGGTTTTAACCCCAAACAAACAACAACAAGTTGATTATAATTTTGAGCAAATTTTTGTACGGTTTAAAAAATTTTGGGATTTTGATTCTTCAAATTTCGAATCACAACAAGAGTTCACGAAATTTTGGTATTAAAAGAACGGGAATCAAACATAGAACAGACCCCAATGATTTCCAATATTTGGGTGTTCAATTCTAACAAGTTCCAATAATTTTTTTGTAGTTTTCAACTTTTTCTATTTTTTTCTTCTTTTTCCAAAATAAGAAAAACAAGAACACAAGAACAATAATAACAACAAGAATGTAAAGATACTAGGCACGATGAACAGGAAAAAGGGTGTGTAAGAACAAACCCTAGCCGTGCTCTGATACCAACTGATGCAGGGTAAACGATAGAAGCAATAAAGTAAAGATAAAAGCGAGACGTGGCTCGAGCAATTAAATTAGTAGCAACAAGGAACTGTGTCTTGTTACACCTTGGGTGAAGGTCAAGGAACACCTACACTAACCAACTATCCTCAATGGCACTCAGCTCTCGCAAATAGAATCATCAAGATGGATTGAAGTTCAACTTGGATTCTGCCAATTGAAATCAAGCAAAGAATAAGGTTTTAATTAGAGAGAATTCTCATAAGTTTTGTGTATTCAATAATAGGTAATGAAGAAAATGGCTAAGGAAGCCTTTTATAGTGCTTCCTTTACATGTTGTGAAATGTCTAAAATCCCACAAGAGGGTTAAAAATAATACAAGCCACATTGGGCTAAAATAAGAATTACACATAGAATTCCCGTCAAAAATATAGCAGAAGTAGGTGCTCCACCCGAATCCCAAAGGTGCAGAGTAGGCGCTCCGCCTCTTTTACAGAGGTGCCCCACCTCCTTGAGATCTAGAGGAGTTGACATCAACCAGGCGGTCCGCCTAGTGTTGTGGGTGCTCTGCCTGGTGCTGGGACAACCAATGCGCTCAAGTGCATGGCCTTCAACTCCTCTCCGAAGCCTCCGTCTTAAAAGCTCTTCCATACCAAGTGTAGGTGAGCATTTTGGATCTCATTAACTTGGCTCCGAGTGAATGGTCTTGTGGTAGTTTGGCGAGTAATTAATGTTTGTTTGGGCAACTTCTAAGATACCGCTCCTCCACCAACTATAAAAATGTATCAATTTGTGGATTGTACTAATCAAGTAGAAGTTTTACTCTAAAAGTACTAGCCGGAAGCAATGCAAGCAAAAGAAACACGTAAACCTACAAAATAAACTACCCGGGCAACCTCCCAAAAGTAGGCGCCCTGCCTCTATAAAACGGGTGGTCCACCCAGTCGAAGTCCAGAGAGGCTGCACATAAATAGGTGCTCCGCCTCCCAGAGTAGGCGCCCATCTACTGCAGGTTTCAGCAACCTTCAACAACGCGTTCTTGATCTTTTGCACCCAAATTCCAATGGATTTTAAGTTGTTTTTTCAATTCTAATGGTACCCAAAGATGTATATATTGATTCTAAACAATCCCCAAAAGGTTTTAACCCCAAACAAACAACAACAAGTTGATTATAATTTTGAGCAAATTTTTGTACGGTTTAAAATTTTTGGGATTTTGATTCTTCAAATTTCGAATCACAACAAGAGTTCACGAAATTTTGGTATTAAAAGAACGGGAATCAAACATAGAACAGACCCCAATGATTTTCAATATTTGGGTGTTCAATTCTAACAAGTTCCAATAATTTTTTTGTAGTTTTCAACTTTTTCTATTTTTTTCTTCTTTTTCCAAAATAAGAAAAACAAGAACACAAGAACAATAATAACAACAAGAATGTAAAGATACTAGGCACGATGAACAGGAAAAAGGGTGTGTAAGAACAAACCCTAGCCGTGCTCTGATACCAACTGATGCAGGGTAAACTATAGAAGCAATAAAGTAAAGATAAAAGCGAGACGTGGCTCGAGCAATTAAATTAGTAGCAACAAGGAACTGTGTCTTGTTACACCTCGGGTGAAGGTCAAGGAACACCTACACTAACCAACTATCCTCAATGGCACTCAGCTCTCGCAAATAGAATCATCAAGATGGATTGAAGTTCAACTTGGATTCTGCCAATTGAAATCAAGCAAAGAATAAGGTTTTAATTAGAGAGAATTCTCATAAGTTTTGTGTATTCAATAATAGGTAAAGAAGAAAATGGCTAAGGAAGCCTTTTATAGTGCTTCCTTTACATGTTGTGAAATGTCTAAAATCCCACAAGAGGGTTAAAAATAATACAAGCCACATAGGGCTAAAATAAGAATTACACATAGAATTCCCGTCAAAAATATAGCAGAAGTAGGTGCTCCACCCGAATCCCAAAGGTGCAGAGTAGGCGCTCCGCCTCTTTTACAGAGGTGCCCCACCTCCTTGAGATCTAGAGGAGTTGACATCAACCAGGCGGTCCGCCTAGTGTCGTGGGTGCTCAGCCTGGTGCTGGGACAACCAATGCGCTCAAGTGCATGGCCTTCAACTCCTCTCCGAAGCCTCCGTCTTAAAAGCTCTTCGATACCAAGTGTAGGTGAGCATTTTGGATCTCTTTAACTTGGCTCCGAGTGAATGGTCTTGTGGTAGTTTGGCGAGTAATTAATGTTTGTTTGGGCAACTTCTAAGATACCGCTCCTCCACCAACTATAAAAATGTATCAATTTGTGGATTGTACTAATCAAGTAGAAGTTTTACTCTAAAAGTACTAGCCGGAAGCAATGCAAGCAAAAGAAACACGTAAACCTACAAAATAAACTACCCGGGCAACCTCCCAAAAGTAGGCGCCCTGCCTCTATAAAACGGGTGGTCCACCCAGTCGAAGTCCAGAGAGGCTGCACATAAATAGGTGCTCCGCCTTCCAGAGTAGGCGCCCATCTACTGCAGGTTTCAGCAACCTTCAAGAACGTGTTCTTGATCTTTTGCACCCAAATTTCCAATGGTTTTCAAGTTATTTTTTCGATTCTAATGGTACCCAAAGATGTATGTATTGATTCTAAACGATCCCCAAAAGGTTTTAACCCCAAACAAACAACAACAAGTTAATTTTAATTTTGAGCAAATTTTTCTAGGGTTTTGAAAATTTTGGGATTTTGAATCTTCAAATTTCGAATCACAACACCATTTCACGAAATTTTGGTACCAAAAGAACGGGAATCAAACATAGAACAAACACCAATGAGTTCCAATATTTGGGTGTTCAATTCTAACAAGTTCCAATAATTTTTTTGTAGTTTTAACCTTTTTCTATTTTTTCTTCTTTTTCAAAAATAAGAAAAACAAGAACACAAGAACAACAGTAACAACAAGAATATAAAGATACTAGTCACGATGAACAGGAAAAAGGGCGTGTAAGAACAAACCCTAGCCATGCTCTGATGCCAGCTGATGCAGGGTAAACTACAGAAGCGATAAAGTAAAGATAAAAGCGAGACGTGGCTCGAACAATTACCTAAATAGCAACGAGGAACTGCGTCTTGTTACACCTCGGGTGAAGGTCAAGGAACACCTACACTAAGCAACTATCCTCAAGGGTACTCAGCTCTCACAAATAGAATAATCAAGACGGATTGAAGTTCAACTTGGATTCTACCAATTGAAATCAAGCCAAGAATAAGGTTTTCATTAGAGAGAATTCTCATAAATTTTGTGTATTCAATAATAGGTAATGAAGAAAATGGCTAAGGAAGCATTTTATAGTGCTTCCTTTACATGTTGTGAAATGTCTAAAATCCCACAAGAGGGTTAAAAATAATACAAGCCACGTAGGGCTAAAATAAGAATTACACATAGAATTCCCGTCAAAAATATAGCAGAAGTAGGTGCTCCACCCGAATCCCAAAGGTGCAGAGTAGGCGCTCCGCCTCTTTTACAGAGGTGCCCCACCTCCTTGAGATCTAGAGGAGTTGACATCAACCAGGCGGTCCGCCTAGTGTCGTGGGTGCTCTGCCTGGTGCTGGGACAACCAATGCGCTCAAGTGCATGGCCTTCAACTCCTCTCCGAAGCCTCCGTCTTAAAAGCTCTTCCATACCAAGTGTAGGTGAGCATTTTGGATCTCTTTAACTTGGCTCCGAGTGAATGGTCTTGTGGTAGTTTGGCGAGTAATTAATGTTTGTTTGGGCAACTTCTAAGATACCGCTCCTCCACCAACTATAGAAATGTATCAATTTGTGGATTGTACTAATCAAGTAGAAGTTTTACTCTAAAAGTACTAGCCGGAAGCAATGCAAGCAAAAGAAACACGTAAACCTACAAAATAAACTACTCGGGCAACCTCCCAAAAGTAGGCGCCCTGCCTCTATAAAACGGGTGGTCCACCCAGTCGAAGTCCAGAGAGGCTGCACATAAATAGGTGCTCCGCCTCCCAGAGTAGGCGCCCATCTACTGCAGGTTTCAGCAACCTTCAAGAACGTGTTCTTGATCTTTTGCACCCAAATTTCCAATGGTTTTCAAGTTATTTTTTCGATTCTAATGGTACCCAAAGATGTATGTATTGATTCTAGACGATCCCCAAAAGGTTTTAACCCCAAACAAACAACAACAAGTTAATTTTAATTTTGAGCAAATTTTTCTAGGGTTTTGAAAATTTTGGGATTTTGAATCTTCAAATTTCGAATCACAACACCATTTCACGAAATTTTGGTACGAAAAGAACGGGAATCAAACATAGAACAAACACCAATGAGTTCCAATATTTGGGTGTTCAATTCTAACAAGTTCCAATAATTTTTTTGTTGTTTTAACCTTTTTCTATTTTTTCTTCTTTTTCAAAAATAAGAAAAACAAGAACACAAGAACAACAGTAACAACAAGAATATAAAGATACTAGTCACGATGAACAGGAAAAAGGGCGTGTAAGAACAAACCCTAGCCATGCTCTGATGCCAGCTGATGCAGGGTAAACTACAGAAGCGATAAAGTAAAGATAAAAGCGAGACGTGGCTCGAACAATTACCTAAATAGCAACGAGGAACTGCGTCTTGTTACACCTCGGGTGAAGGTCAAGGAACACCTACACTAAGCAACTATCCTCAAGGGTACTCAGCTCTCACAAATAGAATAATCAAGACGGATTGAAGTTCAACTTGGATTCTACCAATTGAAATCAAGCCAAGAATAAGGTTTTCATTAGAGAGAATTCTCATAAATTTTGTGTATTCAATAATAGGTAATGAAGAAAATGGCTAAGGAAGCATTTTATAGTGCTTCCTTTACATGTTGTGAAATGTCTAAAAGCCCACAAGAGAGTTAAAAATAATACAAGCCACGTAGGGCTAAAATAAGAATTACACATAGAATTCCCGTCAAAAACATAGCATAAGTAAGCGCCCGCCTAGAATGTAAGTGCTCCGCCTGAATCCCAGTGGTGCAGAGTAGGCGCTCCGCCTCTTTTACGAAGGTGCCCCGCCTCCTTGAGATCTAGAGGAGTTGACATCAACCAGGCGGTCCACCTAGTGCAGTGGGCGCTCTGCCTGGTGCTGGAACAACCAATGCGCTCAAGTGCATGGCCTTCAACTCCTTTTCGAGTGTAGGTGTCTTAAAAGCTCTTCCATACCAAGTGTAGGTGAGCATTTTTGGATCTCTTTAACTTGGCTCCGAGTGAATAGTCTTGTGGTAGTTTTGCGAGTAATTAATGTTTGTTTGGGCGACTTCTAAGATACCGCTCCTCCACCAACTGTAAAAATGTATCAATTTTGTGGATTTCGAATCAGTTGAACCGGTGATCCAGTTTGCACACAATATCCCTTAATGACCGCAAGATATTTGTTGTAGTGCAAAGCAAAGTTTGGGGTATGTTTTAGATATCCCAACACTCGTTTCATTGCAATCCAATGATTTTAACCTGAGTTTTGTGTGTATCGACTCAATTTACTTATAGCACAGGCTATATCTGGTCGGGTGCAATTCATGATATACATTAAACAATCCAACACGCGAGCATAATCTAATTGAGACATACTTTTTCCTTTATTCTTTGTCAGTGCCAGGCTTATATCAATTGGAGTCTTTGCAACTTTCAAATCCAAGCACTTGAATCTTTCAAGCACGTTTTGAATGTAATGAGACTGAGACTGAGACTGAGACTGAGACAAAGCCAGTGATGCAATCGAAAATACGAAAGCGATAAAAGATAAGGAACGAGACGAGACTCACACTAAAGTTCGAGTAGCAACGAAGAACTTGTTCCGTTACACCCCAAACGATTGGAAAGAATCACCTACGCTAAGCAACTATCCTCAAGAGACACGAGGCTCAAGCAAATAGAATGATTGAAGATGGATTGAAGAGCAACTTGGATTCATCCAATTGATTTCAAGCCAAAAGGGTTACAAGTGTTCAAGAGAAATGCTCATTAATGTTTTGTGTTCAAAGTAAGCTAAAAAGCAATAAATGAAGGAGGAGTGTATTTATATCACTCCTTTACATTGTTTTCCTAGAATCTGGTCCGCTGCTGCTCAAGTGTTCATCGCGATCGCGCAGGAGTATATGCGATCACGAAGCACACTTAATTTCTGAAGCTCGCGATCGCGCGAGGCTTGAGCCGGTCGCGCAGGCAAAATAGTTACTCTTCGCGATTGCGAAGGTTCTTCACGCGATCGCGAAGAACAAAAGTCCGTCCTTAGGTAGTAAGCTCAGCAGGTGTTTCCCTGTTTTGCCCTGTTTTGCTCCCCTGATTCCTGCACTGTTTCCTGCCCTGTTTCCACATTGATTGAGCTCCAATGCAATGTCTTTAAGTCCTCTCCCGAGCTTGTATCATCCATGCCTCTCCAAACCAAGTGTAGGTGAGCGTCTTGTATATCCTTGGCTTGACTTCGAGTGAATGGTCTCGATGCGATTTGGGTTGCATCATCCTCCCCTTCTTGAGAAGATTTCGTCCTCGAAATTAAGGCGTCCTCCTCTAAGGTATCATCACCTACATCAAAAGAAGTCAAGTCACTAACATTGAAAGTAGTCGACACATTATACTCACCGGGCAAATCTATCACATATGCATTGTTGTTGATCTTGGACAACACTTGGAATGGGCCATCGCCCCTTGGTGCCAACTTCCCCTTCCTTTGGTTGGGAAATCTTTCCTTGCGGAAATGCACCGACGCCCAATCTCCCTTCTTGAAATCCACCTTCTTTCTTCCTTTGTTTTTCTTGGTTGCTATCTTCTCATAGGCCTCCTCCAAAGTCTTCCGCACTTTGGCATGAAGTTCAAGCAATGCCTTGGCCCGAGCTTTACCTTCAAAATCAACAACCACATCCCTTGGCAAAGGGGTAAGATCAAGAGGAATCAATGGGTTAAAACCATAAACACACTCAAATAGAGTCATGCCAATCATACGATGCAAAGTGCGGTTATATGCAAACTCCATGAGTGGTAGCTTATCAATCCAAGTCCCGGCCTTTCCTTTGGTCATAGCTCGAAGTAGAGCTCCCAAAGTCCGGTTCACCACCTCGGTTTGCCCATCAGTTTGAGGGTGGTGGGACGTGGAGAAGAGCAACTTGGTGCGAAGAGCACCCCACAAACACTTCCAAAAATGGCTAAGGAACTTGGAAACCCTATCACTAACAATGGTGCGAGGCACCCCATGCAATTTCAAGACACTATCAATAAACAAGGAAGCTACATGTTGGGCATCATTAGTCTTTTTGCACGGAATGAAGTGAGCCATTTTGGAGAAACGGTCACCGACAACATAAATGCTATCGTGTCCTCCTCTAGTCCGGGGTAAAGCCATAACAAAATCCATAGAAAGATCAACCCACGGACTAGTAGGTATGGGCAAAGGAGTGTATAAGCCATGGTTGTTGGATCTAGACTTGGCCTTCTTGCAATCCAAGCAAGCATTGCAAAATCGCTCCACAAGAGGCCTCATTTTTGGCCAATGGAATTGCTCTTTAAGTATGGCCATCGTCTTGTCCACACCAAAGTGACCCATCAAGCCCCCGCAATGTGCTTCTTGAACTAGCACATCCCTCCAAGAGGACTCGGGGACACACACTCGCCCATGCTTGAAAATGTAGCCATCTACCCATTGGTATTTTTCCACCCTTTCCCGACTCACTAGAGCATCATGAATGCTCTTGAGCTTTGGGTCATGAGCATACAATGATTTGATGCTCTCAAAACCCATAAGTCTAGAAGCGAGAGTGGTAGCAAGAGCGAATTTTCTTGAAAGCGCATCGGCCACAACATTGTCCTTACCCTTCTTGTAATAAATTACATAAGGAAAGGACTCAATGAACTCCACCCACTTGGCATGTCTCTTGTTAAACTTTTCTTGGCCTCTTAGATGCTTGAGTGACTCATGGTCACTCTTGATCACAAATTCCCGAGGCCATAGATAGTGTTGCCAATGGGCTAGAGCTCTCACGAGGGCATACAACTCCTTGTCATACGTGGAGTAATTCAAGGCTGCGCCCTTCAACTTCTCACTAAAGTAGGCAATGGGTTTCCCTTCTTGCATGAGAACACCCCCAATTCCCACCCCCGAGGCATCACATTCTATCTCAAAAGCCTTCCCGAAGTCGGGAAATTGTAACAAGGGGGCGGTACTCAACCTACTTTTCAATTCTTGGAAAGCTCTCTCTTGAGGCTCTCCCCACACAAAGGATTTGTCCTTTTTCACCAACTCGGTGAGCGGTGCGGCAATGGTGCTAAAGTCTCTAACAAAGCACCGATAGAAACTAGCAAGGCCATGGAAACTCCTCACATGAGATACGGTAGTAGGAGTAGGCCAATCTCTAATGGCTTCAACTTTGGACTCATCAACTTCTACACCATTGACACTAACAACAAAGCCCAAAAAGACAACCTTTTCAGCACAAAAGGCACACTTCTTAAAGTTGGCATAGAGTTTTTCGGCTCATAGCACTTCAAGCAGTTAACTCAAGTGGCCAACGTGGTCATCTATTGACTTGCTATAAATCAATATGTCGTCAAAGTAGACAACCACGAATTTGTTGATGAATGGCTTTAGCACGTGGTTCATTAGCCTCATGAAGGTACTAGGTGCGTTGGAGAGGTCGAAAGGCATCACCAACCATTCATAAAGACCAAATTTTGTCTTGAATGCGGTTTTCCACTCATCACCCGGTTTCATCCGAATTTGGTGGTAGCCGGACCTAAGTTCTATTTTTGAAAAGACGCTAGAACCACTAAGCTCATCTAACATGTCATCCAAACGAGGTATGGGATGTCGATACTTTACCGTGATCTTGTTGACCGCTCGACAATCCACACACATCCTCCAAGTGCCATCCTTCTTTGGAACAAGGATCACGGGCACGGCACAAGGACTCAAGCTTTCCCTCACCAAGCCTTTGGTTAGCAATTCATCAATTTGCTTTTGTAACTCCCTTGTGTCCTCGGGATTACTTCTATACGCCGGCTTGTTTTGAATTGGAGATCCCGGGACAAAGTCGATTTGATGTTCAATACCTCTCAAGGGAGGTAATCCATCCGGCTTCTCATCCGGGAACATGTCCTCATAGACCTTCAAAACATTGTCAATGGCACTAGGCAAAGGGTTAGGGTTAGATAAATAATCACTTTCGGAATTTAAAACCATACCTTTGTGCACTAGGCAAATGAGCATTTTGGTGTCATCATTACCTCTCAAGTACTCACCCAGTTGCATCATGGCACACATGCGACCGGTAGAAGATGGTGGAGACTCGGCCAAAGATTTGGCCACAATCGGGGACTTAGCCTTAGCCACTTCCCTCAACTCTTTCATGCGCCGATAGTCTTCACTTACTTGTTTTGGGGTCAAAGGTGTAAGCACAAACCTCTTTCCCTCATGCCTAACCGTGTAAGTGTTGGCCCGGCCATCATGAACCACTTGTTTGTCGTAATCCCAAGGCCTTCCAAACAAAAGGTGGCAAGCTTGCATTGGCACCACGTCAAACATGTGTTCATCTTGATAGTTCCCAATCTTGAATCTAATCAAGACTTTCTTCACTACCCTCAATTCCCCACACTCACTTAGCCATTGCAAACGGTAGGGGCTCGGGGGTTTAATGGTAGTCAACTTCAATTGTGAGACCAAGGATTGGCTCACCACATTTGCACAACTACCCGAGTCAATGATCATGGAACAAACTTGCCCCTTCACTCTACACCGGGCATGGAACAAGTTTTCCCTTTGTTCATCCTCCCTCTCCTCACTCAACATAGTTCCCAAAATGCGACGCACCACAAGGAACATATTTGGATCATCCCCCTCCGTCGCTCTCTCTTAACCCTCAACTTCCTCACTCTCCTCTTCAACTTCACCCTCGGACTCACTTTCACCCTCATAGACCTACCCATCATCCATCACAATCATTTTTTTCCGGGTGGGGCACTCTTTGGCAAAGTGGCCATAACCCTTACATTTATGACATTGGAAAGAAGAAGGAGAAGGAGTATTTAAAGTAGTTTTTGAATTACCTCCAACCTCTTTGAGGTCGCTCCTCGGGGTGGCCTTTTCAAGAGGCTTCTTCACTTCTCGGCTCCCACTTGCCCCACTAGCATAGGGGCTTTTCCATTCTTTGGTGTGAGTTGATGGAGCGGTAGTGGTAGTACTCCTATAGCGAGGAGCCTTCTCTTCATTGAGCCACTTTTCGGCTTCAACCGCGGCATCACAAACATCTTGTAAGGAGTGGAAGATATGAAGTCTCAATTGGGAGGCGATCTCCCTACTCAAGCCACTTTTGAAACGGATGATAGCTTGTTCCTCATCCTCCGTTTCCA
The DNA here is from genome assembly GCA_037355625.1 of Petunia x hybrida. NCBI lineage: Eukaryota > Viridiplantae > Streptophyta > Magnoliopsida > Solanales > Solanaceae > Petunia > Petunia x hybrida. Next base: position 117,484 of record JBBBVM010000516.1, on the reverse strand, counting down.
TATCAAGAGCCATCCGGTTTTTCTCAAAGTCGTTGAAATATTCATCAACGGACTTGTAGCCTTGCTTCAATTCATAGAGCTTTTTGAGTTGCTCTTGTCGATATTTGGGAGTCACATACTTGTTGTTCATAATTTCTTTCAACTCTTCCCAAGTGATGTTCATCCGCAACCCAAGTCTTCTCCTTGATTGCTTGATGGACTCACACCAAGTAGAGGCATAGGACTCAAATGAAGATATAGCATAAGTGGCCTTCTTCTCCTCGGTCATATCATTTGTGTCAAAGACCCGCTCTAGTTGGACCTTCCATTCAAGAAATGTTTCCGGATCACTAGCCCCTTTGAAAGGAGGGATAGTGATCTTGACACTATTGAGATTAGTGTCACGACCCCCACGGTTTGGTTCCGGTTGAACCCCATAGTTGTCATCAACATCTTCATATTTCCTTCCCAAGTTTCTTCCCATATAAGCTCTTGGAGGTCCTCGACCTCGCCCACGACCTCTATCTACACCTCAGCCTCCATTCATCGCCCTCCTATTTGGATAGGGAGCATCAAAGTAATCATCATCAAGTCCGAGACCCTTCCCTTCTTGAGCTTCATCAACTTGCTCAAGGGGTGCAATGTTTCTCCGAGGTCTTAGGAATGGAACATCTCCTTGGGGATTGCCCAACAATCTTTCTCTAGCTAGAGCCTAATCCCTCAACCGTTGTCGACGAACTAGCTCCGCATATTGATCCGGTTTCATGATTGAATCATCACTAGTGCCTTCACCGGTATCTTTTGGGACACTCGGGGTCCTCTCCTTTTCAAAAGTCTCCATCTTGAGGTTTAAGGCCTTCACCTCGGCTAGCAAACTAGCCAAGACGTCGGTTGGAACCTCAATGGTACTCTTTGCTTTCTCCTCCGCCATGTACCTACAACAATCAAAAACAAGAAAAGAGATTAGAGTAAAAGTCCTCACTCACTCCCTCACTTTTGTTTGTCGCTCGGGTTCACTCAAGTTGGGGGTTAGGTTCACACAAACTTGAGATCAATGGCCTCCTCGTAGTTGCGCAACCTCCTCAATGATCAATCCAAAATACAAGAACCAAATGCTCTTCGGGAAGAGTGGATTCAATGGGACTCGATAAACGCTAAGCTATTTGGTGCGCACTTGAACCAAACAATTAACTACGAATCTTCTTTGAATTCTACTCTCCTTCTAGGCACGAGTATCCTATTCGCACAATGGATTAGTACTAATTGGGTAGAAGTGTTACCCTCAAAGTACTAACCGGAAGTGACGCGATCAAATGTTCAAAGATCGAATCGTGACTATACGGATTCGGAATTGGATGAATTTTGGTTTGTGATCTAGAAACTCACCATATTTGATGATGTTATGGGAGTTTTGGTGGTTGGAAACTGTTACAACACCTTTGCGAACATTCTGTCCCACTTCAGGATTTTCTGATATTCAGTGCCCTTCGTGATCGTGTGAGATGGGGCGCGATCGCGATGAAGAAAAATGCAATTTGGGCGCGTTCGCGTGAGACCTTGCGCGATCGCACAGGTCTGTGCAGCAGAACCAGAAACTCGACTGAAAACTGCAGTTTTGGCACACACAACAACCCAAATTCAACTTGTTTCAGTTTTCAAGCTTTCAAATGGTGTTTTCAACTGTAGTAAACAATCCTCACTGGTTTAAGAAAACAAACAACCATCAAACAACTTGTTTCAATGATTTTTGGTCAAGTTCTTCAAAATATTCAAAACCTTCAAGAACCAAAATTTTGATTTTCACTCCATTACTCCAAATGATTTTATGGTGGTATCAAAACGACGGGAAAACTATAAGGAGTAAACCCCGATACCAAACAACCAAGAATTCATAACATCAATCGAGTTCTAGCAAATTTTGCAAAATATTCAACCTAGGGTTCAAAATTTTCAACTTTCGATTTTCAACTCCAAAACGTGTTTTGTTGGTTCCCAATTTTCGAGATTATGTAAACAAACAATCCCCGATAATCAACACCAACAAAATCGTAACAACCAACGATTTCTAGCAAATTTTTGTTGTTTTCCAATTTTTGAATTTTTTTCTTCTTTTTCAAATAATAAGAATAAGAACAAGGAAATAAACAAGAAACAAAGATGACAAGCATGAAGAGTAGGACGAGGGTTTGTAAGAACGTAACCCTAGCCTTGCTCTGATACCAACTGATGCAATCGAACATACGAAAGCGATAAAAGATAAGGAACGAGACGAGACTCACACTAAAGTTCGAGTAGCAATGAAGAACTTGTTCCGTTACACCCCAAACGATTGGAAAGAATCACCTACGCTAAGAGCAAATAGAATGATCGAAGATGGATTGAAGAGCAACTTGGATTCATCCAATTGATTTCAAGCCAAAAGGGTTACAAGTGTTCAAGAGCAATGCTCATTAATGTTTTGTGTTCAAAGTAAGCTAAAAAGCAATAAATGAAGGAGGAGTGTATTTATATCACTCCTTTACATTGTTTTCCTAGAATCTGGTCCGCTGCTGCTCAAGTGTTCATCGCGATCGCGCAGGAGTATATGCGATCGCGAAGCACACTTAATTTCTGAAGGTCGCGATCGCGCGAGGCTTGACGCGGTCGCGCAGGCAAAATAGTTACTCTTCGCGATCGCGAAGGTTCTTCACGCGATCGCGAAGAACAAAAGTCCGTCCTTAGGCAGTAAGCTCAGCAGGTGTTCCCCTGTTTTGCCCTGTTTTGCTCCCCTGCTTCCTGCACTGTTTCCTGCCCTGTTTCCACATTGATTGAGCTCCAATGCATTGTCTTTAAGTCCTCTCCTGAGCTCGTATCATCCACGCCTCTCCAAACCAAGTGTAGGTGAGAGTCTTGTATATCCTTGGCTTGACTTCGAGTGAATGTTCTCGATGCAATTTGGGTTGCATCAGCCAGACCTTGAGGAGTTTTATGGATTTTAATGCCCAATATTAAGTCGGAAACTCCTAAGTCTTTCATATCAAACTTGCTAGCTAGCATACGCTTAGTGGCATTTATGTTGGCAATGTCGTTACTCATTATCAACATGTAATCCACATACAAAAAAACAATGATCAATTGATTTGGAGTGTTCTTAATGTAAACATATTTATCACACTCATTAATCTAAAAACCATTTGACGATATAGTATGGTCAAATTTAGCTTTTCATTGTTTGGGTGCTTGCTTTAGTCCATAAAAAGACTTAACAAGTCTACATACCTACTTTTCATTTTCAGGAACTACACACCCTTCAGGTTGTTCCATATAGATTTCTTCCTCCAAATCTCCATTTAAGAAGGCGGACTTAACGTCTATTTGATGGATTTCAAGACCATACACGGCGGCCAATGCTACTAACATCTGTATGGATGTAATCCTTGTTGCTGGCGAGTATGTGTCAAATACTGTGAGTTTGCAGATAAACTACTTGTGCTCCCAGCACCAATGTCTGCTGGTTTTTTAGGTGCAAGCATATAGGTGTTAATTGTCCTTTGTTTTACTTTAATACATGTGCTAATGTTACAGTAATGGAGATTATACCAAGTGATGAAGTTATGGATAATCTGCCAAACGACGATGGTATATTGCTTCCATTTGCGCAGTGAAAAAATCGTGATTGTCAGTGGAAAGGTGACACAGAGTATCATGGAGTACTTGAAGGGTTATTGTCTGCGGATTACCTGGAGAAACTGAAGAAAGGGCCATTCCGCAAGTTTATGCTTTTGGAAGATGCTAAATATTCTGGGAGGCTTATAAATTGTTTTCTCCAGTCTCAAATAGTTTCTTCAGACAACACTAAGCTTAGCTTCAATGTTTTTGGTGATATAGTAGATTTCACAGCTGATGATTTTCATGTAGTTAGTGGTCTTAATATTTCCAGTATTGTAGATATAAGTATTTTTAAGCTTTCAAAGAGTAGATTAAAGGAGAAGTATTTCAGGAATCCTGAAGACGATGTTAATAAAAAGGACAGCAAGTGGACTTTAAAGTTATATGACTTGCTTGATTTGATTGAACATCATTCCAGTTATGTGAGAGTGGCTCCAAAGAGCAAGGGTAATGTGAATAGAGTGTCAGCTGCATGATTGGATGTTCCATTAGAGCAAGATGATGCTGTTAAACTAGCTGAGGTATATTTGCTTAATTCTGTTTTATTGGGCCGGCCATTACCTAGAGTAGTGGATGATCAACATATGATTATTATTGATAATGAAGAGGTGCATAGCTGTTATCAGTGGGGTACTGAGATATATCGTCAAATGGTACACCATTTGCAATCAATCATAAAGCCAGGTTCTTCTACTTATTTGTTTCCTGGTATGCCCTTCCTATTCTGTTGCTGGGTGGCAGAGGTGTTCCCTGTGTTCAGGCAGTATTTTACTGTTCGCCCTAGGATCAAACCTGTGATGCTTCGTTATACATGTACTTTTACCCCTCAATACAATGTCTTGTGTGATGACTAATTTCATAATGAACAGGTGAGTTTTACGAGTACTTGCTTTTGTTTGTTATTTTTTTTTTTACTTTTTTGTTGGTTTTGAAATGTACTTTTTAATAGTTTTGGGAGGATGCCTCAATGAGACCAATAAGGCATAAATCTAAACATGCTTCAACTTCAAAGTCACCCTCAAAGTCATCTTCAAAGACTAGTTCAACAGCAGAATCTATTGACATGAATGAAGTTGTAAAGGTGAAATTCTTCGTGGGTTTTGTCTTTTAATTTTTTTTTCTTATGTGGTTTTAATGTTTTTTCTTTTATCAGAGATTGACAGCTAATCTCAAAGTAAACTTACCTACTGAGAGCAAGATTCAACATATGATCAATTCCTCAGAAAATAGTGTGAAAAAAGATCTTGCTGACATGGAGAAGAGGATTACAAATAAATTGAATGCAAAGTTTGATTCATTACTGCTTCTTGTTGCAAAATCAAAGACAAGTGATCTCAGAGAAAACTGTGGTGTGTCTGTAAGTAAATCAGACACCAGGAGTAGAAATGAGAAGAGTCATTTTGTTGATAATTTGATTTATTCTGATGGTCGCAATAGTTTTTTCAAAGAAACATATAATCGGCCAGAGCTTGTTGGTAGTGTACAAAGTGATCATGGTATTCCAGCTGCTTTAATAGATACAAGCGATCAAATGATTGTGGATGTTTTAGAGGATTACAAAGCTGATACATGTGACCCTATTGATGAAGCAAAAGGTACAGATGGTTTAGAAAAGGCGCCATCAAATTTAGACCATCATCAACAAAGTCATGGTAGTCAAATAGAGTATTCTATATAGTCGTAATCTAAGTAAAAGGGAATTTTTTGTGTTAATGTAATGATTTTTTTTTTATTGTATATGCAGATAAACAGAATCTTTCATCTGATTTATTGGACAAGTGTCCATCTAAAGATGATGATGTATCTTTGAATCCAACAGATGTTCAGCTTCGTGATGAAAAAATTTATTCCACTCTTAATTGTAAGAAGAAAAAAATTTGTTGGTAGATTCAACCAACATATTATGCACTAATACTGTGTTTTTATCATATGCTAATGTCCCAGATAATAAAATACTGGGACTCTTTGTTTAACAAGTACTTGTGTCCCAGTTCTAAATTATGGGATTTTCTATAACAAAGCACTATAGCCACAGCACAAATACTGTGACTTTTTCATATGAAGTATTTGTGCCCCAGCACGAATGTCTGGGAAGTCTATAGTAATGGAAATGTATTTTTAAATATGTGTGTTTTCGCACTTCTGTTTTCTATAGAGAAATGTAATGTATTGTGCTTATTTATTTTTACAAAAGGTAATAATGGTGAATCTGGGAAAAGTGCTGGGGTTGAAGAACAAATTAATGAATTAAAGCATCTTGTTGAAACTGGTATTTGGACACCAGTAGGTATGTAAAAGTAATTTTTATATAATAATTAGTGTTCCTATTTTTATTGTTGAAAATGTGTAACAAATTATCTTGTTTTGAAGTCTCTCAAGAAAGTTCTCAAGAAGGTTCTCAACCAATTAAGCTTGCTGATAACCAAATGTTTTTGACTCCTGGTACGCGAAAATATGTTGCATATTTTGCATGGTTCACACTCCAGCATAAAATACCCTGTTGGTTGGTCAATGAATAGTGTGTCTTGTTCCATTTAAAGAAGCAACAAATGTTAAAGCTGATAATGAAGATGTTGTCAATCAACGCAGTCACAGTGCTGAGGTTCGACTTGAAGTGAAGACTGTCAGTGAGCTTTGCATAGCTGGTCTTGTTTTTACACTAGAAGGTATGTAATTGTCTTTTTTATAGTTATTTTGTGTTTTTTATTGTTCGCAAATGTGTGATATATTATCTTTATTTATAAAGGTTCTCAAGAAGGTTCCCAAGAAGGTTCTAAAGAAGGTCTTAAAAAAGGTGTTGAGCATTCGTCTCCAAAAAAGGCTTTGAAAGCATTTTCCAGCAAGAAAAGGAAGAAACGTGATAATGATGCTTCTCCTGAAATTGCATCTCCCCTCAAACCTAAAATTGGTAAAAATTTGGCTGAAGCAAGCAAAAGCATCATGAATATTGGTTGCATAGATGCACCTTAATTTTCAATTGGCTTGACACATCCATCGCAAGAGACTGCAGCAGTGATTGATAGTGTCAGGCCAGATTCTATGGATATCGATCGCTCAGAAAGTAAGGGTGGTACAGAATTGGCATTAATAGAGAAAGATAATTCAAAACTTACGACACTTGCTGATGCATCTGTTGTAGTACTGGAGCAAGAGTCTGCTTTGGATCCAGCCATGAAAACACCTGAACAGTTAATTTTTGGGGAGAAATGGAAGGCTGCTGGAACAGATGTCTGTGCAAGGAATTTTGCAGAAGTGTGTTCATCTAAACAACAGTCGGCAATGCAGTGTTCAGTGAAAAAGGAGGAAGTTATGGATTTAGCTGTTTTGCCAGACCAACCATCAAATGATCCAGAAGGAGGAGAGCTGTTAGGCAGGGGACATAGGGTTCGTAAGATTAGCCGCCACTTATTATCTCCATTCAGGCCTTTTCAGCCAAAGGAAAAGTGTGATTGGAAGCCTTTTTATAAGCGTGTATGCCCTTTTCATACTGTCAATGCCACGTCTAATTGTTTGGCAATTTTTGATAAATGGTTGAAGGAAGGCTTGAAAGTGACTGATAAAAACAGCGTCTCTAAAGTGTAAGTTATTTTATTTTATTTTTTTTAGTTATTGTGTATTTTAAGTTACAGGGCGTTGTAGATTATATTAGTAAATTTGTATTGTTTATGTTGTTTGTGTTTAACTTTTTCAGGGGTGATGATCTTTATGATGACAAAATTGCAGACATCAATTCACAGAACAAAATTAGATTGTATAGTGTTTCAGTGAAGAGCAAAATGTGGTTTAGAGAGATTGCAGATAGAAGATATTCACTTACCAATGAGGTTTTCTACAACTTTTTTTTATTATTGGTTCATTAGTCTTTTATATATATATTTGTTAACTAATTTTTTTTTTTTTGTGTTTTGTGATTTTTTTTGTCATGCAGCATGTTGATGTTATACTGTACTATCTGAGGAAGAAACATGTATATCATTTCACAAACTACTCAGCGTTGTTCACAACGACAGACTTGAATTTTGATTTTTTTGTAGAGTCGTCGTTCTTTTGAAGGTTGAATCCTATTTTGAAAATATGGCAAAGGAAGAGAAGACCAGGAGAATAAAAGAGAAGAAGGATAGAATGGAAGAAGAGTGGAAGAACAAAGAAAATTTTGACGAAATGAAGGCCCAACAAAAGAAAGGAGCAAAAAGGACTCGTGCTCAACAAAAGAAAAAAAATATAATCCTCCAGCAGAAGTTGTTTTTGGAATTCATGACTTGACATTGGACGATTTAGAGAAGATTGAGTTAGATTTTGACCTAGCACAGTATGAAGGAACTACACAGAATAACCTACTTGAGTGTGTGAATGGGTCTACTAATTAATGTGGCATAGCATGGGCTCAAGTCGGAAAAGTGTTTATGCCAATTAGGAAGACTTCAGTTGATCCTGATGATTACATGTCTTGCACTCATTATTGGTTGGGAGTTTATTCTATAAAAGATCATAGAATAGATGTCTATGATTCGGTTTTTGATGGGGATGAACATTTTGTGAAGATCAAGATGGGAATGTATGCAATTGCTATACCTAAGCTACTAAAAGAGATGGATTTTCATACAAAATATCCTAATTTTGGTACGACGTACAAGAAACTTGATATTGTTTATCAAACAACACCAAAACAATTAGGAGAGACAGACTGTGGTCATTTTGTAACAAGGTTTACAGATCTACTCATGCTTGGACAGGATTTGTTTAAATATGAATGGGGAGTAGAAGCTATTACTATTTACAGGAGAATGGTTGCTGCTAATCTACTGTCGCATGGAAAATCAAAAAGAGATGAAGGCTATGAAACTCCACCAGAGAAATTGAATGATGATTATGGAGAGCATGATGAGAAGCTAGCTTGTGAACATGGAAGGCTGCCTCTTCTTTGAATCTTTATATATTTTTTTTATAAACAATGCAATGTACACATTTTTTGAAGTATGTATAGTTAATATGTTGTTTGTTGTTATTATTTATTAGCTTGTGAAGTATATAAATAGGAATGCTAATACTTTAATTGTAGTATTTTTTATATACTGTGAGTTCACATATGAAGCACTTGCACCCCCAGCACCAATGCCTGTGAGCGGGTGGGAAAATCCCTTCGTGCCCATTATAAAATACTGGGACTCTCCATTTTTAAGTACTTGTGCCCCAGTTCAAAAATTATGCTGGGACTTTGTATAAAAGCATTTTAGCATACGTTTCCAACCACCCAGCCCAAAATACTGTGAGTTTACATATGAAGCACTTGCACACCCAGCACCGCGAGTGGAAAAATCTTTTCGTGCCCATTATAAAATACTGGGACTCAGCATTTTTAAGTACTTGTGCCCCAGTTCAAAAATTATGCGACTTTGTATAAAAGCATTTTAGCATACGTTTCCACCCTCCCCCCCCTCCAGCCCAAAATACTGTGAGTTTACTTATGAAGTACCAGCGCCCCAGTTAACATACTGGGTATAATTAGTTAGTATAATTATTTTCACCAAAATAATTAGGGGTCTGCAGTTATGAGCTGGTTACTAGCATTCTTGTTTTTTAGGGGGTGCAGTTGTGCGTATCTGTCTATAAATAAAGAGTCTTTGAATATAGAATCATCACTCAAATTTGTCTCAAATTTTTTTACTTGCAGTCTTTTGGAAAAAAAAATGTCTCTCCCACAGCAAAATGGGCATGTAGTTGAGAATGGACATGTAGTTGAGAATGGACATGCACTTCAAAATGTGCAATCTACAGATCAAACAACGCGTGATTTGTATTGGGAAATCGCAGGGTTGCAGGGAGACATCGAGCAGTTGACTCGTACTGTAGATCACCTCCGATTATTAGTTATTCGGCAAGATCAGAAGATTGAAAAGAAAGAACGACAAATTACAAGGATGATGAGGGCAATCAGATAAATCCCAAACTATAATGAAGTACATACTCCACCAGGGTCACCAGAGAACTAATTTTACTATTTTTTAATAAACTTATGTTGTATTAACTTGATAATATTAAAAAGATTGGGTCTCCATAAATGCTATGTTTTTAATGATTGCATCTACAAGTGTAATTTATCTTTTCTTGTACTTTGAGGATACTTCTTTTGTGTTTTTAGAAGTATCCTTTTTCTGTAATTTTTATGTTAATCTTAATTAAAATGCCTGTAAGTTTGCGTTTGTTTTGTGTGAAAAATGTTATCTAATATGTTTTTGCTGTGGGTAGTAAAACAAGGCGCATGGATCACACACCCCTCCAGATGTTTATTCTGGGGCTAGTATTTTAAGGCACATGGACGCCCCAGATGTTTTTGCCGTGGGTAGTAAAACAAGGCGCATGGATCACACTCCCTCCCAGATGTTTATTCTGGGGCTAGTATTTTAAGGCACATGGACGCCCCAGATGTTTTTGCGGTGGGTAGTAAATTAATGCACATGGATATTTGAGTTTTTATTTTTATTTTTCCAATGCTCTTTATACTTGGCCCCTGTTCTGCATCGTAAAGGAAAAGAACAAGCAATGTGCAGCTTTTATATAAAGAAGGAAGAATCTTTACTATCATCCAAAAGCAGAAGGACAATACAGTATAATAGAGAAGATTTCTTGTATAATTATTTTAATATAAATAGACTACTTTGTTACTGAATAGAAGAGGCAAATATTTTTGTATTTTTAAGATGGGAACAGTCGTTGAAGCAGTGTTAAGTGTATTGGATGCTGAATTAGATCAGTTTGTAAGTTAATAATAGCATTTTTTTAAAGTGTTGATTTAGTTTGATGTTATTATAAAAGTTTGCATTTGTTCTTATGTTTTGTTTTGTAGATTTTGCCAGTATGGTTGGCAATTAGGCTTCCCAGACGTGATGTTCCAGCCACTCTTATTTGCCGTGGTATTCATTTCCAGATGAACTACCTAAAAGTGAGAAGACAGAGAAAACTTTGTAATGGATGGAGGGAGTTTGTTCGTACTAACAATCTTGGAGTAGGAAGTACGCTACATTTTAGGGTTCTGGAATCCTTAGATCGTGTGGTTTTAAATGTTAGTATATGGCAGCCTGAACTAGAACCTTTAAGTTCAAGTTCTAGTTCTAGTTCTAGTTCTGGCTCTACTGTTGAAGATGCTTGAATAAGATAGCATATTTGTGTGTTTTAGTTCAATATCTGAGTTTTTGGTAAACTATATCTGAGTTTTTGGGGCAGTTATATATGTGTAATGTAACTGTTGTTTTTTGAATTGTGATTGTTCTGTAAAAAAAATTACAAATATTATGTAATGGTGCCTTTTCAATTATAAGTTGCATCTGTTATTACATTATGGAATTTATTCTATAAATACATATCAACTTATAGTTGTTATGAAGTTTTATGTGAAGTTTCTATGTTGTCATTTTTAATTATTAGTCTATAATTTCCAACTAGTTTACAGTCATTAGTATAGAACCCCATATCAAAATGCTGTTATTTTTCAACTGCATAACAATATAGCTCCAGTAAAAGTACTGGGGATTAATGTATGAATAAATATTATTAAACTTCGTGGTTCTGGGATTAATTTGATAGCAGCCCCCATATGAAAATGCTGTTATTTTTCAACTGCATACCAATATAGCTCCAGCAAAAGTACTGGGGATTAGCTTACAATTATGAGTATAGGACCCCAGATCAAAATGCTGTTATTTTCAGCTTCATATTAATATGTCTCCAGCACAAGCGCTGGGATTACTTTACAATTATGAGTATAGGACCACAGATCAAAATGCTGTTATTTTCACCTTCATAACAGTATGGCTCCAGCACAAGTACTGGGGGGACTAATTTATGTGAGAGCAGTTTTTTAAATATGAATAAATATTTATTAAATTTTGTGATAGTAATTTAAGTTACACAATATTTGTTGGAATTGATAACGTACAGAAACTGTAAAGTCCATAGAAAATATAATTTCTTTGACTACATTTAATGTATTTTCTACAAAATACATGCCGACTAACAATTACTCACTTTTTTTACTATAAATAACCCTTTGCAGTTAAAACAAACTACAAAGTTTTTTGAGACTTCATCTCCTCTTATAAACTGTAAAGTTTTTTTTTTTGAAAAGAAGATATGGCAGATGAAGAGAATCGTGTGGAGGAACTAGGAAGTTTCGAAAAGAAAATCACATCATCTTATTTTGATAGAGATGATTTTGTATGTTAAAAGAAATGACCAAAGTATTTTTTATTTTTTTCATTTATTTTTTTTTTAGTGTTTTGTGATTTTTTTATTAACTGTGAAATATTATTCCTTTTAGATCTTTCCAAAAAGTTGGAAGCAGAGGCTGCCAAATATAAATGGAATGGCATGCATATTGTGTGAAGATGATGATGAGGTATATGAGATGAGCTTCAAAGTTGGGAAGCACGCAAGGTTGTGTAATGGATGGAAGGATATGATTAATAAAAAAGTCTTCAGGATAGGCAAAATACTTCGTTTTGATCACCAGTTCCACGAGATATTCAACGGTAATGCAACTGTTGTTTTTGAAGTTTCTGTCATAAACCATCAGGATAGTGAGGGAGGGGTGAAGATGATGAAAGCAGTGATGATGATGATGATGATGGTGGTGGCAGCAGCGACGAAGATGTAGGATCAGCCCAGAAGCCTATTGTGATTGAATAAGTTTTAGTAGTTTTTATGTTTTTTCAGTTAATATGGGGATGTTTGTTTGTGTTTTTATTTCATCTGTGTTTTTAAGTTTTTGAGCAGCTGATCAATTATGAACAATCATTTTTGGTATTATGAACTGTGTTTCTAAGTACTGTGTTTTTATTATTTAAGTAAGATCAAAATGTTTGTTGTTCAATAAGTAAAAAAACTAGAAAATAGATAAATTAAGACAACTATTTTGCACAACAACAAATGGAAAGTGTATTTTTTATATATATTAATCCTTGTTAAAGAATACAGAGGAAGTAAAATTTTAAAAAAAAAATCTCTATAAGTGAGAACAAAATGCTGTTATTTTCAACTGCATAACACCATTGCTCCAGCACAAGTACTGGGATTAGGTTTACAAATATGAGTATAGGACCCTCCAGATCAAAATACTGTTGTTTTTCAGCTGCATAACACCATGGCCCCAGCATAAGTACTGGGACTAATGTATGTGATAGCAGTTTTTTATATATGAATAAATATTATTAATTTATGTAATTATGAAAATGTTGCTCATATTCAAAAAACAAAATCTATTGTGCATTTTAAATATTGTAAAAGAGTTCTTATAGTAATTTAACTTACAGAATCTTATAAGATTTTTTATTGACTTGACCTGTCATGTAAAATGACAAAAAAATCTATCTACTTTTGTTCATGTATTGTCAAAACAATACACAAATGCTGTGGATTTCCAAAGTTAAAGTAGGGAATATTTTGTGGATTTCAATATATTTTTGGAACAGAAGTCTGTTCTAAAGTATAGAATCTTTCCAGAATCTGTTTGATTTCTTTTTGTGTTGTCAACTGTGTAATACTGTTACTTTAATACAGTTGAAAATCTCAGTTCAAATCTTTTCCTATACAGATATGACCTATCAAAAAAAAAGTGATATCTTCTTTACAGAGAAAGAAGCAAGGAATCTTTACAGCTTTTTTTGAGTTACAATGTCAGCTAAAATAGAACAAATATTCTTTACATGTTGTCTATAAATTAGACAGTGGTCTTGTTTTTTCACTTGTACAAAACAAAATATTATTCCAAAAAAAAGGAAAAATAACAAAGAATAAAATAAAAAATGGCTTGCAATGATGAAGTAAGAAGACAACAATGGCGCCAGTTGAATAACGATGTTAGGAATTTGAAAAGTGATCTTGAGTTTTTGAAAACTGAGGTATCAGTCGTGAAGAATAACTTGGATGTGTTGTTTGAATTTTTTGTAGCTTTCAAAGAGAAAAACAATAGAGATATGGATCGACTTTTTGACAAACTCTTTGACATTGAATTGCAGAACTTTACAGATTCAACCTCTGGTTCTAGCTCTCGCGTTCCTAGTAATCATTAATGTTTTACTGTATTTTTTTATGTGTTTCGCAGTGTTCTGTTTTTATGCTTCCATGTGAAGCAAGTGTAATTTATCTTTATTCTACTTGAGGATACTTCTTTTGTGTTTTTAGAAGTATGCTTTTTATGTAATTTTTATGTTACTGTTAATGAAAATGGCTGTAAGTTTGCCTTTTTTGTGTTGTGTGTAAAATGCTGACTCTTAAATAATATTTTTGTATAGTCCCAGCAATATATTCCCCAGTATTTTTACACCAAACCCCAAGATATTTTTATGGGGCTTTGGTTGAACGTAACACCAAGACCCAGCATTTCGTATGCTGGGGACAACAGGGGTGATTTTGAAGTCCAGCTTTATAAGCCCCAGCATTTAATGCTAGACAACACACAAAGTAATTTAAAATCCTGTTAAACAGTGTGACCCATTGTAAACAGTGTGACTTATCAGAAGTTATGAAAAAATACACATTGTACCTTTTCAGAATTTCCAGAAGTGACTCTTACAAACAAATGCCAATGTATATAAATTCCCACCGATAAAACAGATAGAAAGGAATCCAATTTGTCATTTTTGTTATTAAACAAAAAAAAAAGAAATTGTGTCAAATATTATCTGATCAAAAAGTATCTATGGATAATGGCCACCGACCATCAAATAGCCACGGACCATCCAATGGCCACGGACCATCCAATGGAAGACAGGTTTTCCAGAATGGTCATGGACCATCAACTCAAAGGCATGTTATGAACTTGCCTTCAATACCAAGAGACCTCTGTTGGTGTTTTGAATATCTGAAGAAGGAGGTGGAATCCTTGAACGAATTCAGAAAGAAATGTGAAGATGAGTTGTGGAATTTAAGGTACACGCAGCGACAATATTATGAAAAACTGATGGAATTGCTTAAGGTGATGGCAGATCCCCTGCAATTGCACAATGGAGGGCCACAGGAGCCCGTGCTTAGGAATTATGGAGAATAAACAATGTTTTAATTTGATATATTATGTATTGTTGTTCTTTCACATATTAGTAATTTTTTTACAATGATATCATGTATTCGAAAAGGCAAGCAAATTGTGTTTTTAGAAGTATGCTTTTATGTAATTTTTATGTCACTGTTAATGAAATTGGCTGTAAATTTGCCTTTTGTGTTGTGTGTAAAATGTTGACTCTTAAATAATGTGTATGTATAGTCCTAGAAATACATGCCTCAGCATTTCTGATTACAACCCTTCTCTTCCATAGCATACCCGTTTAATTTGCATCGTCCAGACGAATTTTGAGTTCCTCTTTTCTTTATTTTTCCCCCTTAATATTTTGTCTGGTAGCAAATGGACCATTTCCATTAGTAGGTATTTAAGGTGACAAGTAACAACTCTTCTGTTGATAAATGTAGTATAGCTACAGGATATTGTAATGGGACCTTGCTTCAACGTAATACTAAGTCCCAGCATTTTAATGCTGGGACAACAGGGGGGTGATTTTGAAGTGCAGCCTTATAATCTAAAAAATAGCACAGCTACAGGATATTGTAATGGGACTTTGCTTCAACGTAATACTAATCACCAGATTTTTATGTTGTGGCCAGTAGTTTAAGGCATATGGGTGCTCAAGCTTTTTATCCTCAGACGTTATTATAAATATAGAAGCTGTTCCAGTTTTTAAGAGTGTGTCAGCAAATATCTCGGGTACCAGTATTTTATCAGGATAACATTGGCATACGAGAAGACCTCAAACTGGAAGAAACATAGGGAAGAACATAGAAACACAGCTTTTTTTACTACATTTATAGTGATACTTAATCTATTTTTGACTATACATATTCTCTTTGACCATAACAGTTGAACAAAAGTTAGTAACTCCTAGCCTATAAATAAGGCTTTGCAGTTGAAGTAAATAATAACAAAGATTGCAACTAATTTATTTTTTCATCAAAACAATAATATGGAGGATGATCATTGGGAGGAACTAGGCAATTTCACTATGCGAATAACAAAATCATACTTCAAAAGAGATGATTTTGTATGTTAAAAAAATTACCAAATTATTTTTTATGCTTTTGTTCATCTAATTTTTCATTGTTTTTTTTGTATTAACTGTTAAAGTTTATTTTTTCAGATCTTTCCAGAGAGTTGGAAAGAGAAGCTGCCAAAGGTCAATAGAAGTGCACTTATAAATTGTGAAAACGATGACACTGATTATGAAATGAAGTTCAAGGCTGGGAAGGGACATTCAAGGTTGTGCAATGGATGGAAGGAGATGCTTCTGTGTAAAGGCTACAGACTGGGTGATGTTCTTCGGTTTAATCACGTTGTTCATGAGGTTTACAACGGTGTTGCCACTATGGTTTTTGAAATTTCATTAGTAAACCGTCAGGTTGGTCAAGGCCACAACAATGATGATGATCTTGATGATGATGATGATGATGATGATGACGACAATGATGATGATGGCAGCAGTGACGAAGATGTAGGATCAGCCCAGAAGCCTATTGTGATTGAATAAGTTTTAGTAGTTTTTATGTTTTTTCAGTTAATGTGGGATGTTTTTTTGTCTTTTTTTTTTCATGTGTATTTTTAAGCTTTTTTGAGCAGTTGATGAATTATGAACAATTTTTTTTCGTATTATGAACTGTGTTTCTAAGTACTGTATTTTTATTATTTAAGTAAGATCAAAGTGTTTGTTGTTAAATATGTAAAAAACTAGAAAATAGATAAATCGAGACAATTATTTTGCACAGCAACAAGTGAGAAGTGTATTTTTTATATATAATAATCCTTGTTAAAGAATATAGAGGAAGTAAAATATAAAAAAAAAAGTTCTCTATAAGTGAATAGTCCTTTTTGACATCAGATTTGTTGCGACTGGATGAAAATAGAGAAGAATGATCTTCTATCTATCTAGTGACGACGCGATTCCTAACTGAAAAACAAAAAAAAAGAAAAAATTTAACATAGCAGCTTTGGGTGTTGAATTGCACTAAAATAGAATTAAAAAATAAAATTCAAATAGAGAGACATACCTATTGTTTTTATTGGGAGTTATGTTTCTTTGAATATGGTTGAAGTACTGGAATGTGTCTGCAGGATGTTCTGTTGTGTCCACGCTTTCTACATATCCCACAGTGTTTCCCCTTTTGTCTTACATATTCTGCAGTCGAGACAAATCTTTTCTCCTGTCTTCTACCTGCCTTAACTCTAAAATCTGGGGGTTTTGTTATCTCTTCTTTAATGGTATCAGGTACAACCCATGATTCTTCATGTCCAACAGTGTTGATTTCTGCTTCATACTGTTTTAACCATGTTTCTCTTTTATACCATATAGAGCAATAATCCGACTTGTTTAGGTGCACTCTGTCTATAGCAGCAAGTGCATGTTCACAAGGCATTTCATCCATCTGGAACTTGAGGTATTGACATTCTTTCTTCTTCAAACAAATAATGAATTCTCTCCCTTCATCTGTTACCTTAAAGCTTTGATCCGTAGTCCGGTCAACCTGTAAAAATGTAATGTATAAGATTACTTGACTAGCATAACAGATATGATGCTGCAATTTACTGGATCTCCCGCTTTTGCATACCATGTAGTCCCAGCACAAAACCTAGGACTTCATGAATTATCACTGACATAAGACAAATGACATCCCAAAATAACTGTATTAGTTGATATACTCACATTCATTCTATATGCTTTTTTTATTTTTTTTTCAATTCATCATCTGTCCATTTTGATGTTGCAAAGAAAATATCCTGCGCACTCTTCCGTCTCTCATAAAACCAGGTCTGTAGCTTGTTCGTTATGTTGTCCACCATTGACAGTATTGATTTCCCCCGAGCATGTAACAGAGCATTATTCATGGATTCCACAATATTTGATGTCATCATGTCATATCTTCGATTTCGACAGCAAGCTCTAGTCCATCTCTCTGGTGGTTCTTCCATGAGGTAATCATAGGTTGCCCTATCCATTTCTTTCATTTGATTCATGTCTGTTTTAAACTCTGCAATCGTGTAGACACGACATGCACTATTGAATATACTTATCACTGCAGGTCTCACGTTCCTTTTGTTAAGGTTCTTTTCCAGATGATATACACAGATACCATGTGCACATTCAGGATATACATTTGTAATTCCATTTGCAATTGCAGGATTACGATCTGAAAGGAACAGTAAATTCTCACGGCAACCAAATGCTATGCGCAACTGCATGAAGAACCAATTGTATGCCAGATTATTTTTTGAGTCCACAACTCCAAAGGCAAGTGGGAAGATTTGGTTATTTGCATCTTTCGTCACTGCAACCAATAGTGTCCCTTGATATCTTGAATTGAGGAATGTTCCATCGACAACTATCACAGGTCTACAATGTTTCCAGCCTTTGATAGATGCCGCACAAGCAAAAAACATATATTTAAACCTGGATAATAAAATTGCAGTGTTATCAGTAAAATTCATGTTAAAATTTTTGAGTCTCAGGTTTTAGTACTGGAACCCTACTTATACATAATTACGACGTCACGACATTTTGTGACGGGACTCCAACAAATAACACTGCAGTCTCAGGCTTTTTTTAATTGGCATTACTGGAATTCTACACAAAAATATATAAGTACACATTTTTTTTTACCTGTTCTCACCATCTCTTTGAAGAGCAACATGTGAGCCTGGATTGATGTCTTTTAGCACATATAAATATGCTGGTAACTTCTGAAAGTTCTCCTCAGGCGTCCCTCTAATTAAAGACTCTCCTTCTTTTATAGCACGCCATGCCTTATTATAAGCGATTTCAACTCCCATTTTCCTTCTAATCTCTGCAACAACAAAATTAGGCTTAACAGGATAATTATCGTCTCTCTGATTCTCAACTATCTCATCTCGAACAATCTTTGACGTAGCATGTTTTTGGTCTCTTTTTCTATCATCCACCGAGCAAGTGTGATTCTTCTCAAACTTCAGTATTTTGAACAGTGAGGACTGTTTAATTCTGGAAGATCGAACAGTCCACTCACATTTTTCATTCATGCATGCCAGTGAATATCTCGTTGTGCTTGATCTCACAACCTTGAATTAAAAATGGTGTGCAATTGCAGTTGTCTGGAAACATTTAATGACACACTGTTTGTTTAAAAAAATTGATCCAACCTTGACGTCGTCCAAATCTATATTTTCTTTTAGTATTGGACGAGGAGATTCTCTTATTTTCTTCCTTAAATACCTCTTTCTCTTTTTTCCAGCACTTGATGTCTCAGGAAGTTGAATATTTACAAGCTGTTGTTCTGTGTTTTCATCATGCATTAACTGTTCATCTACTGCTACAGCTTCCACAGACAGAGGTCTTAAAACTATCACTTCAAAAGCATCATTGTTGTCTATTTGTATTATCATTTGCCCTTCAGCGTTATCAACTCTCTTAGACTGTGGAGATCGTTGTGTAATGTCAACTATGAAACGTCTACTCCTATACTCGGAATTGTTCTTCATCAAGTGTAAACAGCTGATTAAATCATCGGTATTTTTTATAGGGACACCTTTACTTGTTCCAAGTTCCATATCAAACCATATGAATGTCTCAAAATGTTCTTCATCTAAATCTATCTTTTTCCAAAGGTTTCTTCTAAAATCTTCAAAAGTATCTGTTTCACTATGCAGAAAAATCCTTGTCTCATGATCTATGTACTTATAAGCTGGTGTCCATTTCCCATTGAATGCAAGAACAATACACTGTTTAGCCATCACCTGTAGTTATAAAGACAGTAAAAATACTAAACTAAGTCACAAAGAAATCCACATGGTAAAATACTGTAATTGTAGCTTAATAACGAAAGCTTAAGAACTGCTAACCTATAAGATAAATATACATTTCCATAGTTTAATGGCTAATTATACAGGGGGAGGGGGATTTTTGAAGTGCAGCTCTATATGCTAAAATATAGCATAGCTACAGGATATTCTAATGGGACTTTGCTTCAAGTTAACAGTAAGCCGCATCATTTAATGATGGACAACAGGGGGGATTTTTTGAGCTGCAACTTTATATCATAAAATGTAATCACAGCTACAGGATATTGTAATGGGGCTTTTCTTCAAAGTAACACTAAACCCCAGCATTTTTGTGCTGGACAACAGGGGTGTTTTTTTGAAGTGCAACTTTATATCATAAAATATGGCATAGCTACAGGATATTATGATGGGGATTTTCTTCAACGTAACACTAAGCCCCAGCATTTTGTGCTGGTGTAACTTTATATCCTAAAATATAGCATAGCTACAGGATATTGTGATGGGACCTTGCTTCAACGTAACACTAAGCCCCAGCATTTAGTGCTGGGGACAACAGGGTCTTTTTTTGAAGTGCAACTTTATATCCTAAAATATAGCATAGCTACAGGATATTATAATGGGGCAAATGCTGGACAACAGGATATTTCTAATGGGACTTTGCTTCAACACAACAGTAATCCCCAGCATTACATGCTGAAGGTTAGTGTTACGTTGAAGCAAGGTCCCATCACAATATCCTGGGGATAACAGATCATTTTGAAGTGCTTAAAATGTAATCATAGCTACAGGATATTATAACGGGGCTTTGCTTCAACGTAACACTAAGCCCCAACATTTTAGTGCTGGGGACAACAGGGTGTTTTTTTGAAGTGCAATTTTATATCCTAAAATATAGCATAGCTACAGGATATTGTGATGGGACCTTGCTTCAACGTAACACTAAGCCCCAGCATTTAGTGCTGGGGACAACAGGGTGTTTTTTTGAAGTGCAATTTTATATCCTAAAATATAGCATAGCTACAGGATATTATAATGCAGCTTTGCTTCAACGTAACACTAAGCCCCAGCATTTAGTGTTGGACAACAGGATATTTCTAATGGGATATTGCTTCAACAGTAATCCCCATCATTAAATGCTGGAGGTTAGTGTTACGTTGAAGCAAGGTCCCATCACAATATCCTGGGGATATCAGGTCATTTTCAAGTGCTAAGCTAAAATGTAATCATAGCTACAGGATATTATAACGGGGCTTTGCTTCAATGTAACACAAACCCCCGGCACCTAGTGCTGCATACCCTTTTGAACTTAATTCAGATTCATATTAATTATATATAACAGTAAATTCGCGTCTCAGAAAAATAAATTCAGATCATAATCACGAATTTTTATTTTCAAATCATAGATTTACAGCCACAAAAACAGATATATTTACGCAAAATAACTGAAATTCAGCACAGAAACACGCAGCTCAAATTACCTTTTACAGTTTGAATTTGAAACTTTTGGAGAGAGACAATGATGATCTGGAGAGTTGAGAGAAGTAATGTGTTCTTTGCTCTGTTTTTTTCACGCGTTATTTGTATTTATTGTTGAGCTGTAGGTTTTTTAGGGTAGTTCAGTAAATTTAATATATGGGGTGTTGTTAGCGGCAGTAGCCTGAATGTACGTGAGTCTTTTATTGGCTATTTCTCAATGAATTTTGAAACCGTGGATGGAACTCATTTAACGTGTGCAAAATTGGCTAGTCATCAAATTTTCACAGATCTGTTTGTGAGGAGATATGGGCCAGATTTTAGTGGGCCTGCTGTATTTCATTTTCTTTTGTATGTTAGATAATAAACATTGTGCTAAATGAGCCATGCATATGAGCACTACCACTTATAGGAATAGGCAGAGAAAAGGAAAAACAAAACTGATAACTTGCAAGTTTTCTTTTATAATCTGGACTGCTTTTGAAAAAATTACCACATGACTCAATCTTAATAAAGTGAACAGAATCTGAATGATTAAGCAACTTTAGGATTTTAAGTGCAAAAGAAAAAAACTGTATCTAATATAATGGAGACGAAATTGCCAGCAACAATCCTTTTCTGCAAAAATGGCTCACAATTTGGTGAATTAGTTCCTAGTTTAAACAGCCACCATTTTTATTATATAATTTTGGCTTCCATACATTTGTTTGTATCATAATGGATTAATCCGATTAGGCTTATAAGTATGATCTGTGATCTGCTTATTAGGCAAAATAGAAATAAATTGAGCAAGCTAATTTATTTTAAAGATAAGCATGATTTGTAATCTACAGTATAGGCAAAAGAAAGTTAAATTGATAAAGCCAATTTGTTCTAAAATATACCTAGCAGGTGACTTAGTGTTAGCAAAATAATATTTCAATATTAATCTGAAATAAAAACGGGAAAAATGAGGATAAAGACGATGATTGAAATTCGAGCCTACTGACTTCACAGCATCTCCTTAAGGAACTTAATCCCCCCAAGTACCCGAGGTTACAGATTATTTCCTCCCAGGATAGAACGGATTTACCGTCACCGGTGTAGCAGTACCTCAAACATCGGTGTGCTTGCGAACTAATCAACGGCTGCTTATCACACTTCTGCAGAAAGAAAGGAGGAGTATGGAGAAATTTTCATGAGGAATATCTGCAAAGGAATGGCAGGTATTTATAGCCACTGAATTTGGAATGAAAAGACATGAAGGTGCCTTTTCATTTAGGGTTAAGTCGATGTTTAGTGTATGTTCAATGAGAACACCTTTTCATTTCATGAGAAATGTTACACAGCGTGCGGCAACCTTTGGAATATTTGAATCAATAGTCCAATTTTATATTCCGTTACAAAAACGGTCCAAATAAAATATTAATATTTAATAAATAAATATTATTATAAAATATTAATCTTTAATAAATATTCCCTTCATTTTCCATTCACACCACTTTAACTTCCTCTTCCAAACCCAAAAATCCCCCACATGAATGGGGAATGGCTATTGGAACATGCATGAACAAAACTGTGTGATTCGCAACAAGGATTAATTGCATCTGGATAAGTGGGTTTTCCTTTGAACTTTCCATAGTGAATATACATCGGATACACTCGGTCAATCGGTATATTTGATATCTTTGAACCGTCGAACTTTGGTGTATACCTAGACAATGTATGTCACACAATTAATCCTTTACCGTCTTTTGATTCTTATCGTTGTGTTCGTTTCAGCCATGAACACCGTCTGGTTTCACAAGTGCGTAGAGAATCGGCCTTACAGAATTTTCCTTAAAGCGGCTTCCACTTCACACTTACATAGGTGATTGCTAAACGTGCAATCCCGTAGATGTACACTATTTGATATTTCTTATATCAAACTTAGATAATCATCGCTTTTAACGTTTTATCCTTGGTACTAGAACATTGTCTCATCACGAGAATGGACCAAATATTTAAGTTGACAATGTTGAACCGTCATGCACAACTTTGTATTCTCCTTGAACCTAGTTCTTGGGATCTTCAGTCATTTAGGTAGATTTACCGCCGTGATGACTTGTCCTCGGCCACAGTCCCATCCCCTCGATGATCGCTCAACTACCTCTCTAGTTAGGCCTTTTGTAAGCGGATTCGACACGTTATCACTTGACCTTACGAAGTCAATAGTGATAATTCCCCTAGAGAGTAGTTGTCTAATGGTCTTATGTCTTCGTCGTATGTGATGATTTTTACCATTATACATGACGCTCCTAGCCCGTCCTATAGCCGATTGAGTATCACAATGTATACAAATCGGTGTCAATGGCTTGTTCTAAGAAATTTTGGAGTCATTTAGCTTCTTCACCGGCCTTATCTAAAGTTATAAACTCAGCTTTCATTGTAGAGCGAGCAATTAATGTTTGTTTGGACGACTTCCAAGACACCGCCCCTCCACCAACTGTGAAAATATATCCACTTGTGGATTTCGAATAAGTTTAACCGGTGATCCAATTTGCATCACAATATTCCTCAATAACCGCGTGATATTTATTGTAGTGCAAAGTAAAGTTTTGGGTATTTTACAAATATCCCAAGACTCGTTTCATTGCCATCCAATGATTTTACCTGGGTTATGTGTGTATCGACTCAATTTACTTATAGCACAGGCTATATCAGGTCGGGTATAATTCATGATATACATTAAACAACCCAACACACGAGCATAATCTAATTGAGACATACTTTTCCCTTTATTCTTTGTCAGTGCCAGGCTCATATCAATTGGATTTTTTGCAACTTTGAAATCCAAGTACTTGAATCTTTCAAGCACACCTTTGAATGTAATGAGACAGAGACAAAGCCAGACCTTGAGGAGTCTTATGGATCTTAATACCCAATATTAAGTCGGCAACTCCTAAGTCTTTCATATCAAACTTGCTAGCTAGCATACGCTTAGTAGCATTTATGTTGGCAATGCCGTATTATCAACATGTCATCCACATACAAAAAAACACTGACCAATTGATTTGGAGTGTTCTTAATGTAAACATATTTATCACACTCATTAATTTTAAAGCCATTTGACAACATAGTATGGTCAACTTTAGCATGCCATTGTTTGGGCGCTTGTTTTAGTCCATAAAGAGACTTAACAAGTCTACACACCTTCTTTCATTTCCAGGAACCACAAACCCTTCAGGTTGTTCCATGTAGATTTCTTCCTCCAAATCTCCATTTAAGAAGGCGGTCTTAACGTTCACTTGATGGATTTCAAGACCATACACGGCGGCCAGAGCTATTAACATCCTTATGGATGTAATCCTCGTTACCGGTGAGTATGTGTCAAAATAATCTAGACCTTCCTTTTGTCTATAACCTTTGACAACTAGTCTTGCCTTATACTTGTCAATAGTGCCATCATCTTTCATTTTCCTTTTGAAAATCCATTTAGAACCTAATGGCTTGTTACCAAGAGGAAGATCAACCAACTCCCAAGTATGGTTGTTCAAAATAGATTCTATCTCACTATTGACTACCTCTTTTCAAAATGGCGATTTAGAAGAGGACATAGCTTCTTTGAATATTCGAAGCTCATTTTCCAATAAGAAAGTCACAAAATCATCTCCAAATGAAGTAGATGTCCTTTGACGCTTACTACGTCTTAGTTCTTCATCATTTGGTGTACTTTGTATAGCTTCTTCCTGAGGTCGTTTGGATCCTTCACCACTCGAGTCGCATTCATTTTTATACGGAAATATATTTTCAAAGAATTCAACATTATCAGATTCTATCACCGTATTTTTATGAATGTCGGGAATTTCTGATTTGTAAACTAGAAATCGATGTGCTTTACTATTGGTAGCGTATCCAATAAAAATACAATCAACAGTTTTCGGCCCTATCTTTACCCTTTTGGGTTTAGGCACTTGCACTTTTGCTAAACATCCCCACACTTTGAAATGATTCAAGTGGGGTTTCCTTTCTTTCCACTTTTCATATGGAATGGCAAGTGTTTTGCTATGGGGCACTCGATTGGGTATTTGATTAGCCGGAAGTATGGCTTTCCCCCACAAGTTCAGGGGTACACCCGAACTTATCATTAAGACATTCACCATCTCCTTTAACGTTCGATTTTTCTTTTCCATAATCCCATTGGATTGGGGAGTGTACGGGGCAGTTGTTTGGTAAATAATGTCATATTCCAAACAAATTTCTTCAAAAGGATATTCGTATTCACCAGCCCTATCACTTCTTATCATTTTGATCTTTTTGCCAAGTTGCGTTTCAACTTCGCTTTTGTATTGCTTGAATGGGTCTATTTCTTCATCTTTACTATTAAGTAAGTAAATATAGCAATACCGTGTACTGTCGTCAATAAAAGTTATGAAATTCTTTTTACCACCACGAGATGGTGTCGACTTCATATAAAAAATATCAGTATGTATTAAGTCTAAAGGTTCATAACTCCTTTCAGTTGACTTGTAAGGATGTTTAGCATACTTTGACTCAACACATATTTGATATTTTGTTTTGTCACATTCAAACATAGGAAATACTTCCAAATTGATCATTTTGCGTAAGGTCTTATAATTGACATGCCCCAAACGAGAATTCCATAAATTATTTGACTCAAATAAGTAAGAAGAAGCAATAATTTTATTATTATCAACGACCATTACATTGAGTTTGAAAAGGCCCTTAGCTAGGTAACCTTTTCCTACAAACATCTCATTCTTACTTAGTACAACTTTATCAGATACAAACACACACTTAAACCAGTTCTTAACGAGAAGTGCGGTAGACACTAAATTCTTTCTTATTTTAGGAGCATGAAGGACGTTGTTCAGAGTCACAACCTTGCCAAAAGTCATCTTTAGAAGTATTTTTCCATATCCTTCAATCTTGGCCGTTGCAGAGTTTCCCATGGAGAGCGTATCGTCATTTCCAGTGGGAGCATAAGACGCAAAGGCTTCTTTAACAGCACAAACATGGCGGGTGGCACCAGAATCGATCCACCACTCCTTTGGATTTCCAACCAAATTGCATTAAGAAATCATGGCATATAATCAATGTCTTGAACTCATTGGGAAAGCATGTTCTCTTCAACCATGTTTGCTTGAGCCCCTTCCTTTTCTTTGTCCCTGTGCTTCTTAGGAGCACGACAGTCTGTGGACTTATGTCCAGCTTTGCCATAGTTGTAGCAATTACCTTTGAACTTTTTCTTACTTGGGTTGTTCTTCCCTCCAAAAAGCTTCTTTCTCTTATTTTTATTTGGAGTCTGTTTAACAATATTCGCTCCCGCTATTGTTGTACTCCCATGAGCTTTCTTTTCAGTAGACTTGTTGTCCTCCTCGATTCTCAAACGGACAATCAGATCTTCAAGCGTCATCTCCTTGCGCTTGTGTTTCAAATAGTTCTTAAAGTCCTTCCACAAAGGTGGCAACTTTTCAATCATAGCCGCAACTTGAAACGCTTCATTGATGACCAAATCTTCAGCAAGGAGATCATGAATAATGACTTGATGCTCTTGGACTTGGGACACAACTGATTTTCTGTCCACAATCTTGTAATCCAGAAATTTGGCGGCCATAAATTTCTTTAAACCAGCATCTTCGGTCTTATATTTCATTTCAAGTGCATTCCACAGTTCCTTTGACGTCTCAACGTTACTATAAACATTATACAAGTCATCTTCCAGTCCACTAAGAATGTAATTCTTACACAGGAAGTCAGAATGCTTCCAAGCCTCAATCACAAGGAAGCGCTCATTTTCAGGTGTACTCTCGGGTAAGACAGGAACGTCCTCCTTAGTGAACCTTTGCAAGCTTAGAGTGGTCAGATAAAAGAACATCTTTTGCTGCCATCTCTTGAAATCAATGCCAGAAAATTTTCCCGGCTTTTCTGCCGGTTGCATAGCCATTACAGTCGCATGACGACTTGGACCAACAGTACCAGGAACTGTGGTAGTAGGAACAGTAGTATTCTCATCATTTGCCATTTGTGCCCAAAAATGACACAACCAGAATTACCAACTGGTGAAGCTTTTAATCTTTTAACCGAAAGATAAATATAAGCAGATTTGTTAAATGGTGAAGTTTTTAATCTTCAAACCGACACAATCAGATTTGTTAAACGGTGAAGTTTTTAATCTTCAAACCGACACAATCACATTTGTTAAATGGTGAAGTTTTTAATCTTCAAACCGACACAATCAGATTTGTTAAATAGTGAAGAGTTTAATCTTAAAACCGAATAACAAATTTAGTATGAGGAGTAGAAAACCACAAAGATTTTAATCTCCAAGCGGGAGTAGAAAACCACGAAGGTTTTAATCTCCAAAATGGGAGTAGAAAACCAGGAAGGTTTTAATCTCCAAAAGGAAGTAGAAAACCAAAAAGGTTTTAATCTCCAAATAAAGATTATTATTCAAAAAATCAGAAGTATTAAGTTCCTTATGATTTGTTAGCATAATAATATTTGAACAATAATCTGAAATAAAAACGGGAAAAATAAGGATAAAGACGATGATTAAAATCCGAGCCTGCTGACTTCACAGCATCTCCTTAAGGAACTTAATCCCCCTAAGTATCCGAGGTTACAGATTATTTTCTCCCAGGATTGAACGGATTTACTGTCACCGGTGTAGCGGTACCTCAAACGTCGGTGTGCTAGCGAACTAATCAACGACTGCTTATCACACTTATGCAAATTTTTCTTTTGAAAACAAATACAGAAAGAAAGGAGGAGTATGCAGAAATTTTCTTGAGGAAAATCTGCAAGGAATGGCAGGTATTTATAGCCACTGGATTTGGAATGAAAAGACATGAAAGTGCATTTTCATTTAGGGTTAAGTGGCTTTTCATGAAAGACAGCCTACTAAGCCTGTTCAATGAGAACACCTTTTCATTTCATGAGAAACGTTACACAGCGTGCGGCAACCTTTGGAATATTTGCATAAATTGTCCAATTTTTTATTCCGTTACGAAAACCGTCCGAATAAAATATTAATATAAAATATTAATATTTAATAAATAAATATTAATATTTAATAAATATTTCCTTCATTTCCCATTCACACCACTATAACTTCCTCTTCCAAACCCAACACTTAGTACATAGTTTTATCAAGGTATACCAAGCGGGTGACTTGATACAATCTTTGGTTCAGACATTCAAAGTGTAACAAAACAAAGGCGAAAAATATAACAACCATATTTAATAAATCAAAACACGACAATAAAGAAAATGTGCTTAGCACATGACTCGAGGGTGCGCATAACACCTTTGCGAGAGTCAACCGAGATCCTTATTCGGAACTCTGATGCAGAGCATTTACGAGTCAAAGGTATTCCAAAGTACTTTTTTGGTGACTTGGCACACCTTTAACTTGTCAAGTGGCGATTTCGAAAATCTCATAATTTTGTACCTTGTAACACCAGTCACAACCTTTTAATTAAACACTCGTATAAATTTTAGGGCGTGACTGTAGTTTAGTCTCTCATTTGTATGGTATTTGACTTTGATCGTCACCATTTTAATGAACTTTTGATTGTGCGATTCTTACTGTCGTTTGCTTTACTTTCTTTACATGAACACTTGGGAGTGCATCTGGAGCATTTACGTAGTGGAGCCTGTTAGAGTTTGTACTTCGTTGGAACCTCCTTACTTTCTTTACATGAACACTTGGGAGTGCATCTGGAGCATTTACGTAGTGGAGCCTGTTAGAGTTTGTACTTCGTTGGAACCTCCTTCCCAATTAAAGGTTTGTCTTCGAACCTAGAATATGCTAGATGATAATTTTGAGGCCATTGCCATTATTGCTTCATCTATTATAAGAGAAGCATTCCGTAATTTTTACGAGGCTAAGACGATAATTTTACCAGCAAATCAATGAACGAAAATGAAAGGATTCATTTTCTTGGCATGGCAACTTGGTTGGCCACCACCGATACTTGCAACCGCAATGTTATCCTCATTTTCTTGTCTCAATTTGCAATCCAACATATCTGGACCTCAATTTTTATATTCTGGCGCATCATTCCGGTTCAAACACATATTCTTTACATTTACGGCATTTTTTTAATAGTATGTCCTGTTTCAAAGTTATTATTATTTTTGAAGTTTTTTATCTTTTGATTAAAAAGACTGTCCTACGCAATTTGTCTTAATTTTTGTTCCTGAGTTTGTCATGAAGTACTTTTTTACCATTGAAACGGAGGTTAGTTATTTAAATTTGTCAATTATTCTTTCTCCACATTTGCTTAGGTGCTTAATTTCTACTTGCGTGCTTTACATAGTGAATTTGCATTCAAGTTTATTCTATTTAACTTTTTATTCTTTAAATTCTTTGTCCATAACTTTATAAAACTTATACCAAGTAATTATAAGTTAAAACATTTATTCTACAAGTTTCACAATATCTAGTTAATATTGGACACATATCTGCACCTATTTAATTTCACTTGAACATTTGGATTTTTATATCTAGATTAGTGGTATCAAAATTAGTAACTAGATTATTAATTATTTGATCACTTTAATTTTCTTAAAGATCCCAATTTCTTAGTCCGGTCGCGAATCACACTTAGAAAATTTTGAGAGGTGCCTAACACCTCCCTCTCAATTTACTAGAACCCTTACCTTGAATTTTAGTTTGTTGACCAAATCCCGGAGTCAATTAAAATAAAATAAAATAAAATAGGTGCCCTAATATGTCTAGTTAAATAATTTATTGGTGGCCACTCCAACTTTCACCTATGAGTCCATAGTCAAGTTCTATTTTACATACTTACAGGTTTGAAATAGAGGTTGATAGGGGTAATTAACGATAATTTTGCGTAGAGAAATTGTGGAGGGCCAAATTTATGTAGACAGAAAGATGATTGTCATGGCAATTAAGTGTTTCGCGTTGAGGGAGAATATTTGGCTTAAAGTGGAGAGATTGAGTTCAACAAGGGTAGACATTTGTATCTGTACTGTTTCTTTATTGTATCTTATTGTATCTATATGTATCTGACTGTATCTTGTATGTGTCTTATGTGTGTTTTAAATCTCTGTGTGTTTACAAACTATATGTATCTGATTTGTATAACTCTACTTCTCACTATATCTCAAAGGTGTATTTTATATATTTCTATATGTTTGTATATGATATGTATCTCTTTGTATCTCACTATATATCATAATTGTCTTCTACTTGTTTTAAATATCTTTATATCTAATACGTATCTTTTGTCTTTTTATAATCTCTCTGTATCATTCTGCATCTCACTATATCTCAGAGGTGTCTATTCTATCTTTTCTATATGTTTGTATCTAATATGTATTTCTCTGTATCTCACTATATCTTATAATTGTCTTCCATGTGTTCTGAACACCTTTATATCTAATATGCACTTCTGTGTTTAAAAGCTTTGGCTATCTGATTTGTATCCCTACGTATCTCATGTTGACACCCAATTTTGTCCCTTCTATTTTCAAAATTAACAGTTCTTGAATTTTGGACACGATTGTGAATCAATTCTTACCTCGTCTATTCTTTTCAAATTATATCCTCGTCATAGTCTGACAATTGAGGCCATTTTCAAAAGCATTGTCTCAAACCATAGCTGTCTTTACAATCTTTTGCAATTGCTTCAATTTTTTGACAAAATTATCCAGATTTGTTTTAGGCCTCAAAATTACGATTTTTATGCATTTTAGCCTTCCTAACATTTTAAAATTAATCCCTTAATTTTCTTATATTTTTAAATCCATTTTATACCATTTTATACCTATTTTATACCTATTTACATAATATTTATACGCATATATACATATATACACACAAGGCACACACGTCAGCTATTTTTTACACTTCACCTGCCTACGTGGATCGATCTTGATCGTCCACGTAGACGATCCAACGACCCAAATTTTATTTTCTTTAATCCATACCTACACGCGACCCCCCTCTCTCATTTCCCCGCGTCGGCTCTGATACTCACTCTTCTCTCTCTCTCCTTGGCGATATCAAATGCCACCACTGTCAATGGGTTTTTTCGGCCATTTTAGCCGGAGAAAATTGGGGAAAATTACATCATCGTATTCCTCGTGGAGTCCGCTACAAAACCCATATAATTTTAATAATGTTCGGGCAAGGGCGACATTCGACCTTTGATAAATGTGACACCTCGCCGGGAGATGCCTCCGGCGGGGCTCAGGTCGACATTTTAGGGATGTTATTGCTTGAGCGGGGTGAGAGACCCCACGCGAAGGTAAGTCTTTGGCGGGTCAATTTGACCCGACCTTGGTATGAACATAACCCTTTCCCTTCTACTGATTTTGGACTTGTGTGAGACCCATGCTTAGAGTCGCCTAATCTTCTATGTGTTAGCATGTTCATTATTATTTATTGATTAATTCAGGATGAAATACATGACCAAATATTTTTACTTTGATTCACTGGTTAGTATGAGCATTGCATGAAATTATTGAATGTTCGAGTATGATTTGTTCATAACATGAGCTATGTGTTATCTTCATCGGTTTAAACCTAAAATCCGTAATTAATTTAAGAGGGTGGTTTTGTGTAATGTGTTTGGTTGTTTACCCAATCTCAATACACAATCCTTATGAATTGGTACCTAGTTTGGATTAAAAGTTGATGGGCATGATAAAGAGTCTCGATTGATTTTAAATTGAAATTTATGATTGATGCTTTGAATGGAAAACTGCTTGCTAATTCAGTGGAATACAAATTTAAGATTTTGATTAGAATTTGTTGAGTTAATCAAGGGATTTTAAGATTCAAATTAGTTCATGCTATATTTATACAGTGATTCTTGAATTTAGACTCCATTGTGGGTGAGGGAAGGGATTATGTTCATCAGAATCTCGGATAGTCTTAATTCTAGGGTTTTGATTGATTTATATTTGAAAAAAATGTGCTGAGACTTCCTTCTATTTCTGGAAATTATCTCCCCGTACCTTGTTTAGTTCCTCCCGTTTGAATTAAAGTCCCTACTTCTCACCTATATAAAGGACTCTCTTTCGACTAAAAAAGGACAAGTTTCTGGACACTAAAAAATCAAGGAATACACTGATACACTTAAAAAGAGACCTGCATTAGTTTTCTGGCATTCCACTCTCTCTCTGTTTGCTTGTTTCTTTGGAGACTTTTGCTTACAGTTTCCGTGCTGGTTCTTGCATCTCCTCTTTTCTGTTTGCATTCAATCTCACAGTACTTAAAGGTATTCATTCTTTTTCCTGATTGCCTATTACTTTCTGCATATATATGTATGGCATACTCTTATAATATCCTGATTAAAACCATTAATGTATTATGCTATGCTCTGGTTCTAGAGTGTCTTGAGTTGTGTCAGCACTTTTTGTCAATGATTTCCAGTTGCAATCAGAGTCATAATGCTTTCCATAGTGCTTAGTACCTCTGTGTGTGTGTGCGCACTATCTTACCCCATCCCTGTTCCTTTTAAATCACTGGTATGACTTGTCTGCACATATATGAAGCATAGCAAAGGTGCCCTAACGGCACCTACTCCTGGCAGATCTTTTCCTTTTTTGGTCCAGGCTTTCCCCTTTCCTGTTTTCCCCTGCTGACTTTTTTTTGCAGCTTATACCAAGGTAACTGGGTTGTTGTTACACCCCTTTTAGTGTGTTTAAAAGCTGGGAAGAAGCTCCTTACTTCCATGGGTAAAACTATGACTGAATGAACTGTTTAAAGTATTATCGAACCTCTGCTTTATGACTTTCCCTTAGAGACTGTCCCATTTGATGTACATTCTAGGATTCCCTGCCTGTATACATTAAAACAGGGGTTGGTAGTGTGTGCATAGCCATCCAGGGGCTTATTCTTTACCCTTTACTCCTATGTGTTACAAAGCATGACATTTAGGACTTTACAAAGCACCCTTTGACTGAAACTGACAGTTGCATGCTATTCCTTAAAATTACATGACCTGTGAATGAGAACACTGCATTAAGTTTCGAAATATTGAGAAAACTCACTGCTTTAATCTGAAAATCACTTGACATTGGCTATTTGTGTTATTTGAGCTTAAACTGAACTAATTTTGAAAAAATCGAATCTACCCCTATTTTGTATGAATGATCTGGGCCCAATAACATTTTCAAAACAGGCCCTTTATGTGCATAAATCAATTTTAACCACTACTTATGCCCTTATACACTAATATAATAGTGTATAAGGGTGTATAAAGTAATGGGGGTCGTTTATACGCTTTAAAACTATATTTTTAAAGTATAATCATCATTTAGATCATGTATTTGCATGCGTATATCTATATATACTATAGCCCATTATTTGCACTTATGTGTTTCCGTGATCCCATTTTTAAAAACAGCCTCTCTTCCTATATATATTTCAAAAGCACGACCCCAACACAAAAAAGGCCATTAAGGTTAGGGCTCGACAATTAATGACGAGTCGCACCGACCCTAAATGGCCAATATTTTGTTTTAAAAACAAACTCCCTTTTGTCCTTTTGCTAAAATCTGAATTTCACCTGCAAAATAGACTATTTATGTTAATATCCTTTTCCAAATGTGTTAATTGCATATGTAAGATGAGATTGAACACCCCTTTATATGATAGCACTTGTTTACGATTAGGCTTGTGACATTAGATGCCGTAAACGTGATTAGGCTTAAACGTAGGCCGAATGTGAAAGATTATTTGTATGTGTGTGTAAGCATGATATACCTTTAGTTAAAATGATAAACTTCCAAGTTGGTATGTACGATAATATACACAGTTTACATCCCAAAATTAAGACTCAGACGGAAACCACTTTTTGTGGGACTCGGGGAAGTGCCTAACACTTTCTTCCCCGAGTCATTTGGACTTCTTACCCACATAGAATCTCTGAAATGGACTAGTAGACCTTTTGCACTTGGCTCTAGACATTAGGTGACCTAATACGCCTTAGAAATTATGTTAGGTGGCGACTCCAACACTTAAACTCAAACGAGTTCACCTAGTCAAATCCGAAACCTGATCGCTTTGAGTTGAGTCCAAAATCGGGTATGACAGAATGGCGACTCCGCTGGGGATACTCAATGTCCTAACCATAACGAGTCTTTGCTTTTGGGATTTATTATCTTGTTGTTCATTATTATTATTGTTGTACTAACTTGGTTTCTTTTTTTGTTTTTTCTTTCTTTTACTTTATTTATTGTATCATTTATGTGACATTTTGCATACTTCACTCATACTCCCCCACTCCTGGGAAACGAAACTTCACACACACACGGTGATTACGTAGATCCACGGTCGTTTCACTACCAAAACACCTTTTAAGAGGGACATGTTGAAATATAGTTGGTCCGTGGTAAAAAAAATAATTTCAAATGATCCCACTCCTTAGTCGTCCGCCTTGGGGAACCATGTTTATAATTACATCACTCTTCTATTGTAATGAGCATGCATCATGCCGTAGGAGGGGCTCCCCGTGAGCCGACTAGTTTTCAACTTGTCAAAACTACCTAAACGGGTTTTCCGACCCCATAGGGACGTTTGGACATGATAATGTGCATTTGAGAGAAAAGAAAAGAAAAGAGAGAAAAAAAGTGAGAAAAGAATGAAAACACATTTTGAATAGTTCAATTATTCTCAAAGGGGATAGGGTTTTAAATTTTATTTCTTCTTTATTTTTAGGTCACAATGAGTCACAAGTTTCATCGTTTTGGAATGACTATGGGCGCACCTCCTTTGTTAACTGGTTGGTGGAACAACCTGTCACTAGGACAGCAAACCGAAGTATGTCAACACTCTGGTCATTCTATTTCACTATTAGAAATGGAACCATGTAGGGAGATGATCGAAGCAGCAGTGTCATTTTGGGATGAAGAATTGAACGTGTTTAGGTTTGGAGACATTTAATTAACACCTTTGTTGGAAGAAATAGGGGGTTTTGTGTCACACTTGGGGTTAGACAAACATCGTCGGCAAGGGGGTTGCAAACTAGCACCTAGCGTCCCTACAGCTGACGAGTTTTGTAAGAAATTAGGGATGATAGCAAATGTGGACGTGGAATTTCTACAACAAAAGAAGATCCCCTTTTCCTATTTTCACACTCGCTTTGGGCATTTGAGGGCGTACGATAGTCATAAGAAGGAGTTCGAGTCCTATGGTGATTGGAGGAGGGCTAGACCACTTGCATTTGCCATTTGTTTCTTAGGAGTGATGGTTTTCCACGAGAGTTCAAATCATGACCTATGTTCAAGACTTGGAATGGTCGCCGATGCAGTGTTCAACGGAATTGATAGTTATCTTTATACCATAGTTCCTATGATAGTAGCAGACATTTATCGAGCTTTGGGTTGTTGCAAGAGAGGAGCGAAATACTTCCAAGGGTGTAATCTTCTACTACAAGCATGGTTCAAAGAATATTTAAGGAAAGCGAGAGGTGTGCAAGCATTGTCCAAACCAGCTGGTTACAACTACTTGATTGGGGAACAGTATGGGGTTTCAAAACTCAAGCAGCACAGAGAGATGGGTAAGATTATTTGAAAACATAGCGGAGGACTCAATTCAGTGGATGTTCACTTGGTTTCCTTCACCAGACTTTATCATCAGTTCTGAGAAGGCATCATTTATGATACTTATGGGGTTAAGGGGTCTCCAACCTTACCAACCGTTAAGAGTAATGAGACAAGCAGGGAGGAAGCAAATTGTACCATTGATACCAGACACGAAAGACTATTAGTTTGATTACACTGGAGATATTGTCCCGAGTGTCAAGAGCATTAGGAAGTCATGGGTAGGAAGACAAGTCATGGAAGAAGCATCGCTAGCACTTGATAGATACAACGCTGGATGCGAACCAAACTACAAAAGCTGGTTACGCTCTAGTATAAAAGGAAATGTGGTAGTAGGACCAAGTCGTGGATATAACATCAGAGATCGTGAAGCGGAGGCTCAAATCCGGTACCAAGAGTTCATGCTGAAAGATGTCAAGATGGATAAGGAAAACAAAGAAGAAATCGAAGTGTGGAAGAAGTGTACGTTGGAAATAGAAGGAAAGATAGAGGTATTTGAGACAAAACTTGAGCAATGGAATTCGGAGTATGCAGAGGTAGACATCTTACACTTGGTAGCAGCCAAATGGTACTTGATCAAAGCTATGGAGAAAGTCAAAGAGATTACACAAGAAGCAAAAAGGGCCAAGATGGAAAGGGAGTGTGTTGCCTAGTCAAAAGTGTCTTTTTCATTTTCTCTCTTATACTTTGCTTTTTCAAAAGTTATCATGTACTGATTTTCAAATATTGGGGAATTTATGAGAATAATTGGCTACAAAATGCGTATTTATTCTTTTGCATAACGACAAACCTAGGAAGGCTATACGTCCTTGGCACGTAACAGTCCATTAGTAAACCTACGCCAAATGTCGAAAGGGTTTTTAACCCAAAAAGTGACAAATTGCATCTCTGCATTGATTCGAAGAAACGTTTGCACAAAACATTGATTGTCTGTTTGAACACGATCAAAACTATAAGGGTGTTTTGGTCTTTACCTTTTCCTGTTTTGTTTTCAAACTATGGCTGCAAAGGGTACTCTTCAGTTTGACATCGTTTCCCGACCTCCTCACTTGATCAGCCTTTGGTAGGAAGATTTAGCCGTTGTTAGCAAAGCCCATGTTCAAAAAATGTTGGGAGAGTTGGTAGCTCTCAAAAACTACACCGCCATGACTGGTTTGGTTAAAGCTGCTACACATTTCTGGGACTACAAAAGGGCTGTGTTTTATTTCAATGGTTTCGAATTGACGCCAATGCTAGAAGAATTTGGAGGGCTGGTAGGGTTAGAGCCTGGACCCGAGACCATGATTTATCCCCGAGACGTGGAACCTAAGGAGTTCATTGAACTGCTGGGAGCCCCTTATGATCCATATGTCGAGGGAGTACATGATGGGAAAGTCACATTGGAATACTTGCGTTCTAGGTTTGGGGACCCAACACTTAGACACGAATGGAATGGGGTGTGGGAAGTTAAGATTGGGAGTGGACCGAATCCAATGCTTTCATCATTGCCTTTCTAGGAAGTATGGTTTTCCCCGAGAAGGGAGGAAAGATAGACATAAGGCTAGGAAGAGTAGTAGAGGGTCTGCGCAGAGGTGCTTTCAAACGTCAAGTAAGCTTTGTTCCGATGATTCTGGGAGAAGTTTATAGGGCTTTGACTAAATGTAGGAGAGGTGGAGATTTTTTTGAAGGTTGCAATTTGTTGCTAGAAATCTGGTTGATAGAGCACTTGCACAGTATCCCCGTCAGTCCGGTGGCACCATAACCCTCTTGGCAAGGAGGAATCCGTTCACATAGCACCGTATGGCTGGAACAGTGGCATTGGAATACCCCACAAACATAGAAGGTTGGTACACCAAGCTCGAGGAACTGCAAGAGGTGCAATGGGTGATTGAGAATTGTGCTGGTTTCATTGTCTCCATAGAAGGTCAAGACATCACTTTCTTGATATTGATTGGATTCCGAGGAACTCATCACTATGTTCCTCTAAGGATCCTTCGGCAAGTGGGCATGACACAACAAACTCCGCAGTTAACTGAAGGAAGAAGTTTCAACGTTGATATAAAAGACATCGAGCATCCGATGGTCCTCACCATACTGACAATGTGGGAGAAAAAGTTTACTATGCAGCTTTGCCGTGGTCGTGACTGTAGGGTGAACCCCACGGCTACCCTGGCCTACCTTCAATAGCTCGACGAAGACAAGGCAAAGTATCGATCTAAGACTACACTGAAAAGGAAAGCATAAGCTCCAAATGCTGATGAAAAGTACAAGAAGCTGAAGCAAGAGTTTAACCAAAGGAAGAAGGAGTTAAGGGTGACACAAGAATAAGAGATAAGGAGACAATACAAAGATAAGATAAAAGGGGACGAACTCAAGTATTGGACCAGCAAGGTCATGACTGCAAGGCAAGCTGCTGGGAATCTGGAAGATTTGCTCAAAGGATGGGGAGAATATTTTAAGTCAGTACTACTGAAAGAGAAGGAAGCAAGAGGGTTGGAAATTTGTGAGTTCTTGGTAAAGGCTCTGGGTGACATGGATGATGGGAAAGACTTGCTGGAAACATTTCCTGATACTCCGCTCATTAGTTTGGCTCGCAAACCCAAAGAGGAAGCCAAAGAGGAGAAGGAGAAGGAAGACGCTGTAGCTGATGTCTGAACTTGAAGTTTTTTGCTTGGCACCTAGTCTAGTCGTATCGAGTCAAGTCGTCTTGTCTCTTCTTTATTGTCGTTTTTATCTTAATCGAGTCATTAGTGGTTGTAATAAAGCCAAGCAAACTAAATTAAATTTCGTTATTTTTGGGTTTTAGACTGGTGATGATCATGTTTACTCAAACGAAATGATGTGTTTGGTGCAAACATTACTTCGAATCTACGATAGGCCCACCTCTGGCACAAAAGAGGTCCCATGTATGATAGGACGCGACTTTATTCAAACTGACGTATACTCATATTTTCCTCTTCTTGTTTTGATTGTGTCAGTTCCCAAGTCCCTTAAAGTTTGGTTTGTGCATTCTGGCCGCGCCGCAATATCGGTTGAGGTTCGAAGGATCGATCCCAACACCTCCCCCTTTACCTACAAGGACAAGGACGAGACGAAATATCATGGCTGAGTTCGACAAGGTTGGCACTCCTGAGAAACAAAGCATGGCTGCCTATGAAAACTACGCTAAGCTGGAGCAGAGGTTGCTCGAATTGGAAAATAGTATCCCTCTGGCCCACATTGATGAGATCACTGAACCAAACCAAACCGCTCGCCCTCATGGCAAAGATCCACTTTACCCTGAAAGAGACCTTCCTTACCCTACCCACACTGCACCGCTAAAAGCACCACAAAACAACTTACCCGCCTTCACTGTTGAAACCAAAACCATTGCATCACCAACCAAGGACCATGAAATGTACGCATGGACTAAGGAAGACCCAGACAGTACCAAAGAATAAGTCCAATGGCTGGTGGAGAAGTTCAAACAACTCCAAGGCGCTAAGAGAACCTGAGGGTTAGCTTATGAGGACTTCTGTTTGTATCCTGACCTGAAGTTGTCCGAAGGTTACAAGACATCCTAGTTCAACATGTTCAATGGCAGTGGAGACCCAATGGCTCATTTAAGATCTTACTATGACAAGTTGATTGGGGTTGGACATGACGAAAAGATTCGCATGCAGCTGTTCAACCGCAGTTTGACCGGAGATGCACTAGTATGGTACTCTAAGCAACAAACAAAGAAGTGGACGGGTTGGGAAGCAATGGCTGGAGACTTTGTCGACAGTTTTGGGCACAACACTGATGCTATGCCCAATCGGTTCTACCTAGAGAAATTGAAGAAGAAGCCTACTGAGACTTTTAGAGAATTCGCAACTAGATTGAGGGCATAGGCCGCCAAAGTCTAACCTCCCATGGAAGACGCTGAGATAGTGGCAACTTTCATCCACATACAAAATGCTGAATCTGCAAGATAAGAAGTTTGGAGAATTGATCAAGATCGGTGATATGGTCGAAGATGGACTCAAGACTAGAAGGATCGTTAGCATGGCCGCATTACAAGCCACTAACAAAGCACAACAAGCTGGCAGCACCACAACCTCAAGAAAGAAGAAGGACGACGTCTCCTTCGTGGCCGCATCACTTGACCACTCCCCTACTCACAATCACTACTACCAAACACCTCCTCCCTCCTACCCATACATACCGCCTACATCCACCTACCCAGTCTATAACACCTAGCCCATATACCAAAACCCGCCACCACAAAAACCAACATACCCACAAAGTCCCAACTACCGAAGTACCAACACCTATTCACCAAGGCCTCACGCCAATAACAACCCAAGACCCAAAAGGAACTACACCCCACTGGCTGAATCTCACACCCAGTTGTTCGAGAGACTCAAAGCAGCTGGTCATATACAACCCGTGCCATTCAAAATTCCTGATAGAATGACACCCTACTTTGATCAAACCAAAACCTGTGCCTATCACTCTGGAGGGCCTGGTCATGATACTGAGAAGTGCTACGCCTTGAGGGACAAAATACAAGACTTGATCGACCAAAAAGTGATACACTTGAAGACTCCAAATATGCACAACAATCCTTTGCCTGATCATTGAGATGGTATGGTGAACCTGATCGAGCTGGATGAGGAATGCAACTTAGAAGAGACTATCATTAAGGCAAAAGAAAATGCACCAGCGACCGCTTCAGTTGCTTAAGCCGCTACAACACTGGAGCCCATTGAGGTGGAAGTGGCTACCAAATTCTATGTTGATGTGGTACTCCCATACAGTGACAAGGCGGTGCCATGGGATTATGAAAAGGAGAAGAAGAAAAAGTCTGTAGTCGAGACTGTGGCCGCACAAGGGATGACTAGGAGTGGGAGGATTTACACTTCCGAGCATCTTGTTCAAGACAGATGAGTCATTAGTGAGGAAGAGTCCGAGGGACTGTGGAAGAAGGTACAAGCAAAGGAGTACTCCGTAGTTGAGCACTTGGGCAAAGCTCCAGCACAAATCTCTGTTTTGGGCCTGCTCCTCAAGTCGGAGAGTCACCGAAGTGCTTTGATGAAGGTGTTGGATGAAGCACATGTTCCAGTGGATACTTCAGTTGAGAACTTGGCTAGCATGGTTGGACAAGTCATGGAGGCCAACCGAATCGCTTTTCACGGGGATGAGCTACCACCTGAAGGGTTGAATCACAACAAAGCTTTGCATATCACTGTCAAATGCAAAGACTGGTTCGTAGGAAGTGTACTGATTGATGGAGGTTCTGGTCTGAACATATGCCCGTTCATCACTCTGAAAAGAATGCGATCGGCCAAAGAAAGATAAGGGAGAGCGACATGAAAGTAAAGGAGTTTAATGGGTCACAAAGAAGCACCATTGGGGAGATTGACCTAACTATCAAGGTCGGTCCTGTGGAGTTCAATGCTGAGTTCCATGTTATGGACATCTCTGCTTCCTACAATCTGCTACTAGGGAGACCTTGGATCCATATGGCTGATGTGGTACCTTCTACATTGCACCAAACCGTGAAGTTTGAATGGGATCACAAGGAGGTAGTAGTGTTCGGTGAGGGGAACAATTTTATCTACAATGAGCAAACAATACCAGCAATTGAAGGGGATATTCCTGATGGGCAGATATTCTATGCTGTAGAACTTGTGGGAGCATTACAAGGCACCCGAGGAGGACGCTGCAAGAACTACAATTCAAGTTGGGATCCCACAGACATGGTCCAAGGAGGTTACACTGCATACTTTGCTCCCAAGTTGGTCAACACACCGCCTGGGGTTGAAGAAAGAAAGAGAAACTTTTACAGTGCTTATTGGGATAGCCGAGGCAAAGGCTATGAAGGAAGAAACTTGGTCTGGGAGCCAGTCATGTCTGACTGGGGAGTGCCATCACGAGAATTTTGTGAGACCCTACCAGCTAAGACCGAGAAGCGGCCAATGTACTCACCCAATGCTCGTCCCAATTGGAAGCGCATCTCTGAAGAAACAAGGGAAAAGAAAGTGTGGATACCCAAAGCACCTGAACCAATGGAGGTGGTGATCGAAGAGCCATATGTACTCTCACAACCTGCAAAGTGGCCCGGAGACTGGGTTATAGGCATCATGATCAAGCAAGGCTATGAACCTGGCAAAGGTTTGGGCAAGAACTAGGACGGTATGGTTGAGCCAATCAGAATTGTGATGAGGCCCGACAATGAGAAGGCTGGCATAGGGTACATTGTGACCTATGAAAAGAGCATGGAAGAAGCGTCATTGGATTTCAAGTTCTATAAGAAAAGCACCAAGACTCTCTTGCATATCTTCGTCTCGTCTGGATACTTGGATGGTCGAAAAGGGGAGGTGTTCGCAGCACAAGGAGTGGAGCCGAAGATAGCTGATGCTGAAGAGGATCTGCTGGCAGGAATGAAAAATCTATTCATAGCTGATGAGGACTGCTGTGTGACCCTGGAAGAACATGTTGAACCTCCTAGACTGACAAAGACTGGATCTGGAGCAGCGTAGAACAGCTGGATCAGCAACCGGACCCGAGCCTACCGTGGACCTTGGTAGAGCTGGGGGGATAAAATTCATTTTTATGCTTTCTAAAATAAAACCCGACTCTAAGCCGTGGAGTTTTCATTTTTCCTTTCCTATTGCACATGTTTCCCTACAAACTTTGTTTTGTAAGGATTCATAAATAAAATGTCGCATTATTTCCCGTTTAACTCTTTGCTTTAATCTTTTACTTTTGCAATATTTTACTTTTTCAGCATTCATACTAATAGTCCCATTGAGTCTACAATCGCAACATGTAATGAAACAATGGAGCTTGGAGAAGCTAGGTGACACGACCCGAAATCCGGTTAGGCCGTGCGGGCACCCGACATCCTCCCCTAGACCCGTCGGGCGAACCCTTACCAATTAAATCAGGAAAATAAATATAACAATTTACAAATAAGGACAAAACTTAAAATAAAAACGCAGACATACTGGTACCCCTAAGCTGTACAAAAGAAATTACAGCTGACTACCCAACATGCTAGGTTTAGGGCTATCCAGACCAGACATCTAAGAGTACAAAAGAAGACAGATACCTCCTGAAGGGAACAAAATGCAACTGAAATAATGAACAAATAAACTGGTGGCCATCCGGAATAAATCTGGCTCACCCTGACAGCTGAAGTCGTCTTCGCTCCTGAACAACGCGGCGAACTCAATCCTGGAGCGAACCTGCCGAAACGAAATAGATAGACAAGAAACAAACAACAAACAAGGGTGAGTCAAAAGGACTCAATAAGTGGGGCAGACTAGCCACCTCAAAGAATAGGATAGCTAGCCAGGGAGAAGAAACAGATAAACCAAATTTCTCTTATTTAAATTATAAAAAGGAAGAGCCAGATAATAACTAGAAACACGTATGGAATAAAAAACTCATCAACAACCAGGAACGTAAGATAGCCAGAACATATAGGTATCCCGAACATATCAACAATCAGCAATACATCCTGTTGCGGCGTGCAACCCGATCCATATACTCATACTGTCGCGGCGTGCAACCTGATCCGTATATTTATACTGTTGCGGCGTGCAACCCGATCCGATCCATGTATTTATATTGTCGCGACGTGCAACCCGGGCTACGAGCCAGAAATATATAGGCAAACTGAGATACGTTCACAACAGGGTATACATACCGCATATATAAAACACAACACAATACACACAATAGTCAGTATGCGGTGCAATGAGATGGGATGAATGCGGTATGATGCAATGCAGTCACATATGTCTGATACCTATCTCCGGCGCGGGACTCTCATCGTCTACCAGGAGATATATGCAATAATGACCCTTCACCGGCTCGGGACTCTCATCGATTACCGGGAAGTATATGTAATGATGACCCTTCACCGGTGCGGGACTCTCATCGCCAACCGGGAAGTATATGCAATAATGACCCTTCGCCGGTGCGGGACTCTCATCGCCAACCGGGAAGTATATGCAATAACGACCCTTCGCCGGTGCGGGACTCTCATCGCCAACCGGGAAGTATATGCAATGCTCAAAACCAGAGTGCAATGCTCTTATGTTCAATGCAATACCAACTACAGGGCATAACATATAATATACAATGTAAATTCAAAGCTAAGGCGTAATGAGTACGCCTATCGGCAGCTACACACGTAAGGAAACACGTGGTAGAAAATCCACGAGGCCAAGTGCCTCCAAAGAAATGGATATAAACACTTACCTTGTTACAAAGTTAGTACAGCCACTCAATAACCGCTTTGTCCTTTGGATTCATTACCAAACGATCCCACTGTGTTCAATAAGTAGAAAAATATATCACACTAGGCTAAAGACTTCATTCCTCACATCTTAGGGTAATCCAGGTAGGAACCTGATACCCTATTCGCATATGCAATACGCAGGCCAGGCCTATATACAGGGTTTAAGGTCACACAACCAAACCCCAAATAAATTACATTTATATGTTGCCCATAACTCACTGAGCACGAATACATAATCAATTTCATTATCGGGGTCCATTTGACCCTTTAAACTATCAATTTACGTCATTAGGGCGATGTCTAATATTCCTATTTTTACCGCAAAAATATATTTAAACATACGTAATAAACTCAAATACTATATTAGGATCATTACCTGAATGTTTCAGGGTGAAAATTCTACTTTTTCCCGGCCCCTTTCCTTATTTTCTGGCATTTTTCCCCTTCCTCTCCGTCATTTTATTTCTCTGCTTCGTCGTATTTCTCTCCGCCGTTTCTTGTTTCTGTATCTAATGTTCTCTGGTCAAATTTCAAGCCAAAGGGATA
The DNA here is from genome assembly GCA_037355625.1 of Petunia x hybrida. NCBI lineage: Eukaryota > Viridiplantae > Streptophyta > Magnoliopsida > Solanales > Solanaceae > Petunia > Petunia x hybrida. Next base: position 73,175 of record JBBBVM010000516.1, on the reverse strand, counting down.
TTTATCCCTTGGCACTTATCCATAGACGCCAATTCCATTTTTTTGTCTTTTCCCTTTTTCAATTTTTTTTTATTTTCTTTTCGCGATGAAAATTAAGACGGAACCCTATGATATTCGAAATAATCCCAACTTTTGCATACAAGTTATACAAAATATATGTAACATACTCGCGAAGACGGATCTCAAATTGGACTCCCGAAACTCAAGATGCGAATTTAAATGGAAAAGAAGTCAAATTATTTAACTTTCGGCATTTTAGCGGAAACTAGCCGAACAACATCGAAATTCACTTTCGAAAATTCACAAAGGTCATAAATAATCATACGAACCCAACGGCGCTTTCGGATTTCAAATCAGAGCTCATTCGGCAAAAACCGAGCTCAAAAATCTCTTTTTAATATTTATTGCCAATAAAAACTGAAATCTTCTTCCGATGCCTACCAAACAAGGTCTGATTTCGCCCAAATTTTACAGACAGGTTCTAATGGACATTACGAATATTTTAAAATTATCGGCACGCCAATCGGAGTCCTAACTTCCGAAACGACTGACCGAGGTCGTTTCATTCTCCTCCACTTAAACTCTCGTTCGTCCTCGAACGAGCCTAAATCTAAAGAGAAATTCGCACGGATAACAAGAAAACTTGCCCGACCTTCATAAGCTACTCCACGGACCTTATCTCTTGATTACAGGATCAGAATTATAACACGCATATCGTACTTTTGAAATAAAATATATCTGGATAATATGATAATACCATTGCACAGCATATTCTGACTAAGTCGATCCTTCCTCGATCACGAAAAGAGAGTTCTTCATTTTCGAAACAAAGATACACGGAACTTTGGATGGATCGAGCAACTGACACGACCCGAAATCCGGTTAGGCCGTGCGGGCACCCGACATCCTCCCCTAGACCCGTCGGGCGAACCCTTACCAATTAAATCAGGAAAATAAATATAACAATTTACAAATAAGGACAAAACTTAAAATAAAAACGCAGACATACTGGTACCCCTAAGCTGTACAAAAGAAATTACAGCTGACTACCCAACATGCTAGGTTTAGGGCTATCCAGACCAGACATCTAAGAGTACAAAAGAAGACAGATACCTCCTGAAGGGAACAAAATGCAACTGAAATAATGAACAATAAACTGGTGGCCATCCGGAATAAATCTGGCTCACCCTGACAGCTGAAGTCGTCTTCGCTCCTGAACAACGCGGCGAACTCAATCCTGGAGCGAACCTGCCGAAACGAAATAGATAGACAAGAAACAAACAACAAACAAGGGTGAGTCAAAAGGACTCAATAAGTGGGGCAGACTAGCCACCTCAAAGAATAGGATAGCTAGCCAGGGAGAAGAAACAGATAAACCAAATTTCTCTTATTTAAATTATAAAAAGGCAGAGCCAGATAATAACTAGAAACACGTGTGGAATAAAAAACTCATCAACAACCAGGAACGTAAGATAGCCAGAACATATAGGTATCCCGAACATATCAACAATCAGCAATACATCCTGTTGCGGCGTGCAACCCGATCCATATACTCATACTGTCGCGGCGTGCAACCCGATCCGTATATTTATACTGTTGCGGCGTGCAACCCGATCCGATCCATGTATTTATATTGTCGCGACGTGCAACCCGGGATACGAGCCAGAAATATATAGGCAAACTGAGATACGTTCACAACAGGGTATACATACCGCATATATAAAACACAACACAATACACACAATAGTCAGTATGCGGTGCAATGAGATGGGATGAATGCGGTATGATGCAATGCAGTCACATATGTCTGATACCTATCTCCGGCGCGGGACTCTCATCGTCTACCAGGAGATATATGCAATAATGACCCTTCACCGGCTCGGACTCTCATCGATTACCGGGAAGTACATGTAATGATGACCCTTCACCGGTGCGGGACTCTCATCGCCAACCGGGAAGTATATGCAATAATGACCCTTCGCCGGTGCGGGACTCTCATCGCCAACCGGGAAGTATATGCAATAACGACCCTTCGCCGGTGCGGGACTCTCATCGCCAACCGGGAAGTATATGCAATGCTCAAAACCAGAGTGCAATGCTCTTATGTTCAATGCAATACCAACTACAGGGCATAACATATAATATACAATGTAAATTCAAAGCTAAGGCGTAATGAGTACGCCTATCGGCAGCTACACACGTAAGGAAACACGTGGTAGAAAATCCACGAGGCCAAGTGCCTCCAAAGAAATGGATATAAACACTTACCTTGTTACAAAGTTAGTACAGCCACTCAATAACCGCTTTGTCCTTTGGATTCATTACCAAACGATCCCACTGTGTTCAATAAGTAGAAAAATATATCACATTAGGCTAAAGACTTCATTCCTCACATCTTAGGGTAATCCAGGTAGGAACCTGATACCCTATTCGCATATGCAATACGCAGGCCAGGCCTATATACAGGGTTTAAGGTCACACAACCAAACCCCAAATAAATTACATTTACATGTTGCCCATAACTCACTGAGCACGAATACATAATCAATTTCATTATCGGGGTCCATTTGACCCTTTAAACTATCAATTTACGTCATTAGGGCGATGTCTAATATTCCTATTTTTACCGCAAAAATATATTTAAACATACGTAATAAACTCAAATACTATATTAGGATCATTACCTGAATGTTTCAGGGTGAAAATTCTACTTTTTCCCGGCCCCTTTCCTTATTTTCTGGCATTTTTCCCCTTCCTCTCCGTCATTTTATTTCTCTGCTTCGTCGTATTTCTCTCCGCCGTTTCTTGTTTCTGTATCTAATGTTCTCTGGTCAAATTTCAAGCCAAAGGGATATTTATCCCTTGGCACTTATCCATAGACGCCAATTCCATTTTTTTGTCTTTTCCCTTTTTCAATTTTTTTTTATTTTCTTTTCGCGATGAAAATTAAGACGGAAGCCTATGATATTCGAAATAATCCCAACTTTTGCATACAAGTTATACAAAATATATGTAACATACTCGCGAAGACGGATCTCAAATTGGACTCCCGAAACTCAAGATGCGAATTTAAATGGAAAAGAAGTCAAATTATTTAACTTTCGGCATTTTAGCGGAAACTAGCCGAACAACATCGAAATTCACTTTCGAAAATTCACAAAGGTCATAAATAATCATACGAACCCAACGGCGCTTTCGGATTTCAAATCAGAGCTCATTCGGCAAAAACCGAGCTCAAAAATCTCTTTTTAATATTTATTGCCAATAAAAACTGAAATCTTCTTCCGATGCCTACCAAACAAGGTCTGATTTCGCCCAAATTTTACAGACAGGTTCTAATGGACATTACGAATATTTTAAAATTATCGGCACGCCAATCGGAGTCCTAACTTCCGAAACGACTGACCGAGGTCGTTTCACTAGGGCTAATTATGATGATTTTGATGAAACCACACAAGAGGAATTTGAAAGATTTGAAAACAAACCTAAGCCAAACCTTGAGGAGACTGAGGTGATAAACTTAGGAGATGAGGAAATTGTGAAGGAGACGAGGATCAGTGTGCATCTCAGTACCGAGAATAAAAAGCAATATACTGAGTTTCATAAAGAATATGAGGACGTATTCACCTGGTTGTACGATGACATGACTGGCATAAGCACGGATGTGGTAGCTCACAAATTACCTATCAATCCATGCTTTCCACCAGTCAAACAAAAGGCCCGAACTTTCAAGTCGTCAGTTCTGTTGAAAATTGGTGAAGAAGTGACTATGCAGCTCAATGCAGGGATTCTTAAAACAGTCGAATATCCAACTTGGTTGGCTAATATTGTCCCAGTACCGAAGAATGATGGAAAACTCCGAGTCTGTGTGGATTATAGAGACCTGAATAGAGCAAGTTCGAAGGATGATTTTCCATGGCCAAACATACATATCCTGATCGACGTGCGAAATATGAACTGCAATCCTTCGTAGATTGTTTCGCTGGTTATCATCAAGATGAGGAGGATGCCGAGAAAACAGCTTTCACTACATCATGGGGGACTTATTGCTACAAGGTTATGCCATTTGGTTTGAAGAAAGCTGGGGCAACTTACATGAGGGCCATGACAACTATGTTCCATGACCTATTGCATAAGGAGATTGAAGTCTATGTGGACGACGTGATCATCAATTCAAAAAAGATTTTGGAGCATCTTAACAACTTGCGCAAGTTCTTCGATCGCTTGCGAAAGTACAACTTGAAGCTGAACCCGGCAAAGTGTGCTTTTCGTGTTCCGGCAGGAAATCTCTTGGGTTTCATCGTCGGTAGAAGAGGTATCGAGCTGGATCCGTCCAAGATCAAAGCCATCAAAGAATTGCCACCGCCAAAAAGCAAGAAGGAAGTCATGAGCTTCCTAGGAAGGCTCAATTACATCAGCCGTGTCATAGCACAATCAACCGTTATCTGTGAGTCAATCATCAAGTTGCTGAAGAAAGACGCAGTGATCAAGTGGACGGAGGATTGCCAAAGAGCATTTGATAGGATAAAGGAATACTTGTCTTGCTCGTCTGTGCTGGTCCCACCTGAGCCTGGGCGACCTTTGATCTTGTACCTGTCCGTGGTGGATTCAGCCTTTTATTGTGTATTGGGACAACATGATTCAACTGGGAGGAAGGAGCAAGAAATATACTATCTAAGCAAGAAGTTCACTCCTTATGAAGCAAAGTACATATTGCTGGAGCGCACGTGCTGCGCATTGACATGGATAGCACAGAAGTTGAGACACTACTTGACATCCTACTCAACGTTGCTGATATCAAGGATGGACCCTCTCAAGTACATTTTCCAAAAACCAATGCCTACTGGAAAGCTGGCTAAATGGCAAATGCTGCTCAGCGAATTCAACATCACTTTTGTCACTCAAAAGGCGGTGAAAGCTCAAGCCTTGGCTGACCATATGGCCGAGAATCCGGTGGGAGATGACTATGAACCTTTGCACACCTATTTCCCTGACGAAGAAATCATGTTCATAGGAGAGGATATCACCGAAGAGTATGATGGTTGGAGGCTATTCTTCGATGGAGTGGTCAATTTCAAAGGAGTCGGCATTAGAGCGGTATTAGTCTTCTAGACTGGACAACACTATCCTGTCACGGCCAAACTGAGGTTCCCTTGCACCAACAACATGGTGGAATATGAGGCTTGCATCTTGGCTCTTAGATTGGCAGCAGATATGAACATACAAGAGTTGTTGGCAATCGGAGATTCTTGATTTATTGATTCACCAAGTTCGAGGAGAATGGACAGCAAAGAATTTGAAGATATTGCCATACCTGGAGTGCATAAAGTAGTTGAAGCAAAGATTCACCAAGATACAGTTCCGGCATGTACCTAGACTGCACAATGAGTTCGCGGACGCTTTGGTTACCATATCTGCCATGATCAAGCATCCCGACAAGAACTACATTAACCCAATACTCGTGACAGTGAGGAAGCAACCAGCCTACTGTTATCACATGGAAGAAGAGTCAGACGAACATCCTTGGTTCTACGACATCAAAGGGTTCCTCAAGGATGACAATTACCCAAAGAATGCAACAAGTCTCCAAAAGAAGACACTGAGAAGGTTAGCAAATGGTTTCTTTCTGAACGGAGAAGTTTTGTAAAAAGGACTCCCGATCTAGGTTTGTTGAGGTGTGTGGACGCAAAAGAAGCTGCTAAATTGATAGAAGAAATATACTCTGGGGCATGTGGCACACACATGAATGGTTTTGTACTTGCAAAGAAGATTTTGAGGGCTGGTTATTTCTGGATGACAATGGAGCATGACTGCATAAAGCACGCGAAGAAATACTATCAATGCCAAGCCCATGGAGATATGATTCGAGTGCCTCCCAATGAATTGAACGTTATGGGATCGCCTTGGCCTTTTGCCGCCTGGGGAATGGATGTCATAAGATCTATCGAGCCGGCCGCTTCCAACGGGCACCGCTTCATATTGGTGGCCATTGACTATTTTACCAAGTGGGTGGAAGCTGCATCATACAAATCAGTAACAAAGAAAGTGGAGTCGAACTTTGTCCGTGATAAGATGATCTGCCGATTTGGCATCCCTGAATCCATCATCACTGACAATGGGTCCAATCTCAACAGTGACCTAATGAAAGCAACCTGTGAGGTCTTCAAGATCAAGCATCGCAACTCCACTGCATACAGACCTCAAATGAATGGTGCGGTCGAGGCGGCCAATAAGAACATCAAGAGGATATTGCGCAAGATGAGAGGCACTTCAAAGCAATGGCATGAGAATCTACCCTATGCCCTGTTAAGGTATCGCACTACAATGAGAACGTCAACGAGGGGCTACTCCGTATTTGTTGGTATATGGCACTGAAGCAGTGATACCCGCAGAGGTTGAGAAACTATCTTTGAGAATCATCCAATAGACACTATTGAAAGACGCCGAATGGATCAAAGGAAGAATAGAGCAATTGCCCCTCATCGATGGCAAGAGATTGAATGCAATATGTAATGGGCAGTTATATCAAAGGAGGATGGCTAAGGCATTCAGCAAGAAAGTTCGAGAAAGATTCTTTGAACCTGGGCAATTAGTACTGAAGAAGATATTTCCAAATCAAGAAGAGGCAAAAAGCAAGTTTGCACCAAATTGGCAAGGGCCCTACATGGTTCACGGAGTTTTTAATGGAGGAGCATTGATATTAGCAGAAATGGATGGAGAAGTCTGGCCAAAACCTATCAACTCAGATGTTGTTAAGAGATACTATGTATATGGATTTGTACTGATTAGGGATTTCCCCATTCTGCAATACACTATGTAATCTGAACTATGTCACGACCTGATTCCCCAAGAGGGATATGTAAGCAACCTATTCAAGGTTTGGTCGCATAAATACAAAATTTTGATTTTCCCGTAAAGCAAACACTAGGGCAGAATTTTTGAGGAACTCTCAAAAATTCCTAAAGGACAAACATGGGATTTTTGGGTGAGAAGGACTCCCAAGTCTTTTATTAGTTATAAGGGACTCAAGTCTTGAAAAATGAGTGAGAGGGACACTTTTAAAATTAGTACTAATGACTAACATTTTAAAAGCCTCTCAAGTTTTTTTATTTACACAAAACCCCCACCTCTCATCACCCATCCCATCGATCCCTTAGCCCCCATCCGGCCCCCCACCCCTCCCCCACCCCGCCAATCCACCATTCCACCACGACCCTCCACAACTCACCGCCACCTTCTACCACCCTCCACTACCCACCACCACCTTCTATTACCTTCCACCAGCAACCATCACCTTCTACCACCCTCCACCACCCTACACCACTCTAATAAAAAGATGTGTACACATCAGTCGAGATGTGTACACATCAGTCAAGATGTATACACATATTACTATATGTGTACACATTTGACGAGATGTGTGCACATGCACATATAATATATGTGTACATATATTGTTATATGTGTGCACATATATTATATGTGCGCACATATTATTATATGTGTGCACATATATATGATGAAAGTGTTACACATCTCGTCATATGTGCACACATATAATAATATGTGTACACATATGACGAGATATGTACACACTTTGAAGATGTCTTTTTCAGTCATGAAAACATCTTCAAAAGTGTATAAACATATAGAAAATATGTTTACACATCTGAAAAGATGTATAAAATGAATATAAAAAAAATGAAAAAGGATAAAATGGGGATGAAGAAAAAACAAAATGGATACGAAAAAGAAGAAAGAAAAATAACATAGATGGTGATAAAATGAAATTTGAAAAGAAATATAGAAGAAAGAATGAAAAGGAAGAAGAAAAAAGAGGAAGAAAGAAGAGAAGACAGAGAGAAATAAAATTTGAAATGATTTGAATAAGGAAAGAGAGTGTAAAAGTGGGTGGGAAGGGGGGAAATGAAAAATTTGAATTTTTTTGAAAAGTGGGGTGTTTTCCTAAATATAAAAACTTTTAATTATACCCACAAGTTTTTAAATAATACACTTCAACCCTCACTTAAACTAATTACCCTTTGACTTGGTCTTGTCCCCTATCCTTCTATTGAGACTTATGGGGACCTTTCCCCTCTTTTCTCTCGACAAACATAGTCTACACTGGGGCAGAAATTTTTGAGGACCTCTCAAAAATTTCAAACACAAACTGGAGCAGAATTTTTAGGGCGCCCTAAAAATTCGTTTGGAACGGCAAGAAGGACGGCAACGTTTGATTTACACAATGCGTCTCGTGACTCAATGGAAAAAAAATGTTTCATTGCATTTCATTCTTATAAAAGCTTTTCAAAATCATTTGCATTATTTACTACCTTATACATATCCGTATCAGCTCGGCCAAGATCCCGGCACTCGTGGACAGCGAACGCGAAGCAAGCCGATAATGCACAAACCAAGCTACCCCGTACAACTCACCAAGCTTTTATTGGATGCAGGCACAAAAGATACCCAATTCAGCAATGACGACAATGATAATCTTCAGCAAAGGTTTGTCATTTTAAATTAGCTGAGGGCACACAACCCGAGGCATCGATTGAGGGTACACAGCCTGATATCGATTTGTCATTCAAATTAGCTGAGGGCGTACAACTCGAAGCGTCGATTGAGGGTACACAGCCCGATATCGATTTATCATTCAAATTAGCTGAGGGCACACAACCCGAGGCGTCGATTGAGGGTACACAACCCGATATCGATTTGCCATTTAAATTAGCTGAGGGCACACAACCCGAAGCGTCAACTGAGGGTACACAGCCCGATGTCGATTTGTCATTTTAAATTATCTTAGGGCATACAACCCGAGGCGTCGATTGAGGGTACACAGCCCGATATCGATTTGTCATTTAAATTAGCTGAGGGCATACCGCCCGAAGCATCGGTTGAGGGTACACAACTCGATACCGATTTGTCATTTTATTTTCTTTGCGGAGGGTACACAGCCCAATGCACCGACGGAGGGCATACAACCCGATGTCGAATGTAACACTTGACAGAAAAAGACGCACAATTATGGCATGGCTGAAACAATTTCATACTGCGAGAATCCTGGAAAGACAATCCAGTCCATAGGAAAGGCACGTTTTATATATATACACACATTATGTTGCAAACACATCTTCATTGCAGGGTACACCTCAAGGAAAGCAAGCATTTCAGACTACCGCCCCGCATTCTCTTAAGTCATAGGCTCCTCTATAGTCATGACAAAATTGGCCGCACTGTCAACGTCTTTGCTCGAAGACTCTTTCATCATCCCCGGGCAAAGAGGGGCAGCTGTTGACACCCAATTTTGTCCCTCCTATTTTCAAAATCAACAGTCCTTGAATTTTGCACAGGATTGTGTATCAATTCTTACCTCGTCTATTCTTTTCAAATTATATCCTCGTGATAGTCTGAAAATTGAGGCCATTTTTAAAAGCATTGTCTCTAACCATAACTGTCTTTACAATCTTTTGCAATTGCTTCTATTTTTTGACAAAATTATCCAGATTTGTTTTAGGCCTCAAAATTACGATTTTTATGCATTTTACCCTTCCTAACATTTTAAAATTAATCCCTTAATTTTCTTATATTTTTAAATCCATTTTATACCATTTTATACATATTTTATACCTATTTACATAATATTTATATGCATATATACATATATACACATATATGCACACAAGGCACACACGTCAGATATTTTTTACACTTCACCTGCCTACGTGGATCGATCTTGATCGTCCACGTAGACGATCCAACGGCCCAAATTTTATTTCCTTTAATCCATACCTACATGCGACCCCCTCTCTCATTTCCCCGCGTCGGCTCCGATGCTCACTCTCTCTCTCTCCTTGGCGACTTCAAACGCCACCACTGTCAATGGGTTTTTCCAGCCATTTTAGCCGGAGAAAATTGGGGAAAATTACATCATCGTATTCCTCGTGGTGTCCGCTACAAAAGCCATATAATTTTAATAATGTTCAGGCAAGGGCGACATTCGACCTTTGATAACTTTGACACCTCACCGGAAGATGCCTCCGGCGGGGCTCAAGTCGACATTTTAGGGATGTTATTGCTTGAGCAGGGTGAGAGACCCCACACAAAGGTAAGTCTATGGTGGGTCAATTTGACCCAACCTTTGTATGAACATGACCCTTCCCCTTCTAGTGATTTTTGACTTGTGTGAGACCCATGCTTAGAGTCGCCTCGTCTTCTATGTGTTAGCATGTTCATTATTATTTATTGATTAATTGAGGATGAAATGCATGACCAAATGTTTTTACTTTGATTCACTGATTAGTATGAGCATTGCATGAAATTATTGAATGTTCGAGTATGATTTGTTCATAATATGAGCTATGTGTTATCTTCATCGGTTTAAACCTAGAATCTGTAATTAATTTAAGAGGGTGGTTTCGTGTAATGTGTTTGGTTGTTTACCCAGTCTCAATACACAATCCTTATGAATTGGTACCTAGTTTGGATTAAAAGTTGATGGGCATGATAAAGAGTCTCGATTGATTTTAAATTGAAATTTATGATTGATGCTTTGAATGGAAAACTGCTTGCTAATTCAGTGGAATAGAAATTTAAGATTTTGATTAGAATCTGTTGAGTAATCAAGGGATTTTAAGATTAAAATTAGTTCATGCTATATTTATACAGTGATTCTTGAATTTAGACTCCATTATGGGTGTGGGAAGGGATTATGTTCATCAGAATCTCGGATAGTCTTAATTCTAGGGTTTTGATTGATTTATATTTGGAAAAAATGTGCTGAGACTTCCTTCTATTTCTGGAAATTATCTCCCCTTACCTTGTTTAGTTCCTCCCATTTGAATTATAGTCCCTACTTCTTACCTATATAAAGGACTCTCTTTCGACTAAAAGAGGACAAGTTTCTGGACACTAAAAAATCCAGGAATACACTAATACACTTAAAAAGAGACCTGCATTAGTTTTTTGGAATTCCACTCTCTCTCTGTTTGCTTGTTTCTTTGGAGGCTTTTGCTTACAGTTTGTGTGCTGGTTCTTGGATCTCCTCTTTTCTGTTTGCATTCAATCTCACAGTACTTAAAGGTATTCATTCTCTTCCATGATTGCCTATTACTTTATGCATATATGTATGGCATACTCTTATAATATCCTGATTAAAACCATTAATGTATTATGCTATGCTCTGGTTCTAGAGTGTCTTGAGTAGTGTCTGCACTTTCTGTCAATGATTTCCAATTACAATCAGAGTCATAATGCTTTCCATAGTGCTTAGTACCTCTGTGTGTGTGTGTGTGTGCGCGCACGCATGATCTTACCCCATCCCTGTTCCTTTTAAATCACTGGTATGACTTGTCTGCACATCTATGAAGCATAGCAAAGGTGCCCTAACTGCACCTACTCCTGGCAGATCTTTTCCTTTTCGGGTCCAAGCTTTCCCCTTTCCTGCTTTCCCCTGCTGACTTTTTTTTGCAGCTTATACCATGGTAACTGGGTTGTAGTTACACCCCCTTTTAGTGTGTTTAAAAGCTGGGAAGAAGCTCCTTACTTCCCTGGGTAAAAGTATGACTGAATGAACTGTTTAAAGTACTATCGAACCTCTGCTTTATGACTTTCCCTTAGAGATTGTCCTATTTCATGTACATTCTAGGATTCCCTGCCTGTATACATTAAAACAGGGGTTGGTAGTGTGTGATAGCCATCCAGGGGCTTATCCTTTACCCTTTACTCCTATGTGTTACAAAGCATGACATTTAGGACTTTACAAAGCACCCTTTGACATTGAAACTGACAGTTGCATGCTATTTATTAAAATTACATGACCTCTGAATGAGAACACTGCATTAAGTTTCGAAATATTGAGAAAACTCACTGCTTTAATCTGAAAATCACTTGAATGGGGCTATTTGTGTTATTTGAGCTTAAACTGAACTACTTTTGAAAAAATCGAATCTGCCCCTATTTTGTAAGAATGATCTGGGCCCAATAACATGTTCAAAACAGACCCTTAATGTGCATAAATCAAATTTGACCACTACTTATGCCATTATACACTATTCTAATTATGTATAAGGGTGTATAAAGTAATGGGGTCGTTTATACGCTTTAAAACTATATTTTGAAAGTATAATCATCATTTAGATCATGTATTTTCATGCGTATGTCTATATATACTTATTACGTGCGATAGCCCATTATTTGCACTTATGCGTTTCCGTGATCCCATTTTTGAAAACAGTCTCTCTTCCTATATATATTTCAAAAGCACGACCCCAACACAAAAAGGCCATTAAGGTTAGGGCTCGACAATTAATGACGAGTCACACTGACCCTAAATGACCAACATTTCGTTTTAAAAACAAAGTCCCTTTTGTCCTTTTGCTAAAATCTGAATTTCACCTGCAAAATAGACTATTTATGTTAATATCCTTTTCCAAATGTGTTAATTTCATATGTAAGATGAGATTGAACACCCCTTTGTATGATAGCACTTGTTTACAATTAGGCTTGTGACATTAGAGGCCGTAAACGCGATTAGGCTTAAACATAGGCCGAATGTGAAAGATTATTTGTATGTGTGTGTAAGCATGATATACCTTTAGTTAAAATGATAAACTTCCAAGTTGGTATGTATGATAATATACACAGTTTACATCCCAAAATTAAGACTCGGACGGTAACCACTTTTTGTGGGACTCGGGGAAGTGCCTAACACCTCCTTCCCCGAGTCATTTGGACTTCTTACCCACATAGAATCTCTGAAATGGACTAGTAGACCTTTTGAACTTGGCTCTAGATATTAGGTGACCTAATACGCCTTAGAAATTATGTTAGGTGGCGACTCCAACACTTAAACTCAAACGAGTTCACCCAGTCAAATTCGAAACCCGACTCGCCTTGAGTTGAGTCCAAAATCGGGTATGACAGAATGGCGACTCCGCTGGGGATACTCAATGTCCTAACCATAACGAGTCTTTGCTTTTGGGATTTATTATCTTGTTGTTCATTATTATTATTGTTGTACTAACTTGGTTCCTTTTTTAATTTTTTCTTTCTTTTACTTTATTTATTTATTGTATCATTTATGTGACATTTTATATACTTCATTCATACTCCCCCACTCCTGGGAAACGACACTTCACACACACACGGCGATTACGTAGATCCCACGGTCGTTTCACTACCAAAACACCTTTTAAGAGGGACATGTTGAAATATAGTTGGTCCGTGGTACAACCGACGATTTCAAATGATCCCACTCCTTAGCCGTCTGCCTTGGGGAACCATGTCTAGAATTACCCCACTCTTCTATTGTAATGAGCATGCATCATGCCGTAGGAGGGGCTCCCTGTCCAAACTACCTAAACGGGTTTTCCGACCCCAAAGGGACGTTTGGACATGATAATGTGCATTTCAGAGAAAAAAAAGAGAGAAAAAAAGTGAGAAAAGAATGAAAATGCATTTTGAATTGTTCAATTATTCTCAAAGGGGATGGGGTTTTAAATTTTATTTCTTCTTTATTTTTCGGTCACAATGAGTCACAAGTTTCATCGTTTTTGAATGACTATGGGCGCACCTCCTTTGTTAACTGGTTGGTGGAACAACCTGTCACTAGGAGAGCAAACCGAAGTACGTCAACACTCTGGTCATTTGATTTCACTGTTAGAAATGGAACCATGTAGGGAGATGATCGAAGCAGCAGTGTCATTTTGGGATGAAGAATTGAACGTGTTTTGGTTTGGAGACAGTGAATTAACACCTTTGTTGGAAGAAATAGGGGGTTTGGTGTCACACTCGGGGTTAGACAAACATCGTTGGCAAGGGGGTCGCATACTAGCACCTAGCATCCCCACAGCTGACGAGTTTCGTAAGAAATTAGGGATGATAGCAAATGTGGACGTGGGATTTCTACAACAAAAGAAGATCCCCTTTTCCTATTTTCACACTCGCTTTGGGCATTTGAGGGCATACGATAGTCATAAGAAGGAGATCGAGTCTTATGGTGATTGGAGGAGGGCTAGACCACTTGCATTTGCCATTTGTTTCTTATGAGTGATGGTTTTCCCCGAGAGTTCAAATCATGACATATGTTCAAGACTTGTCATGGTCGCCGATGCAGTGTTCAACGGAATTGATGGTTATCTTTATACCATAGTTCCTATGATAGTAGCAGACATTTATCGAGCTTTGGGTTGTTGCAAGAAAGGAGCGAAATACTTCCAAGGGTGTAATCTTCTACGACAAGCATGGTTCAAAGAACATTTAAGGAAAGCGAGAGGTGTGCAAGCATTGTCAAAACCAGCTGGTTACAACTACTTGATTGGGGAACGGTATGGGGTTTCAAAATTCAAGCAGCCAAGCAGCACAGAGAGATGGGTCAGATTATTTGTAAATATAACGGAGGACTCAATTCAGTAGATGTTCACTTGGTTTCCTTCACCAGACTTTATCATCAGTTCAGAAAAGGCATTCTTTGTGATACTTATGGGGTTAAGGGGTCTCCAACCTTACCAACCGTTAAGAGTAATGAGACAAGCAGGGAGGAAGCAAATTGTACTATTGATACCAGACACGAAAGACTATCAGTTTGATTACACTGGAGATATTGTCCCGAGGGTCAAGAGCATTAGAAAGTTATGGGTAGGAAGACAAGTCATGGAAGAAGCATCACTAGCACTTGATAGATACAACGCTGGATGCGAACCAAACTACAAAAGCTGGTTACGCTCTAGTATAAAAGGAAATGTGGTAGTAGGGCCAAGTCGTGGATATAACATAAGAGATCGTGAAGCGGAGGCTCAAATCCGGTACCAAGAGTTCATGTTGAAAGATGTCAAGATGGATAAGGAAAACAAAGAAGAAATCGAAGTGTGGAAGAAGTGTACGTTGGAACTAGAAGGAAAGATAGAGGCATTGGAGACAAAACTTGAGCAATGGAATTCAAAGTGTGTAGAGGTAGACATCTTACACTTGGTAGCAGCTAAAGGGTACTTGATCAAAGCTATGGAAGAAGTCAAAGAGATTACACAAGAAGCAAAGAGGGCCAAGATGGAAAGGGAGTGTGTTGCCTAGTCAAAAGTGTCTTTTTCATTTTCTCTCTTGTACTTTGCTTTTTCAAAAGTTATCATGTACTGATTTTCAAATTTTGGGGAATTTATGAGAATAATTGGCTACAAAATGCGTATTTATTCTTTTGCATAACAACAAACCTAAGAAGGCTATACGTCCTTTGCACGTAACAGTCCATTAATAAACCTACGCAAAATGTCGAAAGGGTTTTTAACTCAAAAATGACAAATTGCATCGTTGCATTGATTCGAAGAAACGCTTGCACAAAACATTGATTGTCTGTTTGAACACAATCAAAACTATAAGGGTGTTTTGGTCTTTACCTTTTCCTGTTTTGTTTTCAGACTATGGCTGCAAAGGGTACTCTCCAGTTTGAGATTGTTTTCCGACCTCCTTACTTGATCAGACTTTGGTGGGAAGATTTGGCCGTTGTTAGCAAAGCTCATGTTCAAAAGATGTTGGGAGAGTTGGTGGCTCTCAAAAACTACACCGCCATGACATGTTTGGTTGAAGCTGCTACACATTTCTGGGACTATAAAAAGGCTGTGTTTCATTTCAATGGTTTCGAATTGATGCCAATGCTAGAAGAATTTGGAGGGCTGGCAGGGTTAGAGCCTAGACCCGAGACCATGATTTATCCCCGAGATGTGGAACCTAAGGAGTTCATTCAACTGTGGGGAGCCCCTTATGATCCATATGTCGAGGGAGTGCATGATGAGAAAGTCACATTGGAATACTTGCATTCTAGGTTTGGGGACCCAACACTTAGACACAAATGGAATGGGGCGTGGGAAGTTAAAGATTGGGAGTGGACCGAATC
This sequence comes from Petunia x hybrida, assembly GCA_037355625.1. Taxonomy (NCBI): domain Eukaryota; kingdom Viridiplantae; phylum Streptophyta; class Magnoliopsida; order Solanales; family Solanaceae; genus Petunia; species Petunia x hybrida. The sequence continues at coordinate 57,286 of JBBBVM010000516.1, read as the reverse complement.
CAATGCCTTCATCATTGCCTTTCTAGGAAGTATGGTTTTCCCCGAGAAGGGAGAAAAGATCGACATAAGGCTGGGAAGAGTAGTAGAGGGTCTGCGCAGAGGTGCTTTCCAACGTCAAGTAAGCTTCGTTCCGATGATTCTGGGAGAAGTTTATAGGGCTTTGACTAAATGTAGGAGAGGTGGAGATTTTTTCGAAGGTTGCAATTTGTTGTTGGAAATCTGGTTGATAGGGCACTTGCACAGTGTCCCCGTCAGTCCGGTGGCACCAAAACCCTCTTGGCAAGGAGGAATCCGTTCACATAGCACCCATATGGCTGGAACAGTGGCATGGGAATACCCCGCAAACATGGAAGGTTGGTACACCAAACTAGAGGAACTGCAAGAGGTGCAATGGGTGATTGAGAATTGTGCTGGTTTCGTTGTCTCCATACAAGGTCAAGACATCACTTTCTTGACATTGATTGGATTCCGAGGAACTCATCACTATGTTCCTCTAAGGATCCTTCGGCAAGTTGGCATGACACAACAAACTCCGCAGTTAACTGAAGGAAGAAGTTTCAACGTCGATATAAAAGACATCGAGCATCCGATGGTCCTCACCATACTGATAATGTGGGAGAAAAGGCTTACTATGCAGTTTTGCCACGGTCGTGACAGTAGGGTGAACCCCACGGCTACCCTGGCCTACCTTCAATGGCTCGACGAAGACAAGGCAAAGTATCGATCTAAGACTACACTGAAAAGGAAAGCCAAAGTTCCAAATGCTGATGAAAAGTACAAGAAGCTGAAGCAAGAGTTTAACCAAAGGAAGAAGGAGTTAAGAGTGACACAAGAAAGAGAGATGAGGAGACAATACAAAGATAAGATAAAAGGGGACGAACTCAAGTATTGGACCAGCAAGGTCATGACTGCAAGGCAAGCTGCTGGGAATTTGCAAGATTTGCTCAAAGGATGGGGAGAATATTTTAAGTCAGTACCACTGGAAGAGAAGGAAGCAAGAGGGTTGGAAATTTGTGAGTTCTTGGTAAAGGCTCTGGGTGACATGGAGGATGGGAAAGACTTGCTGGAAACATTAGCTGATACTCCGCTCATTAGTCTGGCTCGCAAACCCAAAGAGGAAGCCAAAAAGGAGAAGGAGAAGGAAGACGCTGGAGCTGATGTCTGAACTTGAAGTCTCTTTGCTTGGCACCTAGTCTAGTCGTATCGAGTCAAGACGTCTTGTCTTTTCTTTATTGTCGTTTTCATCTTAATCGAGTCATTAGTGGTTGAAATAAAGCCAAGCAAACTAAATAAAATTTTGTTATTTTTGGGTTTTAGACTGGTGATGATTATGTTTACTCAAATGAAATGATGTGTTTCGTGCAAACATTACTTCGAATCTGCGATAGGCCCACCTCTGGCACAAAAGAGGTCCCATGCATGATAGGATGCGACTTTATTCAAACTGACGTATACTCACATTTTCCTCTTCTTGTTTTGATTGTGTCAGTTCCCAAGTCCCCGAAAGTTTGGTTTGTGCATTCTGGCCGCGCCGCAATACCGGTTGAGGTCCAAAGGATCAATCCCAGCACCTCCCCCTTTACCTACAAGGACAAGGACGAGAAGAAATATCATGGCTGAATTTGACAAGGTTGGCACTCCTTAGAAACAAAGCATGGCTGCCTATGAAAACTACGCTAAGCTGAAGCTGAGGTTGCTCGAATTGGAAAATAGGATCCCTCTGGCCCACATTGATGAGATCACTGAACCAAACTAAACCGCTCGCCCTCACGGCAAAGATCCACTTTACCCCAAAAGAGACCTTCCTTACCCTACCCACACTACATCGCTAAAAGCACCACAAAACAACTTACCCGCCTTCACTGTTGAAACCAAAACCATTGCATCACCAACCAAGGACCATGAAATGTACGCATGGACTAAGGAAGACCCAGACAGCACCAAAGAACAAGCCCAATGGCTTGTGGAGAAGTTCAAATAACTCCAAGGCGCTAAGGAAACTCGAGGGTTAGCTTATGAGGACCTCTGTTTGTATCCTGACCTGAAGTTGCCCGAAGGTTACAAGACACCCTAGTTCAACATGTTCGATGGCAGTGGAGACCCAATGGCTCATTTAAGATCTTACTGTGACAAGTTGATTGGGGTTGGACATGATGAAAAGATTCGCATGCAGCTGTTCAACCGCAGTTTGACCGGAGATGCACTAGTATGGTACTCTAAGCAACAAATAAAGAAGTGGACGAGTTGGGAAGCAATGGCCGGAGACTTTTTCGACAGTTTTGGGCACAACACTGATGCTATGCCCGATCGGATCTACCTAGAGAAATTGAAGAAGAAGCCCACTGAGACTTTTAGAGAATTCGCAACTAGATGGAGGGCAGAGGCCGCCAAAGTCCAACCTCCCATGGAAGATGCTGAGATAGTGGCAACTTTCATCCGCATACAAGAGGATGTCTATTTTGACAAAATGCTGAATCTACAAGATAAGAAGTTTGGAGAATTGATCAAGATCAGTGATATGGTCGAAGATGGACTCAAGACTGGAAGGATCGTTAGCATGGCCGCTAATAAGGATCAAACCAAAAGACCAGAAGAACGATAAAGGGGACGAGACGCGTCTCGAGCTCCCTACGAAGTAACCACGGAGAACTTGTTCCGTGATACCCTCGTATCGGTGTCAAGAAGAGCCTACGCTAAGCAACCACCCTCGAGTCGTAGCCGGGACTCGCAAGTAGAATGATCGGGTGTCGGTTCGATAATCAACTAGGATCCGCTAGTGAATTCAAGCCAACAAAAGGGTTTTCTTCATAAACAAGAGTTCAACTCTATTCATCATTCAACAATAATCAAAGTAAGCTAAGGTTCAATGAAGACAAGTGAAGTATTTATAGGCTTCACTTAGACATAATGAAAGCCCTAAAGTACCCCCAAAGTGGGTTAAAATAACAAAGGCCACGTAGGGCTATAATAGTCAAAACATAGCATAAAAACTAGAACTTCCGCAAGGCTTCAGGAACTGGGCGGTCTGCCCCTTTTCAGGCGGTTGGAGATCCAGAGAGTTGACAATTAGTAGGCGGTCTGCCTAGTTGAGTAGGCGGTCTGCCCCTTCCTGGGAGCTCTTGAAATGCTTCCAAATGTAGCCCGGATGTCTCTTCAAGTGGCCTATGTGATCCTCCATCCATACCACTCCAATTCATTATCTTTAAGCCGCTCCCGGGGTCTCCTTCCATGTCCTTCCAAGTCAAGTGGAGATGAGTGTCTTGAATCAACTTGGCTTGACTTCTAATGAAAGGCCTTGAGGTAGTATGCCCCGCATCATCCTCCCCTTCTTGGGAAGGTTTCGTCCTCTAAACCATGGCCTCCTCCTCACCATCCCCTACATCAAAAGGGGTCAAGTCAGTCACATTAAAAGTATTGGACACATTATACTTACCGGGTAGATCAATCACATAGGCGTTGTTGTTGATCTTGGAAAGCACTTGAAACGGTCCATCTCCACGGGGTGCCAACTTTCCTTTCCTAAGGTTAGGAAACCTTTCTTTGCAGAAGTGCACCCACACCCAATCTCCCTTCTTGAGCTCTAGCTTTTTCCTTCCCCTGTTCTTCTTGGAAGCAACCTTGGCATAGGCTTCCTCCAAATTCTTCTTGGCTTTAGCATGGAGCTCAATCATAGCCTTTGCTCGGCTTTTCCCTTCAAAATTAGCAACCATCTCCCTTGGCAAAGGAGTTAGATCAAGGGGAATCAAGGGGTTAAAACCATAAACACATTCAAATAGAGTCATGCCAATCAAACTATGCAAGGTACGGTTATAGGCAAACTCCATGAGGGGTAACTTATCAACCCACGTCCCGGCCTTACCTCGGGTCATAGCTCTAAGAAGAGCACCCAAAGTTCGGTTCACCACCTCGGTTTGCCCATCCGTTTGAGGGTGGTGGGACGTAGAGAACAATAGCTTGGTGCCAAGAGCACCCCACAAGATCCTCCAAAAATGGCTAAGGAACTTGGTGTCCCTATCACTTACAATGGTTTGAGGCACACCATGCAACTTTAACACATTATCAATGAACAAAGAAGCAACATGTTGTGCATCATCACACCTTTTGCAAGGAATGAAGTGAGCCATTTTGGAAAACCTATCCACGACAACATAAATGCTATCATGTCCCCCCTAGACCGTGGCAATCCCATAACAAAATCCATAGAAATATCAATCCACGGGCTAGCAGGCACGGGGAGGGGAGTATACAAGTCATGGGGGTTAGCTTTAGATTTAGCATGCTTGCACTCAAGGCAATTTTTGCAAAGCTTTTCCACTTGTACCCCCATCTTTGGCCAATGAAATTGTTCCATGAGAATGGCCAAGGTCTTGTTTCTCCCAAAGTGTCCCATCAAGCCCCCACAATGAGCTTCACGAATAAGCAATTCCCTCCAAGAGGACTCGGGAACACACACTCTACCATTTTCAAAGATATAGCCATCAACCCATTGGTACTTCTCAACTCTTTCTCCCTTCTCAAGAGCTTCATGAATGCTCTTTAGCTTAGGGTCTTGAGCATACATTAACTTAATGCTTTCAAAACCCATGAGCTTGGAGGCAAGAGTAGTGGCTAGAGCAAACTTCCTAGAAAGTGCATCCGCCACAACATTGTCTTTCCCTTTCTTGTATTGGATAACATAGGGAAAAGACTCAATAAACTCAACCCACTTGGCATGACGCTTGTTCAACTTCTCTTGGCCCCTAAGATACTTGAGTGACTCATGATCACTCTTAATCACAAATTCTCTCGGCCAAAGGTAATGTTGCCAATGAGCAAGAGCTCTCACTAGGGCATACATCTCCTTGTCATACGTAGAGTAGTTCAAGGAGGCACCCTTCAATTTCTCACTAAAGTAGGCTATGGGTTTCCCATCTTGCATTAAAACACCACCAATTCCCACCCCCGAGGCATCACATTCAACCTCAAATACCTTTCCGAAGTCGGGCAATTGCAATAGAGGGGCGGTACTCAACCTACTTTTCAATTCATGGAAGGCCTTCTCTTGAGGCTCTCCTCAAACAAAAGGTTTGTCCTTCGTCACCAATTCGGTGAGTGGAGCAGCAATGGAGCTAAAGTCTTTCACAAATCGTCTATAAAAACTAGCAAGACCATGAAAGCTCCTCACTTGAGTTACGGTGGTAGGAGTTGGCCAATCACATATGGCCTCCACCTTAGACTCATCCACCTCCACTCCTTGGGCACTCACAACAAACCCAAGGAAGACAACCTTCTCAACACCAAAGGCACACTTTTTAAAGTTAGCATAGAGCTTTTCGGCTCTTAACACTTCAAGGACTTGCCTAAGGTGGTCAATATGGTCGTCTATTGATTTGCTATAGATCAATATATCGTCAAAATAAACGACCACAAACTTGTTGATGAAAGGCTTTAGCACATGGTTCATTAGTCTCATGAAAGTGCTAGGTGCGTTGGAGAGGCCAAAGGGCATCACCAACCATTCATATAGACCAAATTTAGTCTTGAATGCGGTTTTTCATTCATCTCCGGGTTTCATCCGGATTTGATGGTAATCGAACCTAAGGTCTATCTTCGAAAAGATACTAGAACCACTAAGCTCATCCAACATGTCATCCAAACGAGGTATGGGATGTCGATACTTTACCGTGATCTTGTTGACCACACGACAATCCATACACATTCTCCAAGTGCCATCCTTCTTTGGAACAAGAATCACGGGCACGGCACAAGGACTCAAGCTCTCCCTCACCAAGCCTTTGGTAAGCAACTCGTCTACTTGCTTTTGCAACTCTCTTGTGTCCTCGGGATTGCTTCTATAGGCCGGCTTGTTTGGGATTTGAGATCCCGGGACAAAGTCAATTTGATATTCAATACCCCTCAAGGGAGGTAAGCCCTCGGGCATCTCATCCGGGAACATGTCCCCAAAATCTTTCAAAACATTTTCAAAAGCACTAGGCAAAGGGTTAGAAGAATAATCAAATTCGGAAGTAAGGATCATACCTTTGTGCACTAGGCAAATGAGTAGTTTGTTGCCATCATTTCCCTTCAAAAGCTCACCCGGTTGCATCATGGCACATATGCTACCGGTAGAAGATTGTGGAGTCACCACCAAGCTCTCGGCTAAAGGACTAGTCTCAACAACCGACTTAGCCTTTGCCGTCTCTCTCAACTCCCTCATCCGCTTGTAATCATCACTTACTTGCTTGGCAGTCAAGGGTCTAAGCACAAACTTCTTACCTTCATGCTTAACCGTGTAGGTGTTAGCACGGCCATCGTGAACCACATGTCTATCAAATTGCCATGGCCTTCCAAATAGAAGGTGGCATGCTTGCATAGGCATAACATCAAACATATGTTCATCCACATAGTTCCCTATCATGAATTTAATCATGACTTGCTTTACCACCTTCAATTCACCACACTCACTAAGCCATTGCTAACGGTAAGGATTTGGGTGTTTCAAGGTGGGTATCTTCAATTGGGAAACTAGTGTTTGGCTAATAACATTGGCACAACTTCCCGAGTCAATAATCATTGAACAAACAATACCCATGACTCGGCATCTAGCATGGAAGAGGTTCTCTCTTTGCAAAGTCTCAGTATCCTCCACAAACATGGCTCCTAAACTCCTCCTCACAACAAGGAAGGCATGAGGATCATCATCCTCCATTGCATCCTCCCCTTCATCAACCTCCTCATCACATTCTACTCCCTCATCCTCGGGTTCACTATCTTGTTCATACACCAATTCACCCACAACAACCATAGTTTTCCGGGTAGGGCAATCTTTGGCAATATGTCCATAACCCTTACATTTATAGCATTGAGTAGAAGTAGAAGTAGGATTACTGAAGTGAGTTTTAGAGTTACCTCCCACATATAGTGTAGACTTATCATAAGGCTTCTTCACTTCCTTGCTAGTAATTGCACCACTTGCATTTGGGAATTTTGCATTTAGACTAGGAGTCTTCCACTCCTTTGGCTTGCTCATGGGAGCAGTAGTACTACTCTTGTAGTGAAGGGATTTCTCCTCTTTAAGCCATTTCTCGGCTTCAACCGCATCTTCACATAGCTTGTAATGTTCATCATACTTGTGAAATTTTAATTATGAAGCTATGTCTCGGTTCAAACCTCCTTTAAATCGAATCATGGCCGTCTCATTGTCTTCCTCATCCAAATCTAGGGACATCCGGATTTTCTCAAACTCATTGAAATATTCCCCAACCGTCTTGTAACCTTGCTTCAATTCATAGAGACGCTTGCATTGGTCCACACGGTATTGGTTAGTCAAGTACTTCTCATCCATCACACGAATCAATTCACCCCAAGTCACATTGATAGCCATACCATTCCTCCTTCTATTCCTCTTGATCGACTCCCACCAAGTAGAAGCAAAGGATTCAAAAGAGGCAATAGCATACTTGGCCTTCTTCCCCTCGGGCATATCATTGGTGTCAAATATTCGCTCCATGGACAACATTCAATCAATGTACTCGACCGGGTCACTACTCCCTTTGAAGGAAGGAATAGTAAGCTTCACACTATTAAGATTGTTGTTGTCAATACCCCCTTGGAAAGGCTCCGGTTGATCTCCCAAGTTGTCTCCATAACCACCATAATCCCTCCTAGCATTCCCTCCAACATACCCCATGGGTGGCCCTCGACCTCGGCCTCTACCCCTATCCACATTCCGACCCCTAAATTGATAATGAGCATCATACCCACCATCACCATAATCATCCTCCTCCCCTTCTTGAGCCTGTGAAACTTGCTCAAGAGGTTGAACATTTCTAATAGGTCCGGGAAGTTGAACATTCCTTTGGGGATTGCCCATAAGGTTAGGAATGGTCACTCGTTGGGTATTGCCCAACACTTGCTCAATTTGATCACGGTCCTCCTTTACCTGTTTTTGTCTAAGCAACTCAACAACCTGTTCCGGGGTAATGTTTGAACTACTTGTGCCCTCAACGCCTTCAACTTGGGCACTCAGGGCCCCTTTCTCAACTTGGACACTCGGGGTCCCTTTCTCCGATTGGACATTTGAAGTCCCTTTTTCGACTAGGGTACTTGATGTCACCCTCTCAAGGTTCTCAATCCTTAAGTTCATACTATCCAATTTGGCGAGGATAGTAGCAAAGACATTCTTAGTGAAATCATCTCCTTCGTTGGCCTTCGTACCTACAAAATGAGCAAATGTTAGTAAAATAACCTCACTCACTCCCTCACAAGTGTTTCACTCGGGTCACTCGTTTAGTGGTGATGGATATTTCACACAAGCTTGAAGACTCAAAGCTTCACAAAGTTGATCAACAAAACCTAACTTAATCACTCAATTCACAATCCAAACGCACTTCGGGGTGAGTGGAGTTGATGTGACTCTATTGGAATGATAAACTTTTTAAGTGAGGACTTGAGTCAAATGATACTACGAGTTTTCTTCGAATTCTACTCTCCTATCTAGGCTTGAGTTTCCTAATAGCTTCGAAGGGCTAGCACAATTCAAGGAGGAAATATTACTCAAAGAAGTACTAGCTAGATGTAATGCAATCAAAGAAACAAGAAATCCTAGAAGATTCTACCCAAAACCACACTTCACAGAAGTAGGCGCCCCACCCCTTTACAATTAGGCGGTCCGCCCCTTCAACCAGGCTCTCCGCAACCAAAAATCCAGAGAGCTCACACAAATGAGGCGGTCCGCCCACTGCAAGCTTCAGCACGATTCAAACTCGTGTTTTCTTGGTTTAGCACCCAAAAATCCAACAATTCTCACGTTATTTTAGCAATCCAAAGGTACCCAAATGTTGTTTCAACCACAAAGATCAAACCCTAACAACTTTTATCAAACCCCAATGAAAAACAAGCAATCCACCATGTTCATCAATTTTCAAGCTAGGGTTTTAACTTTTCAAATTTTCAAAGGGTTTCAAATTTTCAAATCTTAGAATACAACTCCAAATCACGATTTCTAGATACCAAAATAACGGGTTTCAAACAAGGAACAAACCCTAATATCAATCACACAACGGGTTATCAAATCCAAGAACACACAATCAATTTTTTTTTTTTGTTTTTGGTGTTTTACTCAACTTTTTCTATTTTTTTTTTTTTTGTGTTTTTCTTCTTTTCAATAACAACAACAAGAAAACTAAAGAAACTAACCTAGGCACGAAGAATCAAGGGTCGGGGGTTTGTAGAAACAAAACTTGAGCCTTGCTCTGATACCAAGATGATAAGGATCAAACCAAAAGACAAGAAGAACGATAAAGGGAACGAGACGCATCTCGAACTCCCTACGAAGTAACCACGGAGAACTTGTTCCGTGATACCCTCGTATCGGTGTCAAGAAGAGCCTACGCTAAGCAACCACCCTCGAGTCGCACCCGGGACTCGCAAGTAGAATGATCGGGTGTCGGTTCGATAATCAACTAGGATCCGCTACTGAATTCAAGCCAACAAAAGGGTTTTCTTCATAAACAAGAGTTCAACTCTATTCATCATTCAACAATAATCAAAGTAAGCTAAGGTTCAATGAAGACAAGTGAAGTATTTATAGGCTTCACATAGACATAATGAAAGCCCTAAAGTACCCCCAAAGTGGGTTAAAATAACAAAGGCCACGTAGGGCTATAATAGTCAAAACATAGCATAAAAATTAGAACTCCCGCAAGGCTTCAGGGACTGGGCGTTCCGCCCCTTTTCAGGCGGTTGGAGATCCAGAGAGTTGACAATTAGTAGGCGGTCCGCTTAGTTGAGTAGGCGGTCCGCCCCTTCCTGGGAGCTCTTGAAATGCTTCCAAATGTAGCCCGGATGCCTCTCCAAGTGGCCTATGTGATCCTCCATCCATAGCACTCCAATTCATGATCTTCAAGCCGCTCTCGGGGTCTCCTTCCATGTCGTTCCAAGTCAAGTGGAGATGAGTGTCTTGAATCAACTTGGCTTGATTTCTAGTGAAAGGCCTTGAGGTAGTATGCCCCGCATCAGGTGCATTACAAGCCACTAACAAAGCACTAGAAGATGGCAGCACCACTACCTCAAGAAAGAAGAAGGATGACGTCTCTTTCATAGCGGCATCACTTGACCACTCCCCTACTCACAATCACTACTACCAAACACCTCCTCCCTCCTACCCATACATACCGCCTACATCCACCTACCCAGTCTATAATACCCAGCCCATATACCAAAACCCGCCACCACAAAGACCAACATACCCACAAAGTCCCAACTACCGAAGTACCAACACCTATTCACCAAGGCCTCACGCCAATAACAACCCAAGACCCAAAAGGAACTATACCCCACTGGCTGAATTTCACACCCAGTTGTTCGAGAGACTCAAAGCAGCTGGTCATATACAACTCGTGCCATTCAAAATGCCTGATAGAATGACACCCTACTTTGATCAAACCAAAACCTGTGCCTATCACTCTGGAGGGCCTGATCATGATACTGAGAAGTGCTATGCCTTGAGGGACAAAATACAAGACTTGATCGACCAAAAAGTGATACACTTGAAGACTCCAAATATGCACAACAATCCTTTGCCTAATCATGGAGATGGTAGGGTGAACCTGATCGAGCTGGATGAGGAATGCAACTTAGAAGGGACTATCGTTAAGGCAAAAGAAAATGCACCAGCGACCGCTTCAGTTGCTCAAGCCGCTACAGCACCGGAGCCCATTGAGGTGGAAGTGGCTCCCAAATTCTATGTTGATGTGGTACCCCCATACAGTGACAAGGCGGTGCCATGGAATTATGAAAAGGAGAAGAAGAAAAGGTCTGTAGTCGAGACTGTGGCCGCACAAGGGATGACTAGGAGTGGGAGGATTTACACTCCCGAGCATCTTGTTCAAGACAGACAAGTCATTAGTGAGGAAGAGTCCGAGGGACTGTGGAAGAAGGTACAAGCAAAGGAGTACTCCGTAGTTGAGCACTTGGGCAAAGCTCCAGCACAAATCTCTGTTTTGGGCCTGCTCCTCAAGTCGGAGAGTCACCGAAGTGCTTTGATGAAGGTGTTGGACGAAGCACATGTTCCAGTGGACACTTATGTTGAGAACTTAGCTAGCATGGTTGGACAAGCCATGGAGGCGAACCGAATCGCTTTTCACGGGGATGAGCTACCACCTGAAGGGTCGAATCACAACAAAGCTTTGCATATCACTGTCAAATACAAAGACTGGTTCGTAGGAAGTGTACTGATTAATGGAGGTTCTGGTCTGAACATATGCCCGTTCATCACTCTGAAAAGAATGGGGATCGATCAAAGCAAGATAAGGGAGAGCGACATGAAAGTAAAGGCGTTTGATGGGTCACAAAGAAGCACCATTGGGGAGATTGACCTAACTATCATGGTCGGTCCTGTGAAGTTCACTGCTATGGCTGGTGCGGTACCTTCTACATTGCACCAAACCGTGAAGTTTGAATGGGATCACAAGGAGGTAGTAGTGTTCGGTGAGGGGAACAATTCTATCTACAATGATCAAACAATACCAGCAATTGAATGGGATACTCCTGATGGGCAGACATTCTATGCTGTAGAACTTGTGGGAGCATTACAAGGCACCCGAGGAGGACGCTGCAAGAACTATAATTCAAGTTGGGATCCCACAGACATGGTCCAAGAAGGTTACACTGCACACTTTGCTCCCAAGTTGGTCAACACACCATCTGGGGTTGAAGAAAGAAAGAGAAACTTTTACAGTGCTTATTGGGATAGCCGAGGCAAAGGCTATGAAGGAAGGAACTTGGTTTGGGAGCCAGTTGACACGACCCGAAATCTGGTTAGGCCGTGCGGGCACCCGACATCCTCCCCTAGACCCGTCGGGCGAACCCTTACCAATTAAATTAGGAAAATAAATATAATAATTCATAAATAAAGACAACACTTAAAACAAAAACACAGACATACTGATACCTCTAAGCTGTACAAAAGAAGTTACAGCTGACTGCCCAACATACTAGGTTTAGGGCTATCCAGACTAGACATTTAAGAGTACAAAAGAAGACAAATACTTCCTGAAGGGAGCAAAATGCAGCTGAAATAATAACCAATAGACTGGTGGCCATCCGAAATAAAAGCTGGCTCACCCTGACGGCTGAAATCGTCTTTGCTCCTTCACAACGTAGCGAACTCAATCCTGGAGCGAACCTGCCGAAACGAAATAGAATAGACAAAAACTAACAACAAACAAGGGTGACTCAAAAGACTCAATAAGTGGGGCAGACTAGCCACCTCAAAGAATAGGATAGCTAGCCAGGGAGGAGAAATAGATAAACCAAATTTCTCTTATTTAAATTATAAAAAGGAAGAGCCAGATAACAACCGAACACATGTATGAAACCATAAACTCATCAACAACCAGGAACGTAAGATAACCAAAATATATAGGTATCCCGAACACATCAGCAATCAGAAATACATCCTGTTGCGGCGTGCAACCCGATCCTTATATTCATCCTGTTGCGGCGTGCAACCCAATCCATATATTTATACCGTTGCGGCGTGCAACCCAATCCCCGCAATCCAGAATACGAGCCCGAAATATATAGGCAAACTGAGATATGTCCACGATATAGTATACATACCGCATACATAAAACACAACACAGTACACACAATAGTCAGTATGCGGTGCAATGAGATGGGATGAATGTTGTACGATGCAATGCAGTCACATATACCTGAAACCTATCTCCGGCGCGGGACTCTCATCGTCTACCAGGAGATATATGCAATAATGACACTTCACCGGTGTGGGACTCTCATCGTCAACCGGGAAGTCTATGCACTGATGAACCTTCACCGGCTCGGGACTCTCATCGATTACCGGGAAGTATATGAAATGATGACCCTTCGCCGGTGCGGGACTCTCATCGCCAACCGGGAAGTGTATGCAGTGATGAACCTTCACCGGCTCGGGACTCTCATCGATTACCGGGAAGTATATGCAATGATGACCCTTCACCGGTGCGGGACTCTCATCGCCAACCGGGAAGTGTATGCAATGCTCAAAACTAGAGTGCAATACTCATATGTTCAATGCAATACCAACAACAGGCCATAACATATAATATACAATGTAAATTCAAAGCTAAGGCGTAATGAGTACGCCTATCGGCAACTACACACGTAAGGAAACACGTGGTAGAAAATCCACGAGGCCAAGGGCCTCCAAAGAAATGGATACAAACACTTACCTTGTTACAAAGTTAGTACAGCTACTCAATAACCGCTTTGTCCTTTGAATTCATTGCCAAACGATCCCACTCTATTCAATAAGCGGAAAAATATATCAAATTAGGCTAAAGGCTTCATTCCTCACATCTTAGGGCAATCCAGGTAGGAACCTGATACCCTATTCGCATACGCAATACGCAGGCCAGGCCTATGTACAGGGTTTAAGGTCACATGACCAAACCCTAAGTAAATTACATTTATAAGTTGCCCATAACTCACTGAGTACGAATATATAATCAATTCCATTATCGGGGTCCATTTGACCCTTTAAACTATTAATTGAACTTATTAAAACGATGTCTAATATTCCAAGTTTTACCGTTAAAATATATTCAAACACACGTAATAAACTCAAATAATATATTAGGATCATTACCTGAATGTTCCAGGGTGAAAATTCTACTTTTCTCCGGTCCCTTTTCTCATTTTCTGGTATTTTTCCTCTACTGCGCCATTTTCCTTTCTCTGTTCAATGTTTCGTTCTTTGGTTTGTGTTTTGTTGCACATATCTGCCAAGGGATCAATATAATCCCTTGGTAACCGACCTATGTATTTGTTTCTTTTTTTTTCTTTTTTTTCTTTTAAAATTCGCTGCTACGGTAAAAATTAAAACGGTACCCTACGATATTCGAAATAATCCCAACTTTTGCATACAAGTTATACAAAATATATGTAATATATTCGCGAAGTCGGATCTCAAATTGGACTCCCGAAACTCCAGATGCAAATTTAAATAGTAAAAGTCAAATTATTTAACTTTCGGCATTTTAGCGGAAACTAGTCGAACAACATCGAAATTTACTTTCGAAAGTTTACAAAAATCAAAAATAATCATACGAACCTAACGGTGCTTTCAAATTTCGAATCGGAGCTCATTCGGCAAAACCGAGCTCGAAAATCTCTTTTTAATATTTATTGCCAATAAAAACTGAAACCTTCTTCCGATGCCTACCAAACGAGGTATGATTCAGCTCAAATTTTACAGACAGGTCCTAATGGACATTACGAGTATTTTAAAATTACCGGCATGCCAATCGGAGTCCTAACTTCCGAAACGACTGACCGAGGTTGTTTCATTCTCCTCCACTTAAACTCTCGTTCGTCCTCGAACGAGCCTAAGTCTAAAGCAAGATTCACGCAGGTAGCAAGAGAACTTACACAAATTTCATAAACTATTCCACGGATATTATCTCATGATTACAGAATTAGAATTATGACACGCACATCAAACCCTTGGATAAAAACATAGTTGGATTATATCATAACACCATTGCCCAACTTATTTTGACTAAACCGATCCTTCCTCAATCAAGAGAGGAGAATTCTACATTTTAGAAGCAAAGATATACGAAACTCTGGATGGACTAACATGATTCAGCCGAGAATCACCTTTTCGATATACCTTTCAATATAGAACAGGTCGCTAAAATTAAGAATTAGCTCACGCTTGATGCAATAGGGGGAGCTTTTGAAGTACCTTGTCACTACACACTATAGAAGATTTGATGCAAGCTATATTATTTTTACGAACGCACTATACAACATCTCAGTTGATTTAGTATTACAATTCAGTATTTGGAGGAAGACTCCTCCACTTAAAGCACAAACTCATGCAGCCATTTGTATAGGAATAACCATCCTCGCACAGTCTGCTGGACTAAAGAAGATTTAGCTAAAAGCTGAACATAGGCAGACCTAAGCTACCAACTACCCTTTCGAGTTGCCAAACAGCTGCAACTCTTAAATTCACAACTCCATACCTTTGCCGTAAACACCACCGCCTGATGGATGGTACTTCTATATAAAAATTTCGGCAGAGTTTCCCCTGAAACTGGATGATCCGCAAAAACAGAACCAGCAATATACTATACATGGGAATAGATACCCGGATAAACTGATAATATGAACATGTTAAGCGGATAACAAGATGAGACAACTAGATGACATAACAAACCCGCAGATAGAATGTCTGGACAGCACCACTGTCCTGATTTTCAACCTAAACAATAATATGCTTGCCCGGTTACCTTGATATGCACTCTGGCTCAACACAGGGAACATCACAATAGGTTACTGACCGCCTAAGTTCACCAGTGCCGAACAAAGAAGAGATGGCAACGAACTGAGGATAGAAATAATTAGAGCTTCAGGAAGCTCATCTTCTTATTGCTTGGCTACCAGAGCTAGACTATTTACGAGTCAAAGTAGCCCAAGAATCGCAATTAAAGAAACAAATATTAAATGAGCTTTATGGAACAACATCCACGCCAATTTGACCTCCCAATAAAAAGGAAACTTTGACAATTTACCAGAAACCTTTTTATAACCCAGACAAGCTCATAGGATAACATGACTCTACTAGCGCCTCGAACCATGAGGAGATACATAGATCGAATATTACTTACTAATCACTTTACATCGGAAGAAATGATAACACTTTCTGATGGTGACGAATTAGGATCCCATTATCCTACCAACATTGAATTTCGAGGAGTGAGGTAAACTGAATTGACATAATAACAGAAGGTGGCGTAACAAGATGCCAAGCAGACAATACCGACAGTCACTCCCAAATCTCTCACATTTAAATCAGATACACTCGTAGGGTCTCACAAATGCCAGGAATAAATCATATCAGAAGCTCACCCCCTCTACCGCAACTGATTCTTAATAGAAACGACCTCCAAGGAAACCATCGAAACATGATGAGACACATCATTTCCAGATCGATCAAAAGAATCAAATCTTACTCACATTTAAGAGAAGAAGAAATACATGGGTGTACTACATCAAATCCCTCAACATCCTGCCAGACTGGCAGTTCATAGAACTACCTCTGCAGCTAAGCTGAGCCGCTACCCTAATAATTATTTCCATAAGAACCATTACCACCACGCTCTCGAACTCTATTGGATGGTGGCATTTCTCTGATTGATTAAAATTTCAATGAAATTCCTGCGACTGTGCAGGTGTCTGAGGGCAAGAAGAAGGACGATTGTCTACTTGTTGGAGTTAGGAAAAACTCCTCAAAGGATAACCAGACTCATGACAGTGATAACAGATTTTCATTGAAAATGGAAGCCGGACATATTGTCGATAGCTATAAAGAGAAAAACTGGGTCTAATCTTGATGAACTACTTGTGCACTCTGAGAATCACGCTCTACAAGCTGAGATAACCTGGAAGGTGACTTCCAAAAATAATCAGAACTTTTACCTCCAAATGAGGTACCATGGTTACCCACCAGGGCCGTGGGATCTCTTACTTTCCCGTTCTAATTCTTCCCGCTCTAACTTATGGTATGCCTCAAACCTTCGAGCAATATCAACAACAACATCAAATGAAATCCCGACCTCAATCTCTCGAGCCATCTGGGATCTCAAGGAAAATGAAAGGTCATCAATAAGTCTTTGAATCTCTCGAAAGGCTCATGGACTAGTTCTAACGCATATTCAGCCATTCTATAGAATTCAATCTCACATTCTGAAACACCAATAGATTAACCGATAGGCTACCATGTCCAATCCACTCAAACTGGTAACATTTTTCATCTTGCTCGCTACTCGAAAGGAATTTTTTTTCCACGAATCTACAAGAAAATTTGAACCAAGTTAGTAATAAGAGAGCGGCCCACCAATTCAAGGCTGGACCCCTAAAACTGGAAAAAAAAGAATAATTCAACACCATACCGCTCGATATAATCAAGAGCCTGAAGGGTACGCTGACATCATTTTATTTTAAAAAAACTTACACAGGGATTATCTGATCCATGGCTTAAGAATATCGGAAGGTTCAATTGGATAAAATAATGCAGCATTTTTAGATACTCGGACCGAGCCACTACTCGGGCTAGCTAACCAGCCAGAATAACTAGAGGCACAACTCATGCTGCCTCCGGAACATAATTTACTGCGGTAATATTAAGAACTGGGATAGAAACTCCCTGAGACTAAACATCTGCATCTGCATCTGAGACAACCTAATAAGCTGCCTAGCGAACAATAGGTTCTTGCGGTATCTGCGTCGCCAAGATTCTCGTAAAAACATCGTAGAGAGCCAAGGGAACCACAAGGCCCTGCTCCCTTGCCCGTCGCGAGCTCGTACAATTGGGGCCTCCGTAACTAGATAGTCAGCACGATCAAAACTCTCGGGGCTTCGTCAGTGCTAGCCCCAAGCTCGACTGCTTCATCTTGAACTCAGTTTGCTGATTCGTCGCATGAGGGTTCATAATTAACACGAAGGAATTACCAAATTAACGAAAATACTTTTGCATCCTAAACCGACGCACGATCAAAAATGAAGTGAAACTTCCTAAATGCCATCATAGCCTCTCGTAGATAAGTACGGACGTCTACGTACCCATCAGCGAGACTCTACTAGACACTGTCTTAGTCTGGATAGACTCTAAACCAGGCTCTGATACCAACTGACACGACCCGGAATCTGGTTAGGCCGTGCGGGCACCGGACATCCTCCCCTAGACCCGTCGGGCGAACCCTTACCAATTAAATTAGGAAAATAAATATAATAATTCATAAATAAAGACAACACTTAAAACAAAAACACAGACATACTGATACCTCTAAGCTGTACAAAAGAAGTTACAGCTGACTACCCAACATACTAGGTTTAGGGCTATCCAGACTAGACATTTAAGAGTACAAAAGAAGACAAATACTTCCTGAAGGGAGCAAAATACAGCTGAAATAATAACCAATAGACTGGTGGCCATCCGAAATAAAAGCTGGCTCACCCTGACGGCTGAAATCGTCTTTGCTCCTTCACAACGTAGGGAACTCAATCCTGGAGCGAACCTGCCGAAACGAAATAGAATAGACAAAAACAAACAACAAACAAGGGTGAGTCAAAAGACTCAATAAGTGGGGCAGACTAGCCACCTCAAAGAATAGGATAGCTAGCCAGGGAGGAGAAATAGATAAACCAAATTTCTCTTATTTAAATTATAAAAAGGAAGAGCCAGATAACAACCGAACACATGTATGAAACCATAAACTCATCAACAACCAGGAACGTAAGATAACCAAAATATATAGGTATCCCGAACACATCAGCAATCAGAAATACATCCTGTTGCGGCGTGCAACCCGATCCTTATATTCATCCTGTTGCGGCGTGCAACCCAATCCATATATTTATACCGTTGCGGCGTGCAACCCAATCCCCGCAATCCAGAATACGAGCCAGAAATATATAGGCAAACTGAGATATGTCCACGATATAGTATACATACCGCATACATAAAACACAACACAGTACACACAATAGTCAGTATGCGGTGCAATGAGATGGGATGAATGTTGTACGATGCAATGCAGTCACATATACCTGAAACCTATCTCCGGCGCGGGACTCTCATCGTCTACCAGGAGATATATGCAATAATGACACTTCACCGGTGTGGGACTCTCATCGTCAACCGGGAAGTCTATGCACTGATGAACCTTCACCGGCTCGGGACTCTCATCGATTACCGGGAAGTATATGAAATGATGACCCTTCGCCGGTGCGGGACTCTCATCGCCAACCGGGAAGTGTATGCAGTGATGAACCTTCACCGGCTCGGGACTCTCATCGATTACCGGGAAGTATATGCAATGATGACCCTTCACCGGTGCGGGACTCTCATCGCCAACCGGGAAGTGTATGCAATGCTCAAAACTAGAGTGCAATACTCATATGTTCAATGCAATACCAACAACAGGCCATAACATATAATATACAATGTAAATTCAAAGCTAAGGCGTAATGAGTACGCCTATCGGCAACTACACACGTAAGGAAACACGTGGTAGAAAATCCACGAGGCCAAGGGCCTCCAAAGAAATGGATACAAACACTTACCTTGTTACAAAGTTAGTACAGCTACTCAATAACCGCTTTGTCCTTTGAATTCATTGCCAAACGATCCCACTCTATTCAATAAGCGGAAAAATATATCAAATTAGGCTAAAGGCTTCATTCCTCACATCTTAGGGCAATCCAGGTAGGAACCTGATACCCTATTCGCATACGCAATACGCAGGCCAGGCCTATGTACAGGGTTTAAGGTCACATGACCAAACCCTAAGTAAATTACATTTATAAGTTGCCCATAACTCACTGAGTACGAATATATAATCAATTCCATTATCGGGGTCCATTTGACCCTTTAAACTATTAATTGAACTTATTAAAACGATGTCTAATATTCCAAGTTTTACCGTTAAAATATATTCAAACACACGTAATAAACTCAAATAATATATTAGGATCATTACCTGAATGTTCCAGGGTGAAAATTCTACTTTTCTCCGGTCCCTTTTCTCATTTTCTGGTATTTTCCCTCTACTGCGCCATTTTCCTTTCTCTGTTCAATGTTTCGTTCTTTGGTTTGTGTTTTGTTGCACATATCTGCCAAGGGATCAATATAATCCCTTGGTAACCGACCTATGTATTTGTTTCTTTTTTTTTCTTTAAAATTCGCTGCTACGGTAAAAATTAAAACGGTACCCTACGATATTCGAAATAATCCCAACTTTTGCATACAAGTTATACAAAATATATGTAATATATTCACGAAGGTGGATCTCAAATTGGACTCCCGAAACTCCGGATGCGAATTTAAATAGTAAAAGTCAAATTATTTAACTTTCGGCATTTTAGCGGAAACTAGTCGAACAACATCGAAATTTACTTTCGAAAGTTTACAAAAATCAAAAATAATCATACGAACCTAACGGTGCTTTCAAATTTCGAATCGGAGCTCATTCGGCAAAACCGAGCTCGAAAATCTCTTTTTAATATTTATTGCCAATAAAAACTGAAACCTTCTTCCGATACCTACCAAACGAGGTATGATTCAGCTCAAATTTTACAGACAGGTCCTAATGGACATTACGAGTATTTTAAAATTACCGGCATGCCAATCGGAGTCCTAACTTCCGAAACGACTGACCGAGGTTGTTTCACCAGTCATGTCTAACTGGGGAGTGCCATCACGAGAATTTCGTGAGACCGTAGCAGCTAAGACTGAGAAGCGGCCAATGTACTCACCTAATGCTTGTCCCAATTGAAAACGCATCTCTATAGAAATAAGGGGAAAGAAAGTGTGGATACTCAAAGCACCTGAAGCAATAGAGGTGGTTATCGAAGAGCCATATGTACTCCCACTACCTGCAAAGTGGCCCGGAGACTGGGTTATAGGCATCATGATCAAGCAAGGCTATGAACCTGGCAAAGGTTTGGGCAAGAACTTGGATGGTATGGTCGAGCCAATCAGAATTGTGATGAGGCCCGACAATGAGAAGGCCGGCATAGGGTACATTGTGACCTATGAAAAGAGCATGGAAGAAGCGTCATTGGATTTTAAGTTCTACAAGAAAAGCACCAAGACTCTCTTGCATATCTTCGTCTCGTCTGGATAATTGGATGATCGAAAAGGGGAGGTGTCCGCAGCACAAGGAGTGAAGCCGAAGATAGCTGATGCTGAAGAGGATCTGCTGGCAGGAATATAAAATCTATTCATAGCTGATGAGGACTGCTGTGTGACCCTGGAAGAACATGTTGAACCTCCTGGACTGACAAAGGCTGGATCTGGAGCAGCGTTGAACATTTGGATCAGCAACCGGGCCCGAGCCTACCGTGGACCTTGGTAGAGCTGGGGGGATAAAATTCATTTTTATGCTTTCTAAAATAAAATCCGACTCTAAGTCGTGGAGTTTTCATTTTTCCTTTCCAATTGCACATGTTTCCGTACAAACTTTGTTTTGCTAGGATTCATAAATAAAATGTCGCATTATTTCCCGTTTAACTCTTTGCTTTAATCTTTTACTTTTGCAATATTTTACTTTTTCAGCATTCATACTAATAGTCCCATTGAGTCTACAATCACAACATGTAATAAAACAATGGAGCTTGGAGAAGCTAGGGCTGATTATGATGATTTTGATGAAACCACACAAGAGGAATTTGAAAGATTTGAAAACAAACCTAAGCCAAACCTTGAGGAGACTTAGGTGATAAACTTAGGAGATGAGGAAATTGTGAAGGAGACGAGGATCAGTGTGCATCTCAGTGCCGAGAATAAAAAGCAATATACTGAGTTTCTTAAAGAATATGAGGACGTATTCGCCTGGTTGTACGATGACATGACTGGCATAAGCACGGATGTGGTAGCTCACAAATTACCTATCAATCCATGCTTTCCGCCGGTCAAACAAAAGGCCCGAACTTTCAAGTCGTCAGTTCTGTTGAAAATTGGTGAAAAAGTGACTAAGCAGCTCAATGCAGGGATTTTGAAAACAGTCGAATATCCAACTTGGTTGGCTAATATTGTCCCAGTGCCGAAGAATGATGGAAAACTCCGAGTCTGTGTGGATTATAGAGACCTGAATAGAGCAAGTCCGAAGGATGATTTTCCACTGCCAGACATACATATCCTGATCGACAATTGCGCGAAACATGAACTGCAATCCTTCGTAGATTGTTTCGCCGGTTATCATCAAGTGCTCATGGATGAGGAGGATGCCGAGAAAACAGCTTTCACTACATCATGGGGGACTTATTGCTACAAGGTTATGCTATTTGGTTTGAAGAAAGCTGGGGCAACTTACATGAGGGCCATGACAACTATGTTCCATCACCTAATGCATAAGGAGATTGAAGTCTATGTGGACGACGTGATCATCAATTCAAAAATGATTTCGAAGCATCTTGACAACTTGCGCAAGTTCTTTGATCGCTTGCGAAAGTACAACTTGAAGCTGAACCCGACAAAGTGTGCTTTTGGTGTTCCGGCAGGAAAGCTCTTGGGTTTCATCGTCAGTAGAAGAGTTATCGAGCTGGATCCGTCCAAGATCAAAGCCACCAAAGAATTGCCACCGCCAAAAAGCAAGAAGGAAGTCATGGTCTTCCTAGGAAGGCTCAATTACATCAGCCGTGTCATAGCACAATCAACCGTCATCTGTGAGCCAATCATCAAGTTGCTGAAGAAAGACGCAGTGATCGAGTGGACGGAGAATTGCCAAAAAGCATTTGATCGGATAAAGAAATACTTGTCTTGCTCGACTATGTTGGTCCCACCTGAGCCTGGGCGACCTTTGATCTTGTACCTGTCCGTGGTGGATTTAGCCTTTTGTTGCGTATTGGGACAACATGATTCAACTGGGAGGAAGGAGCAAGTAATATACTATCTAAGCACGAAGTTCACTTCTTATGAAGCCAAGTACACATTGCTGGAGCGCACGTGCTGCGCATTGACATGGATAGCACAGAAGTTGAGACACTACTTGACATCCTACTCAACGTTGCTGATATCAAGGATGGACCCTCTCAAGTACATTTTCAAAAAACCAATGCCTACTAGAAAGCTGGCTAAATGGAAAATGCTGCTCAGCGAATTTGACATCACTTTTGTCACTCAAAAAGCGGTGAAAGCTCAAGCCTTTGCTGACCATATGGCCGAGAATCCGGTGGGAGATGACTATGAACCTTTGCACACCTATTTCCCTGACGAAGAAATCATGTTCATAGTAGAAGATATCACCCGAAGAGTATGATGGTTGGAGGCTATTCTTCGATGGAGCGGTCAATTTCAAAAGAGTCGGCATTGGAGCGGTATTAGTCTCCGAGACTGGACAACACTATCCTGTCACGGCCAAACTGAGGTTCCCTTGTACCAACAACATGAAGGAATATGAGGCTTGCATCTTGGGTCTTAGATTGGCAGTAGATATGAACATACAAGAGTTGTTGGCAATCAGAGATTCTTGATTTATTGATTCACCAAGTTCGAGGAGAATGGACAGCAAAGAATTTGAAGATATTGCCATACCTGGAGTGCATAAAAGAGTTGAAGCAAAGATTTACCAAGATAGAGTTTCGGCATGTACCTAGACTGCACAATAAGTTCGCGGACGCTTTGGTTACCATATCTGCCATGATCAAGCATCCCGACAAGAACTACATTGACCCAATACCCGTGACAGTGAGGAAGCAACCAGCCTACTATTATCACGTGGAAGAAGAGTCAGACGGGTAGCCTTGGTTCTACGACATCAAAGGGTTCCTCAAGGACGGCAATTACCCAAATAATGCAAAAAGTCTCTAAAAGAAAACACTGAGAAGGTTAGCAAATGGTTTCTTTTTGAATGAAGAAGTTTTGTACAAAAGGACACCCGATCTAGGTTTGTTGAGGTGTGTGGACGCAAAAGAAGCTGCTAAATTGGTAGAAGAAATATACTCTGGGGCGTATGGCCCACACATGAATGGTTTTGTACTTGCAAAGAAGATTTTGAGGGCTGGTTATTTCTGAATGACAATGGAGCATGACTGCATAAAGCACGCGAAGAAATGCTATTAACGCCAAGCCTATAGAGATATGATTCGAGTGCCTCCCAGTGAATTGAACGTTATGGGATCGCCTTGGCCTTTTGCCGCCTGGGGAATGGATGTCATACGACCTATCGAGCTGGCCGATTCCAACGGGCACCGCTTCATATTGGTGGCCATTGACTATTTTACCAAGTGGGTAGAAGCTGCATCATACAAATCAGTAACAAAGAAAATGGTGTCGAACTTTGTCAGTGATAAGATGATCTGCCGATTTGGCATCCCTGAATCCATCATCACTGACAATGGGTCCAATCTCAACAGTGACCTAATGAAAGCAACCTGTGAGGTCTTCAAGATCAAGCATCGCAACTCCACAGCATACTGAACTCAAATGAATGGTGCGGTCGAGGCGGCCAATAAGAACATCAAGACGATATCGCGCAAGATGACAGGCACTTCAAAGCAATGGCATGAGAATCTACCCTATGCCCTATTAGGGTATCGCACTACAATGAGAACGTCAATGTGGGCTACTCCGTATTTGTTGGTATATGGCACTGAAGCAGTGATACCCGCAGAGGTTTAGATACCATCTTTTAGAATCATCCAGTAGACACAATTGAAAGACGCCGAATGGATCAAAGGAAGAATATAGCAATTGGCCCTCATCGATGGCAAGAGATTGAATACAATATGTCATGGGCAGTTATATCAAAGGAGGATGGCTAAGGCATTCAGCAAGAAAGTTCGAGAAAGATTCTTTGAACTTGGGCAATTAGTACTAAAGAAGATATTTCCAAATCAAGAAGAGGCAAAAGGCAAGTTTGTACCAAATTGGCAAGGGTCGTACATGGTTCACCGAGTTTTGAATGGAGGAGCATTGATATTGGCAGAAATGGATGGAGAAGTCTGGCCAAAACCTATCAACTCAGATGCTGTTAAGAGATACTATGTATAAGGATTTGTACTGATTAGGGATTTTCCCATTCTGCAATACACCATGTAATCTGAACTATGTCACGACCTGATTCCCCAAGAGGGATACATAGGCAACCTATTCAAGGTTTGATCGCGTAAATACAAAAATTTCATTTTCCCATAAAGCAAACACTGGGGCAGAATTTTTGAGGAACTCTAAAAAATTCCTAAAGAACAACATAGTCGACACTGGGGAAGAAATTTTTGAGGACCTCTCGAAAATTTCAGACGCAAGCTGGAGCAGAATTTTGAGGGCGCCCTCAAAATTCGTTTGGAACGGCAGGAAGGACGGCAACGTTGGCTTTACACAATGCGACTCGTGACTCAATAGGACAAAATATTTCTTTGCATTTCTTTCTTATAAAAGCTTTTCAAAATCATTTGCATTATTTACTACCTTATGCATATCCGTATCAGCTCGGCCAAGATCCCGGCACTCGTGGACAGCGAACGCGAAGCAAGCCGATAATGCACAAACCAAGCTACCCCGTACAACTCACCAAGCTTTCATTGGATGCAGGCACGAAAGATACCCAATTCAGCAATGCACGACAAAGATAATCTTCAGCAAAGGTTTGTCATTTTAAATTAGCTGAGGGCACACAACCCGAGGCATCGATTGAGGTACACAGCCCAATATCGATTTGTCATTCAAATTAGTTGAGGGTGTACGTCGATTGAGGGTACACAGCCCAATATCGATTTATCCTTCAAATTAGCTGAGGGTACACAACCCAAAGCATCGGCTGAGGGTACACAGCCCGATGTCGATTTATCATTTTAAATTAGCTGAGGGCATACAACCCGAGGCGTCGATTGAAGGTACACAGCACGATATCAATTTTTCATTTAAATTAGCTGAGGGCATACAACCCGAAGCGTCGATTGAAGGTACATAGCCCGATATCGATTTGCATTTTACATTAGCTGAGGGCATACAACCCGAGGCGTCGATTGAGGGTACACAGCCCGATATCGATTTGTCATTTTAAATTAGCTGAGGGCATACAACCCGAGGCGTCGATTGAGGGTACACAACCCAATATCGATTTGTCATTTAAATTAGCTAAGGGCATACAACCCGAGACGTCGATTGAGGGTACACAGCCCGATATCGATTTTCCATTTAAATTAGCTGAGGGCACACAACCCAAAGCGTCGACTTAGAGTACACAGCCCGATGTCGATTTTTCATTTTAAATTAGCTAAGGGCATACAACCCGAGGCGTCGATTGAGGGTACACAGCCCGATATCGATTTGTCATTTAAATTAGCTGAGGGCATACAGCCCGAAGCGTCGATTGAGGGTACACAACCCGATACCGATTTGTCATTTTATTTTCTTTGCGGAGGGTACACAACCCAATGCACTGACATACAACCCGAGGTTGAATCTAACACTTGACAGCAAAAAGACGCACAATTATGGCATGGCAGAAACAATTTCATACTGCGAGAATCCTGGAAAGACAATCCAGTCCAGAGGAAAGGCACGTTTTATATATATATACATATTATGTTGCAAACACATCTTCATTGCTGGGTACAACTCAAGCAAAGCAAGCATTTCAAACTACTGCCCCACATTCTCTTAAGTCATAGGCTCCTCTATAGTCATGACAAAATTGGCCGCACTGTCAACGTCTTTGCTCGAAGACACTTTCATCATCCCCGGGCAAAGAGGGACAGCTGTTGACACCCAATTTTGTCCCCTCCTATTTTAAAAATCAACAGTCCTGGAATTTTGCACACGATTGTGTATCAATTCTTACCTCGTCTATTCTTTTTAAATTATATCCTCGTGATAGTTTGACAAATGAGGCCATTTTAAAAAGCATTGTCTCAAACCATAACTGTCTTTACAATCTTTTGCCATTGCTTCTATTTTTTGACAAAATTATCCAGATTTGTTTTAGGCCTCAAAATTACGATTTTTATGCATTTTAGCCTTCCTAATATTTTAAAATTAATTCTTTAATTTTTTTATATTTTTAAATCCATTTTATACCATTTTATACCTATTTTATACCTATTTACATAATATTTATATGCATATATACATATATACAAATATATGCACACAAGGCACACACGTCAGCTATTTTTTACACGTCACCTGCCTATGTGGAGCGATCTTGATCGTCCACGTAGACGATCCAACGGCCCAAATTTTATTTCCTTTAATCCATACCTACACGCGACCCCCCTCTCTCATTTCCCCGTGTCGGCTCTGATACTCACTCTTCTCTCTCTCTCTCCTTGGCGACATCAAACGCCACCACTGTGAGCGAGGTGAGAGACCCCACGCGAAGGTAAGTCTATGGCGGATCAATTTGACCCGACATTGGTATGAACATAACCCTTCCTCTTCTAGTTATTTTGGACTTGTGTGAGACCCATGCTTAGAGTCGCCTTGTCTTCTATGTGTTAGCATGTTCATTATTATTTATTGATTAAATGAGGATGAAAAGCATGACCAAATATTTTTACTTTGATTCACTGATTAGTATGAGCATTGCATGAAATTATTGAATGTTCGAGTATGATTTTTTCATAACATGAGCTATATGTTATCTTCATCGGTTTAAACCTAGAATCCGTAATTAATTTAAGAGGGTGGTTTCGTCAAATGTGTTTGGTTGTTTACCCAGTCTCAATACACAATCCTTATGAATTGGTACCTAGTTTGGATTAAAAGTTGATGGGCATGATAAAGAGTCTCGATTGATTTTAAATTAAAATTTATGATTGATGCTTTGAATCTGCTTGCTAATTCAGTGGAATAGAAATTTAAGATTTTGATTAGAATCTGTTGTGTTAATCAAGGGATTTTAAGATTCAAATTAGTTCATGCTATATTTATACAGTGATTCTTGAATTTAGACTCCATTATGGGTGAGGGAAGGGATTATGTTCATCAGAATCTCGGATAGTTTTAATTCAAGGGTTTTGACTGATTTATATTTGGAAAAAATGTGCTGAGACTTCTTTCTATTTCTAGAAATTATCTCCCCTTACCTTGTTTAGTTCCTCCCGTTTGAATTAAAGTCCCTACTTCTCACCTATATAAAGGACTCTCTTTCGACTAAAAGAGGACAAGTTTTGGGACACTAAAAAATCTAGGAATACGCTAATACACTCAAAAAGAGACCTGCATTAGTTTTCTGGCATTCCACTCTCTCTCTGTTTGCTTGTTTCTTTGGAGGCTTTTGCTTACAGTTTGTGTGCTGGTTCTCGCATCTCCTCTTTTCTGTTTGCATTCAATCTCACAGTACTTAAAGGTATTTATTCTCTTCCCTGATTGCATATTACTTTCTGCATATATGTATGGCATACTCTTATAATATCCTGATTAAAACCATTAATGTATTATGCTATGCTCTGGTTCTAGAGTGTCTTGAGTAGTGTCTGCACTTTCTGTCAATGATTTCCAGTTGCAATCAAAGTCATAATGCTTTCCATAGTGCTTAGTACCTCTGTGTGTGTGTGTGCGCATGATCTTACCCCATCCATGTTCCTTTTAAATCACCGGTATGACTTGTCTGCACATCTATGAAGCATAGCAAAGGTGCCCTAACTGCAGCTACTCCTGGCAGATCTTTTCCTTTTTGGGTCCAGGCTTTCCCCTTTCCTGTTTTCCCCTGCTGACTTTTTGTTGCAGCTTATAACAAGGTAACTGGGCTGTAGTTACACCCCCTTTTAGTGTGTTTAAAAGCTGGGAAGAAGCTCCTTACTTACCTGGGTAAAACTATGACTGAATGAACTGTTTAAAGTACTATCGAACCTCTGCTTTATGACTTTCCCTTAGAGATTGTCCCATTTCATTTACATTCTAGGATTCCCTGCCTGTATATATTAAAACAGGGGTTGGTAGTGTGTGATAGCCATCCAGGGGCTTATCCTTTACCCTTTACTCCTATGTGTTACAAAGCATGACATTTAGGACATTACAATGCACCCTTTGACATTGAAACTGACAGTTGCATGCTATTTCTTAAAATTACATGACCTTTGAATGAGAACACTGCATTAAGTTTCGAAATATTGAGAAAACTCACTGCTTTAATTTGAAAAGCACTTGACAGGGGCTATTTGTGTTATTTGAGCTTAAACTGAACTACTTTTGAAAAAATCGAATCTGCCCCTATTTTGTATGAATGATCTGGGCCCAATAACATTTTCAAAATAGACCCTTTATGTGCATAAATCAATTTTGACCACTACTTATGCCCTTATACACTAATCTAATAGTGTATAAGGGTGTATAAAGTAATGGGGTCTTTTATACTCTTTAAAATTATATTTTTAAAGTATAATCATCATTTAGATCATGTATTTGCATGCGTATATCTAT
The DNA here is from genome assembly GCA_037355625.1 of Petunia x hybrida. Taxonomy (NCBI): domain Eukaryota; kingdom Viridiplantae; phylum Streptophyta; class Magnoliopsida; order Solanales; family Solanaceae; genus Petunia; species Petunia x hybrida. The sequence goes on along the minus strand of JBBBVM010000516.1, from coordinate 28,368 downwards.
ATATACTTATTACGTGCGATAGCCCATTATTTGCACTTATGTGTTTCCGTGATCTTATTTTTGAAAACAGCCTCTCTTCCTATATATATTTCAAAAGCACGACCCCAACACAAAAAAGGCCATTAAGGTTGGGGCTCGACAATTAATGACGAGTCACACCGACCCTAAATGGCCGACATTTCGTTTTAAAAACAAACTCCCTTTTGTCCTTTTGCTAAAATCTGAATTTTACCTGCAAAATAGACTATTTATGTTAATATCCTTTTCCAAATGTGTTAATTGCATATGTAAGATGAGATTGAACACCCCTTTATATGATAGCACTTGTTTACGATTAGGCTTGTGACATTAGAGGCCGTAAACGCGATTAGGCTTAAACGTAGGCCGAATGTGAAAGATTATTTGTATGTGTGTGTAAGCATGATATACCTTTAGTTAAAATGATAAACTTCCAAGTTGGTATGTACGATAATATACACAGTTTACATCCCAAAATTAAGACTCAGACGGAAACCACTTTTTGTGGGACTCAGGGAAGTGCCTAACACCTTCTTCCCCGAGTCATTTGGACTTCTTACCCACATAGAATCTCTGAAATAGACTAGTAGACCTTTTGAACTTGACTCTAGACATTAGGTGACCTAATACGCCTTAGAAATTATGTTAGGTGGCGACTCCAAAACTTAAACTCAAATGAGTTCAGCCAGTCAAATTCGAAACCCAACTCGCCTCGAGTTGAGTCCAAAATCGGGTATGACATCTCATGATATCTCGTAAGTGTCTTCTGTATATGTTCTGTTTATATTTGTATCTGATCTGTATCTCAACATATGTCATAAGTTTCTGCTAACTTTTCTGAATATCTTTACGTATCTCAATGCAAAACTTTTTTTTCGTCCGTAGCTACAATCTTAAATGCAAAAGGTAAAATTTCACATGACAATTTAAGTTGGCCAACTTTAATTCATCAACTTTATTCAAGGTTAGGAAAAAAAAGAGAACATACATGTGCATTTAAAGATGTAGTTAATGGACATGGTCAAGCTTCCTCACGATCATTGGTGGAATTATCAACGACAAATTTATGTACCTAAAGTCGACCTACAAGACTAAAGAAAAAGAAAAGGTATGATGAGCAAAAGAAAAGGTAATTAAAATGATAAGGGGAGACCCGACTGAATCATACTAGAAGCTGCTAAGCTACATGTACATGTTACGGCATACAAGCCCCCGATCAGTTGTTGCTTTGCATGTATCAGATAATGGTTCCTTCATGTATACTTTTATGGCATTATGTTCTTCAGTAAAAAGATTTGACTACTACAAACTTATCATGGTAGTTGGAGCTATCTCCCTTGAAGCGACACTCAAAGGAAAGTTTTTAGCAGCTAGTACAATGACACACAAAGGAAAGTTTTTAGCAGCTAGTACAATAGATGGATTAGCTGATATTTCGTAGGGTATTGTCTGTTGCCTGTTGTATCTCCTTATATTAGTCTGTTTCACTATTGTATCTTTTTGTTTCTTTCCTATTGTATCTCATTGTATCCGACCCTTTCACAATTCTATCTTACTTTTTCTACTATTTCTTTACATGGGGAGCATCCTACTACTTGCATACTCGATTGTTGATTCAAAGAATAATGACTCATGGCAATAGTTCTTTGAGAGGTTCAGAGATGCTTATGCTGATATAGAAATTATGTGCATTGTCTCGGACAATAATAAGAACACTATGAAGGCTACATCAATCGTGTATCCCAAGTGTCGTACTATGCGTGCAAATGGCATTTTTTGAACAACATCGTGGTTAAAATCAAGAAATATCAAGGGAAGCTCCATGAGTCATTCTTCAGTATTGCAAAGGCATACACTATACAAGATTTTGATACGCTTATAACCAAGGTGGAAAAAATTAATAGAAGGGTGATCCAATACTTGTTTAATGTCGGGTACCGTAGGTGGTCAAGGGCTCATTCAAAAATAATTAGAGACTTTACAATAACATCAAACATAGCGAAATCCTCAAATAATGTGAATAGGGATGCACATGATATGCTTGTAATAACCTTAATGGGGTATACGCGGTCAGTAGTGGAAATTCGGCACAATTAGAATATGCAAAAAACATATGAGACAATAAGATACTGGATAGGTGTAGGCAGACAGATATGCTCCTGTAGGTATTATACACACACTGTTTCATTCTTATAACTATACTTTTTCATACTATTACAAGCTTGTATTTTTCTTGTATCTTTCTACTTCAATCATGTATCTTCCTTGTATGATAGGTTAAGCATTCGTTAGAATTCATACCTATACTATTTGATGATTAAATGAAATTCATCATCAAAATGAAAGACCAGACATGCTGTTGTTGAAGATTTCAGAAGGATGAATTGTTGTCCGTGCATGCTTTGGCTGTTATAAAGTCTAGAGTCCTTAAAGAAGAAGATTATAGTTGTATATACTGTACAACAAAATCACTAGTGAAGATAAACAAGGTACCAATTTATCCTCTCATAGATGAAAGTATATAGGACATTCCAGCCCGCATATTAGAAATAGTGCTACTAACACCAGTTAATAAACGGGCACCAAAATGGCCAAAAACAGCCAGATGCAAATCATAATGAGACCATGAAGGACACAATAGAAAAACTTGTACATATCTTTTAAAGGGAAAATAAGACAAGTGCTTATAATTGTTGCGTACATTTGGATTTTCTTTATTTTTTATTTTTAAAAAGTTAGTACAGGTTGACATGAATTACTGAGCTCAAATAAATTTGAATATCGGAGCGCATACGTGTTTGTTATCTTTGTGTCTTATCCATTGATGCAGGGCAAAACACGCGGAAGCAACAAACGATACGAAAATGCGGAAGCGATAAAGATAAAGATAAAAACGAGACGAGACTCGAACGATTACCTAAGTAGCAACGAGGAACTTGTCTCGCTACACCTCGGTGAATGTCAAGGAATCACCTACGCTATGCAACTATCCTTAAGAGATACCCGACTCTTGCAAATAGAGTGATCAAAGATGGATGAAGTTCAAATTGGAATCCACCAATTGAATTCAAGTTCCCAACAAGGGTTCAAAGAGAGCATAGCTCATGTTCATACAATATTCAAGATTGTCTAAATGAAATGAAAGCCTAAGGAAGACTTTTATAGTCTTCTACAATGCATAATGAAATGTCCTAAATACCCCCAAAGTGGGTTAAAACAATAGAAGCCACTTAGGGCCAAAGTTGGAATTACACAACAAAATAGAAGGATTTTCGGATGGCTTGCACAGGGAACTAGGCGCCCCGCCTACTCTAGTAGGCGCCCCGCCTACTTTGAAGATCCTGAGAGTGGGCAGCAAGGTAGGCGGTCCGCCTGAACAAAGGGGCGGTCCGCCTCTTCCTGTAACATGTTGAGGCGCCTCAAATTGAGTCTTTTGAGCTCCTTCTTGTGGCCTAGATGGTTCTCCTTCCATAGCGCTCCAATGTGTGATCTTCAAGTCGTTTCCGGAGCCCTTCACTTGCCTCCTTTGTGCTCTCGAGGGTGGCTCTTGATGGTTGTTGTTTAGGTCCAATTTATATTGCATCATCCTCCCCTTCTTGAAAGGATTTCGTCCTCGAAATCAAACCATCAAAGCCTACATCCAAAGACAACAAAAACAAAAGCTCCTACTACAAGAGTAGGTTAGTGTCCCAAGTGTGGGAAAACACACTCTTATGGTACAACCAAGTATCAATAGCCATAAAGAATTCCATGTTCCCAAGGGAACTAACAATTACTTGGTTCAACAAAGAAGTGCACCCAACACAAGAATAAACATAGAGATCAATGGTGCATGGTATACGCAAAATCAAGCGATCAAAACCCCTACGATCCCTAAGTTTAAGATTAGCACACCAAGACTTTCCACTACACGAGTAGCCAAGTCCAACAAGAGTGAATGCAAGTGATGTGGAAAATTCACACTTGTGATAGAGCCAAGTATCTATACAAATCAAAAAGCTTATGTCTCCAAAGGAGACAACAAGTTCTTGGCTCCATGGTGACAAGCACTCGCATCCATAACAAGCAAAGAGATCATTAGGACATAGAACATTCAAGATTAAGCAATCAAAGTTCCTATGACCCCTAAGCTCAAGATCAACATACCAAACCTTCAATGCATCACATTCACATCTTGGCACAATGGTTTTGGCATGCGCAATTCTCAAAGTGTGGTTAACATGTGGGGTGAGATAGACAAAGTAAGTCATTTCACAATTGGAATCAATTACCTCACTCCCCTTCTTAAAAGCTCTCATACTCACACTAAGAGATACCTCCTCACCTCCAATTTCATCCTCGAGACAACCCTCCTCACAAGGTAAGCTCTCAAGGAAAGCATTATTAATGGCCTCTTCATCATCATAACCCGCACCAACAAAAGTAGGGTCACTAAAAGAATCATCTACCTCACTCGAAGCTACAATCAAAGAGTTGTCTATGGGATCAAATCCCTCACACCACGGAGGTTCCAACTCACTTCCAACTAGCAAAGGCATGAACACATCACCTTGCTCACCTTCACCTTGGGGAATGCCCAAGTTGTGGGGAATGCCCACTTGTTGGGGATTGCCCAACGGTTGGGGATTGCCCAACACTTCATCACTAGTACCCTCTTTCGGTACCCTTTTGGACACTCGGGGTCCATTTTCTTTCAAGGCGTTCAAGCCGTTGGTCCAAAGACCTTACCCCGGCCATTATGTAGGCCAAAGTACTTAACGTGTCCTCATCGGTATCATACACGTCTCCGGCCATGTACCTACACAAATCAAAAACAAGAAAGAGGTTAGAGTAAAAGCCTCACTCGCTCCCTCACTTTTGAATGTCACTCGGATCACTCGTTTAGTGGTGGGGAATTTATCACTCAAACTTGATTCAACGGCTTCCTCGTAGTTGAACAACCTCCTCGATAACCAATCAAATTCACAAGAACCAAATACTCTTCGGGAAGAGTGGAGTTGATGGGACTCGATGAACGCTAGGCTATTTAGGGTCGCACTTGAAGCAAAAATTAAACTACGAGTCTTCTTTGAGGTCTACTCTCCTCTAAGCACGAGAACCCTATACGCTCAATGAACTAGTACTAATTAGGTAGGAATTTTACCCTCAAAGTACTAGCCGGAAGTAACGGAAGCAAATAAAACACGAAAGCCTACGAAACGAACTACCCGGACACCTTCCCAGGAGTGGGCGCCCCGCCTGTTGTACAGGGGCGGTCAGCCTACTGAACTTCAGAGAGTTCTATGGGCGGTCCGCCTGCTTTTCAGGCGCCCCGCCTACTTGCAGTTTCAGCACAGTTTCAGCAACGTGTTCTTGGCTTTGGCACCCAATTTTCCAAAGTTTTTTTTTCGAGGTGCTTTGCACTTTTGATGATACCCAAAGTTGTTATATACTATAACAAACAAACCCCAATGATTTAATCCAACAAACAACCAAAAATCAACTTGTTTCAAGAATTTGGAGCAAGTTCTTCAAAATTTTCAAGAACTTCAAGATTTCAAAAATTCGATTTTCATTCCGCTACTCCAAACGATGTTATGGGGGTATCAAAACGACGGGGTAACTATAAGGAACAATCCCCGATACCAAACAACCAAGATTTCATAGCATCAAACAAGTTCTAGCAAATTTTGCAAAACACCCAACCTAGGGTTCAAATTTTCCAACTTGTGATTTTCAACTCCAAAATGTGTTTTGTTGGTACCCAATTGTCGAGATTACATAAACAAACAATCCCCGATAATCAACACCAACAAAATCGTAACGTCCAACGATTTCTATCAAATTTTTGGGTTTTCTAGTTTTTGACTTTTTTTTCTTCTTTTTCAATAAAACAAGAACAAGAACAAGAAAACAAACAAGAAACAAAGATGACAAGCACGAAGAGTAGGACGAGGGTTCGTAAGAACGTAACCCTAGCCTTGCTCTGATACCAAACTGATGCAGGGCAAAACACGCGGAAGCAACAAACGATACGAAAATGCGGAAGCGATAAAGATAAAGATAAAAACGAGACGAGACTCGAACGATTACCTAAGTAGCAACGAGGAACTTGTCTCGCTACACCTCGGGTGAATGTCAAGGAATCACCTATGCTATGCAACTATCCTCAAGAGATACCCGACTCTTGCAAATAGAGTGATCAAAGATGGATGAAGTTCAAATTGGAATCCACCAATTGAATTCAAGTTCCCAACAAGGGTTCAAAGAGAGCATAGCTCATGTTCATACAATATTCAAGATTGTCTAAATGAAATGAAAGCCTAAGGAAGACTTTTATAGTCTTCTACAATGCATAATGAAATGTCCTAAATACCCCCAAAGTGGGTTAAAACAATAGAAGCCACTTAGGGCCAAAGTTGGAATTACACAACAAAATAGAAGGATTTTCGGATGGCTTGCACAGGGAACTAGGCGCCCCGCCTACTCTAGTAGGCGCCCCGCCTACTTTGAAGATCCTGAGAGTGGGCAGCAAGGTAGGCGGTCCGCCTGAACAAAGGGGCGGTCCGCCTCTTCCTGTAACATGTTGAGGCGCCTCAAATTGAGTCTTTTGAGCTCCTTCTTGTGGCCTAGATGGTTCTCCTTCCATAGCGCTCCAATGTGTGATCTTCAAGTCGTTTCCGGAGACCTTCACTTGCCTCCTTTGTGCTCTCGAGGGTGGCTCTTGATGGTTGTTTGTTTAGGTCCAATTTATATTGCATCATCCGTATAATTTCTATATCTGCTACGTATTTCCTAACTGAATTCATGTGTTTCTCATGTGTATCTGTCCCATATCTCCTAATCGACCTCAGATCTATGTTTGTGACAAACATAAATGTATTTAGTTGCGCAATTATTGCATTTGGTATGTATATCTTCTGTATCCTGCTAAATGTTTCATTACTGTATTTGTTGTGTATCTAATTCTATATTTATTGTATCATATGGTATCGAACTATTCACTAGTTGTATCTTACTGTGTCTAGCTTGTTGTATCTCCTTGTAGCAGATTGTTTCATTGTTGTATCCAATTGCTTCACATTTGGAAAAACAACAAGCATAGATATCAAATTATATGTTAACTATCTAATCATGTATCTAATTGTTTTTGGTTGTATCTTACTATTTCTTCGTTGTTGCATCTCCAAGTATCAAAATTTTTCATGATTGTATCAAATTGTTTCGCAATTGACAAAAAATAAAACCAAAAAGAAAAAATAAAAAAGAAAGACCAATGAGAGGCCATTAGGTAAACATAATAGAAGCATATTTTCACAAACTACTAAAACATATAACATCTAGTAGTAGAAACATACACAGATTTGATATACAAAAAAAAAAAGTCAAAATAGCTACTACCATGTCTAAATAGCTACTGAATTAACATCATTAGAAATGAAGACAACTCTAATGCTTGGCAAACTGAATCTGATGTTTCATGTCACCCTTTCTCTTAGTAAGTCTTCCTATTACTTTGGGTGCATTGATTGCTCCAAAATCTCGTATCTTTGTCCCATATTGCCAAAGAAGAGTTCCATGCCTCGTACGATAAATGTCAATATCAAATTCAGCAACAAGTGGGAAATCTTGATCAACAATGAAATACTCTGCATACACCATAATGAAGACTACACAATCTTTAAAATAGTGACAAAAAGATAACAAACATATATTTAGTAATTTCTTCACAAAGCAGTTAACATAATCTTAAATAAGAACAGAAAAAAACATACATTGATGACTATCTCTGTTCTGGTAGGTTCTGGACAAAGACAGTAGTAAAGAGATCGGTCAGTGATACACCGATGTATACCGGGTTCTCAATAACATTAATGTCACAACTCAACTGGTAAAATCAATAAGAAAAAGGAATAGAGCCAACCAGACTGCAAACTTTTCCACGACTTAAAAACCTTTGCATTATGACGAGCCCCAGACCTTTTACTGAGAATATCATTGACCAATAGACACATATCTTTGAAGGAAGAAATGCCCAACACCCAATGAAATATACCTGGAATATTGATGGGTATCATAATATAATCAACCTCCATCCACGATACATTTTACAGGAGCCTTTAAGCCTTGGATGTAACTAGCTACACTATCCACATAATTAGAGAGCGCCTTAATGTCTTTCCCTCAATCCATATAACGTTTATACATGGAGACTACCTTAGTTTTCATGGCACACTTAGTAGTAGTGAACCTCAATACCTTGCTTGGTCGATACTTGCCTTTCTTCGGGAAGTGATAGAATACAACATTAACATGCTGAAATTTAAGACATAAAAAGTTCATATACAATTGATATACAGCTAAAATACAGACGATAAAGATGCAAGATACAGTAGATATAAAGTGAGGAAAAAGTACATATACATAGAAGAAACTGAAAATCTATAGTTGAATAAAATAAGAATGTAAATGAGGACATAGGTGGCAGATACAGTATATATGTGTCGACACCCTTTTTCCCCTAACCGCTATGGGTTCGAAACAGGAATCGCTTATATGAACTCACGGGTAAGACCTGGAGTCGCCACCTAACATATTTTTTACCTAAGCGTATTGGGGAACCTACTCTGTTCTAGCCAATTTTAATAGTTAACTCTGAAAACATAGTCTACGAATCAACAATTTTGAGTAAGGGTTCGAAATAACCCAAGAGGAAGGTGTTAGGCACCTTTCAGGTTCCACCAAATGTGGTTCCAAGCCGAACTAAATAATTAGGATTCAATAATCAAAAGAGGGTCAAAACTAAACAGACATGTAAGTCTAACTATTCAAATAATATTGGCTACGCAAGTATAAGAGTATATCATGTTGTATATCATGTCTTAAAGAGTCATAAGTTAGCAATAATCTGAAATACGAATATTTGCACAAATAATCCGTCTTCTCCAACGACTTCTTATAGAAATTTCGTCCAAATATACCTCGCAATTAAAACAGATTAGTTAGTATGTCAATATATCCAAAAAACATAAGTAATGAAATAAAGTAAAGGTATAGGAAATGACAAAAATATTTAAGTTGTTCGTCTTTTCCAATAGCATCTCCTTTAACGAATTTCGCCGAGAAGTACCTCACAAAAATATGAAAATGAATTAGTACAATAATAATATAATATAAATAATAAGAATAATAATAATAATGATAATAATAATACGAAAATAAAGGGAAAATAAATGTTTTAAAGTTTTAGGCTCAGATTTGGTGGAACGGATAGAGGTATGAGGATATGGTCACGGTTGCAAACGACGGTGGCCAGCCAGTTTGCTATGCTAAGTGACAATCACATTGCTCTATCTTGTAATAAACTACCATCATTTCCTTTTGTTTTGGGGACACGGGGTAGCGAGTATGTACCGGGATGAAATTTGTACTGGCAACCAAACGTCATTGGCCGAACGGTGTAGTATCCGTTCAAATCAGTGTAAGGCCTTAAGTAAAGTATTTTCACATACCAATAATCATAGTATAGCATTTTCTTAAATCAAAAGAGTATTCCAGCAAAACAAATTAACCAAATACATACTGAGCATGGTAATAAATACACGGGTCAAATATCTGTCAACGAAAAAGGGTCCAGCCACAACGATGAAAGTCTTAAGAGACATAAACGTTGCAGTCGACTATAACAGCTGGGAAGAAGATGAACATCTTTTCGCTAATACCACACCCACAAGCTATTCGAAAAAATCAACGAGCCAGATTAAGCCTTTCTGGCAAAATTACAGCTATTGCGATGGGCAGAACAACAACACCGGGGACGAGGGAGTGGTGATAGCGAACAAGAAAGACGGAGGGAGGAGCGACACCGATCGGCAGCGTCGCTACCAGTCCCCCACTCCCTTTTTCCGTTTCGATTCAACAATAAGCACATGAACCCAGAAAAGGCCACCGGCGATGCTCCAGTTAGAACTCTGGTGGAGAGGGTGGTGCATATATCTGTATCTCCTCCATTTTCAAACCCCCATCTTGTATTTTGTTGCTACTGGTTGTTCTTTTCCGGTGATGATGGTGTTTTCATCACCACTCCCTAGTGGTGTTTTCAACACCGCTCTCTGGTGGTGCTTTCTGTTATTCCCCTGTTTTTATGCCTCTCCAATCGCCTTTCCATTTTCACTGTCTGTTGCCAACGTTGTTTCAGCAATGCTCTATTTTCTCAATCCCATCGATTCCCCTGTTTCGAATTGATGATAGTGTGTGGGTATATCATGTGTGGGTGTGCTTGTATGATATGTATGTGGTGGTGGGTGTTTTTTCCCGGTAGAAATGGTATGTGTGAGGAAGAAGATGAGAGAGGACTTCTACAGTATTGCTGCCACCAATGCCCTCTTTATCCATCACTGGTGATGGCTTTTAAATAACTTTTCCATTGTCTAACAGGAAAAAATCTAGAATGGAAAAGAGGGAGAGACGTTGAGTGAATTGGGGATTTAGGAGTGATTTGTGGGAAAGAGATTAGGAAGTAATTAAGGGGACTAGGGGATCTGAACATTGAGGTAAGATCTATCAAGGATAATTGGGAAGGAAATGGATGATTATTTGGTTAAAAATTAATATGGGAAGATATCTGATACGACCCGGAATCCGACTAGGCCGTGTGGGCACCCGATATCCTCCCCTAGACCTGTCGGGCGAACCCTCACTAATTAAATTAGGAAAACAAATATAATTAAATTCGTAAATAAGAATAGGACTTAGAGAAAAAATACTGACATACAGATACCTCTGAGTTGTACAAAAGAAATTACAGCTAACTACCCAACATACTAGGTTTAGGGCTATCCAGACTAGACATTTAAGAGTACGAAAGAAGACAGATACCTCCTGAAAGGAGCAAAATGCAACTGAAATAATAAACATAAAACTGGCGGCCATTCTGAATAAAAGATGGCTCACCCTGACAGCTGAAGTCGTCTTCGCTCCTTCACAGCGTGGCGAACTCAATCCTGGAGTGAACCTGCCGAAACGAAATAGACAGACAAGAACAAACAACAAATAAGGGTGAGTCAAAAGGACTCAATAAGCGGGGCAGACTAGTCACCTCAAATAATAAGATAGCTAGCCAGAGAGAAGAAAAACAGGTAAACCAAATCTATCTTATTTAAACTATAAAAAGGCAGAGCCAGATAATAACTCGAAACACGTATGGAATCATAAACTCATAAGCAACTAGAGACATAAGATAGACAGAACATATAGGTATCCCGAACATATCAACAATCAGGAATACATACTGTCGCGGCGTGCAACCCGATCCGTATATTCATACTGTTGCGGCGTGCAACCCGATCGGTATATTTATACTGTTGCGGCGTGCAACCCAATCCATATATTCATACTGTCGCGGCGTGCAGCCCAGGATATGAGCCCGGAATGTAAAGACACACTGAGATATGTCCACAATATGATATACATACTGCGTACATAGAACACAACATGATAGTCACACAATAGTCAGCATGCGGTGCAATGAAATGGGATGAATGTCGTATGATGCAATGTAGTCACATATACCTGATTCCTATCTCCGGCGAATGGACTCTCATCGTCTACTAGGAGATAAATGCAATAATGACCCTTCACCGGCTCGGGACTCTCATCAATTACCGGGAAGTATATGTAATAATGACCCTTCACCGGCTCGGGACTCTCATCGATTACTGGGAAGTATATGCAATAATGACCCTTCATCGGTGCGGGACTCTCATCGCCAACCGGGAAGTATATGAAATAATAACCCTTCACCGGCTCGGGACTCTCATCGATTACCGGGAAGTATATGTAATAATGACCCTTACCGGTACGAGACTCTCATCGCCAACCGGGAAGTATATGCAAGAATGATCCTTCACCAGCTCGGGACTCTCATCGATTACTGGGAAGTATATGTAAAAATGAGCCTTCACCGGTGCGGGACTCTCATCGCCAACCGGGAAGTATATGCAATAATAACCCTTCACCGGCTTGGGACTCTCATCGATTACCGGGAAGTATATGCAATAATGACCCTTCACCGGTGCGGGACTCTTATCGCCAACGGGAAGTATATGCAATAATGACCCTTCACCGGCTCGGGACTCTCATTGATTACAGGGAAGTATATGTAATAATGACCCTTTACCGGTGCGGGACTCTTATCACCAATCGGGAAGTATATTCAATAATGACCCTTCACCGGTGCGGGACTCTCATCGCCAACCGGGAAGTATATGCAATGCTCATATGCTCAATGCAATACCAACAATAGGGCATAACATATAATATACAATGTAAATTCAAAACTAAGGCGTAATGAGTACGCCGATCGGCAGCTACGCACGTAAGGAACATGTGGTAGAATATCCAGAAGGCCAAGGGCCTCCAAAGAAATGGATATAAATACTTACCTTGTTACAAAGTTAGCACATCCACTCAATAACTGCTTTATCCTTTGGATTCATTGCCAAACGATCCCACTTTGTTCAATAAGCAGAAAAATATATCACAAGAGGCTAAAGGCTTCATTCCTTATGTCTTAGGACAATCCAATCAGGAACCTGATACCCTATTCGCATACGCAATACGCAGGCCAAGTCTATGTACAGGGTTTAAGGTCACATAACCAAACCCTAAATAAATTATATTTATATGTTGCCCATAACTCACTGAGTACGAATATATACTCAATTCCATTATCAGGGTCCAATGAACCCTTTAAACTATTAATTGAACTTATTAAAATGATGTCTAATATCCCAATTTTTACCGTCAAAATATATTCGAACACACGTAATAAACTAAAATAATACACTAAGATCATTACCTGAATGTTTCGGGGTGAAAATTCTACTTTTCTCCGGTTCTTTTCTCATTTTCTGGCATTTTTCTCTTCCTCTCCGTGTTCTCCTTCGTTTTCTAATTTATGTTTCTGTTCCTCGTTCTTGATCTGTTCTTTCTTAGCTTTTATAAGCTAAATTGTTAACAACCGCCTTATTCTCTTTCTTTCTTTCTTTCTTTCTTTCTTTCTTTTTCTTTTCTCTTTTCTTGTATTTTCTTTTCTTTTCTTTTCGCGACGAAAATTAAAACGAAACTCTACGAAATTCGAAATAATCCCAAATTTCTCAAGTTATACAAAATATATCTAACATACTTGCTAAGGCAGATCTCAAATTGGACTCCCGAAACTCAATATGCAAATTAAATGGAAAAAGGTCAAATTATTAAACTTTCGACATTTTAGAGGAAACTAGCCGAACAACCTCGAAATTTACTTTCGAAAGTTCACAAAAGTCACAAATAATTATACGAACCTAACGGCACTTTCAGATTTCGAATCAGAGTTCATTCGCCAAAATCGAGCTCGAAAATCTCTTTTTAATATTTATCGACAATAAAAACTGAAATCTTCTTCCGATACATACCAAACGAGGTCTGATTTAGCTCAAATTTTACACATAAATCCTAATGGACATTAAGAAGTTTTTAAAATTATCGGCATGCCAATCGGAGTCCTAACTCTCGAAACGACTATCTAAGGTCGTTTCATTCTCCTCCACTTAGACTCTCGTTCGTCCTCGATTGAGCCTAAGTGTAAAGAAAAATTTACACAGATGACAAAAGAACTTGAACGACCTTCATAAAATATTTCACGGACATTATCTCATGGTTACAGGATTAGAATTATAACACGCACACCGAACTCTTTGAATAAAACATATCTTGACAATATCCTTACATCATTGCCCAACTTATTCTGACTAAACTGACCATTCATCGATCATGAGATGAGAGTTGTACATTTTCAAAATAAAGATACACGAAACTCTGGATGGATTAACATGATTCCGCCGACAAATCACATCGTCGATTTACTTTACGATATAGAACAAGTCGATGGAACTAAGAATTAGCTCAACTTGAACAACACCTTAGGGATTTAATATTAAGATTCAGTATCAATTGGAGGAAGACTCCTCCACTTAGAACATAAACTCATACAACTAATTTGAATAGAAATAGTCATCTCGCACAACCTGCTGGATTAAGGAAGACTTAGCTAAAAAGAGAACGCGACTCAGACCTGAGCTACCAAATTACTCTCTCGAGTTGCCAAACAACTGCAACTCTCGAGTTCACAACTCCATACCTTTGTCATAAGCACCACCGCATGATAGATCAACTCAGGGGGTCAAATGATGCCTCTATTACCCTTAGTAGCTTTAAAACACAACAATGTGCTTACCCGGCTACCTTGACTTGCACTCTGGCTCAACACAGAGAATATCACAAGCAGCTACTAACCGCCCAAACTCACTAGTGCCGGAAGAAGAATAGATAGCAATTAAATGAGGATATGAATAATTAGAGCTTCGAGAAGCTCATCTTCTTATTTACTTGGCTACTAGAGCTAGATTACTTCCGGGTTAGGCTAGCCAAAGAACCACAATTGAAGAAATAGATATTAAATGAGCTTTATGGAAAAACATTCATGCCAGTTTAACCTCCCAATAAGAAGGAAACTCTGACAATTTACCAGAAACCCTTTTATAACCGAGACAAGCTCATAGAATAACATGACTCTACTAGCGTCTCGAACCATGAGGAGATACGTAGATCGAATATTACTTACTAACCACTTTACACCGGAAGAAATAATGACACTCTCTGATGGTGATGAACTAGAATCCCATCATCCAACCAACACGGAATTCCGAGAAGAAAGGTAAACTAATTTGACATAATAATAGAAGGTGGCACGACAAGATGCCAGGCAGACAATAGCGACACTCACTATCAAATCTCTCATATTTAGACCAGATAAATTAGTAGAGTCACAAATGGCAGGAATAAATCATACCAGAAGCTCGCCCCTCTACCGCAAACGATTCTTAATAGAAAAATATCCAAGAAAGTCATGGAAACATGGTAAGATAAACGAAGTCCAGACCGATTGGAAGAATCAAATCTTACTCACATATAATGGAAGAAGAATACATGGATGTACTACATCGGATACCTCAGTATCCCGCCATACTAGCAGTTCATAAAACTTCCTCTGCAGCTGAGCTGAGCCACTACCCTGATAACCACCTTCTGAAGAACCACTGCCACCACACTCTCGACCTCTATCTGATGGTGGAATATCTCTGGTTGATTGAGATCTAAAGAAAATCCCCTGCGACTGGCCAGGTGCCTGATGACGAGAGAAAGGACGACTGCCTACTTGCCGGAGTAACGGAAATCTCCTCAAAGGATAACCAGACTCACGACAATAATAACACCCTTTCGCTGAAAATGGAAGCTGGACAGAATATTGAAAGCTACAAAGAGAAAGCTGAGTCTAATCCTGATGAACTACTCGCGCACTCTGAGAATCACGTTCTACAAGCTGAGATAACCTGGCAAGTAACCTCCCAAAATAATCAGAACTCTTACCTCCAAAGGAGGTATGGTGGCCACCAGAGCCGTGGGATCTCTAGCTCTCCCGCTCTAACTCTTCCCACTCTAACTTATGGTATGCCTGATACCTCTGAGCAATATCAACAACGACATCAAATGAAGTCCCAAACTCAATCTCTTGAGCCATCTGGGATCTCAAGGAAGAAGAAAGGTCACCAATAAATCTTAGAACATTCTCGGAAGGTTCATAAACTAGTTCTAGTGCATATCCAGCCATCCTAAAGAATTTAATCTCATATTCTAAAATCCGATAAGCTACCCTATCCAATCCACTCAAATTGGCGACTCTTTTCAATTCGCTCGCTGTGCGAAAGGAACTTTTCCACAAATCTAACAAAAATCGAACCAAGTTAGCTAATAATAGAGCGGCCCACCAATTCAAGGTTGGACCCCTGAAACTGGAAAGCAGAATAATCAACACCATACCGGTCGATATAATCAAGAGCCTGAAGGATATGCTGACATCATTTTATTTTTTAAAAAATCACGAGGTTTATTTGATGCATTGCTTAAGAATATCGGAAGGTTCAACAGCATAAAATAATGCAACCTCTTTGGGCACTCGGACCGAACTGTTACCTCGGCTGGCTAACCAGCGAGAACAATTGGTGGCGCAACACATGCTGCCTCTGAAACATAATTTACTGGGGCAACATCAGGAACTGGAACAGGAGCTCTCTAAGTCCGAACATCTGTATATGCGGCGACCTGATAAGCTGCCTAGCGAATAATAGGTTCTTGCGGTATCTGCGTCGCCAAAATTCTCGTAAAAGCATCGTAAAGAGCAAAGGAAACCACAAGGCCCTACTCCCTTGCCCATCGCAAGCTGGTACAACTGGGACCTCCGTAACTAGATCGTTAGCACGATAAAAAACTCTCGGGATTTCGTCAGTGCTAGCCCCAGGCTAGACTGCTTCGTCTTAAACTCATACCGTTTGCTGATTTGTCACACGAGGGTTCACAATTACCACGAAGGAATTAATGAAAATACTTTTGCATCCTAGACCGACGCATGATCAGAAAAGAAGGAAGTCAAACTTCCTAAATGCCATCATAGCCTCTCGTAGATAAGTACGGACGTCTACGTACCCATCAGCGAGACTCTACTAGACACTGTCTTAGTCTGGATAGACTCTAAACCGGCCTCTGATACCAACAGACACGACTCGAAATCCGGCTAGGCCGTGCGGGCACCCGATATCCTGCTAGCTGAAGTCGTCTTCGCTCATTCACAATGTGGCGAACTCAATCCTGGACCGAACTTGCCGAAACGAAATAGATAGACAAGAACAAACAACAAACAAGGGTGAGTCAAAAGGACTCAATAAGTGGGGCAGACTAGCCACCTCAAATAATAAGATAGCTAGCTAGGGAGAAGAAAAACAGGTAAACCAAATCTATCTTATTTAGACTATAAAAAGACAGAGCCAGATAATAACTGGAAACACGGATGGAATCATAAACTCATAAGCAACCAGGGACATAAGATAGATAGAACATATAGGTATCCCGAACATATCAACAATCAGGAATACATACTTTCGCGGCGTGCAACCCGATCCGTATATTCATACTATTGCGGCGTGCAACCCGATCCGTATATTTATAATGTTGCGGCGTGTAACCCGATCCATATATTCATACTGACGCGGCGTGCAGCCCAGGATACGAGCCAGGAATGCATAGGCACACTGAGATGTGTCCACAATATGGTATACATACCGCATACACAAAACACAACATGATAGTCACATAATAGTCAGCATGCGGTGCAATGAAATGGGATGAATGCAGTATGATGCAATGGAGTCACATATACCTTATACCTATCTCCGGCGAGGGGACTCTCATCATCTACCAGGAGATATATGCAGTAATGACCCTTCACCAGCTCGGGACTCTCATCGATTGCCGGGAAGTAAATGCAATAATGACCCTTCACCGGCTCGGGACTCTCATCGATTACCGGGAAGTATATGCAATAATGACCCTTCACGGGTGCGGGACTCTCATCGATTACCGGGAAGTATATGCAATAATGACCCTTCACCGGCTCGGGACTCTCATCGATTACCTGGAAGTATATGCAATAATGACCCTTCACCGGTGCGGGACTCTCATCGCCAACCCGGAAGTACATGCAATAATGATCCTTCACCGGCTCTGGACTCTCATCGATTACCGGGAAGTATATGTAATAATGACCCTTCACCAGTGCGGGACTCTCATCGCCAACCGGGAAGCATATGCAATAATGACCCTTCACCGGTGCGGGACTCTCATCGCCAACTGGGAAGTATATGCAATAATGACCTTTCACCGGCTCAGGACTCTCATCGATTACCGGGAAGTATATGTAATAATGATCCTTTACCGGTGCGGGACTCTCATCACCAACCGGGAAGTATATGCAATAATAACCCTTTATCGGTGTTGGACTCTCATCGCCAACCGGGAAGTATATGTAATATGCTCAATGCAATACCAACAACAGGGCATAACAAATAATATACAATGTAAATTCAAAGATAAGGCGTAATGAGTACGCCTATCGGCAGCTACACACGTAAGGAACATGTGGTAGAATATCAACAAGGCCAAGGGCCTCCAAAGAAATGGATATAAACACTTACCTTGTTACAAAGTTATCACAGCCACTCAATAACCGCTTTGTCCTTTGGATATATTGCCAAACGATCCCACTATGTTCAATAAGTAGAAAAATATATCACAAGAGGCTAAAGGCTTCATTGCTTACATCTTAGGGAAATCGAATTAGGAACCTGATACAGTATTCGCATACGCAATACGCAGGCCAAGCCTATGTACAGGGTTTAAGGTCACGTAACAAAACCCTAAATAAATTACATTTTGTTGAGAGCTGGTTTTGAAGTATGACAAACAGAAAGGACTCCGAGGTTCACACAAAGAACTGAGTCCTTGAGATAAAGGGCACGCTTGATCGAAACGATTATGGGTTGCAAATCCCTGTGGAACTAGGAGTAGTGGCGCGTGAATGTATATGCATCCTAGTCAGACTAAAAGAGGCGGTGCCTAGGCTGTGTCTTCGAAGTGTGAAAAGGAGTTAGACTTCAACAAGGAAAAGAGTTACTACGAATCCTGACTTACCATAATTAAGAAGATTCCTTGTAGAGCTCAACTAGGGTTTCAAGACCTATATAAATGCAAGTAGTGGAGACAGCCGTAAATCAGTTATTCACAAACAGAGAGTTGAGAGCATACAAAGGCAATCTGAGATCTTTCTACGTGAGTAAACTGGAGAAGACAACTGAGTGCATGCACTGTATTGAGTCTAGATTTTCTTTCTAGGTTCATCGAGTTTTAAGCTGTCATCGTGTTGAGCTTTCATTGTTTTACCTATTTGCTTATCATAGAAGCATATGTATTAGGTGAATTCTTGTGAAATTACTAGAAAAGCTAGAGTGTAGCTTTGAATAGTGATTAGGGTCTAGAGTGTAGCCCCTTGGTTACAGAGTTTGTAATCAGAAACGTTGCTCTTGTGTTAGTGGATTCAGTTCTAAAATCCCAGAGTGTGGGTCGTGGTTTTTCTCCCTTGAGCACGGAGTTTTCCACGTAAAATCCTTGTGTCTTTGTGTGCGGTGTTGTGAGTTCTAGAGTAGAAGGCAGTATAAAAGATAATATAAGAACTCGGTTCTACGATAGAAGAACAAGGTTCTTGTGACGAAAATCGGTAGACACTATTCAACCCCCCCTTCTAGTGACTTTAGGAGGTGCGTAGAGTGTAACAAGTGGTATCAGAGCGGGTCTTCTCTTGTGAGGCTAACACCTTGAGAAGGATCGGGATGAGTGCACCGCCTACCATTACTGAAGGACAGTCGGTTCTGAGGCCTCCACAGTTTAATGGGCAATACTATGCATGGTGGAAGAACAGGATGGAGAACTACATATGTGCTGAAGACTATCAACTCTGGTTGATAGTTTCTGAAGGAAACCTGATTCCCACCAAAATAGTTGGTGAAGGAACCACTGCCACGAAAGAACCTAAACTGAAAGAAGAGTTTGATGAGACGGATTATAAGATGATCGAAAAGAATCACAAGGCCAAATGTCTGGTCATATGTGGTCTTGGTCCTGAAGAGTTCAATTGAGTATCATCGTATAAGACGGCTAAGGAAATATGGGATGCCCTACAGGTTGCACATGAAGGAACCACAGAAGTGAAGGACTCAAAAAGGAGAATGCTGAAGAGACAATTTGAACTGTTGACCATGGGCGAAAAGGAATCGATTCAGGATATGATGACCAGGTTGACCATGATTACAAATGAAATGAGATCTCTGGAGATGGAATTGCCTGAAATAGAGATGGTTGATAAAATCCTGAATGTGTTGCCTGAAGCATGGGAACTAAAGATGACTGCCATCATTGAATCCAAACCTCTGAAATCCATCAAGCTTGAAGAACTGGTTGGAAGTTTGAAAACGCATGAGATGATGAAGGACTCAAAGGCTAAACCAGCAGTAAAGAAGGACAAGACCCTTGCTCTGGAAGCAACAGAGGAAGCTGATGAATATGTTGATCTTCAATCAGTTGAAGCAGCAATGGTAAGTGTCTTAAGATAAAAACTCAATCTGGGAAGGTTCAAAGGATTCAAAAGAGGCAACAAGGAAAGTTCTAGCAGGAAGAACATAGTTGACAGCCCAGATTACTCTGGATGCTTCAAGTGCTTCAAGAAGGATCATGCTGTCATGGATTGCCCTATGTGGGAAATAGAGTGGATGAAGAACAGAGCGGCTAAGGACAAGGAGAAGGAGACGACAAAGGAGAATGACAAAGACAAAAAGAAGTCAAGACGGCCTCCAAACTTCCGAGCAGAACGAAGGAAGAGGAAGGAAGCCTTCTATGCCACGTGGGGACCAACCGATAGTGAATCTGATCATGAAAAAGAGTCTGAGGATGACTCGCCACTAGCACTAGCAGGAATGACAGACATTAGTTCTGATGAAGAAGACCCTCGACAATTCAAAGGTGAAAGAGATCCATCAAGGCCACCCGTGTTCAACGGGACTCATTACAACCACTGGAAGAAACAGATGAAGACTTTTCTGCAAGCAACTGATTACAGCTTGTGGTTGATCGTGAAGAGAGGACCTCACGTCCCTGTGAAGAGAGCAGCAAATGGAGTCCTGCTGCCAAAGAAAGTGGAAGAACTGGATCCTCAAGACCTAGATTGGTTACAGGAAAACTCAAAGGCTGAATGGTGCCTGAGGAGAGGACTTACCTATGATGTGCTTGCAAGGATACTTGAATGTAAGTCGGCCAAGAAGATCTGGGAAAGACTGAAGGAGCTGTACACAAAGGACAACAACAGGAAGGACTCCGCTCTCATGGCAACTGATGGAGATGAAGCTGGCTGTTCAGCAGAGGTATGTTTATCTGATCTCAAGGAAACTTTACATACATACTCTTCTGAAAATTTAATTCTGATCACAGCCACCTTGATTGAAGGCTATGAAAAGGAGAAACTTGAAAAAGATAAATTAACTGAAGAACTGAGTAATCTTAGAACTAAGTACAAGAGCCTCTTAGAACAGAATATTGAATTGGAAGAAACCAATGCCATCTTAAAAGGGCAGACTCTTGTGTCAAACTCTAAGATTACTGAACTAGAATTGGAATGTAATCAGTTAAGAGAGAGTAAGAATGGTAAACAAGTTATGAGTGAAGTTCAAACCTTTTTGGAAAATGAACTGAAAAGAGCAAATGAAATTCTGTATCCGGAAACTGAAAAAAACAGGATTTTGAATCAAAAGGTTGAAAACTCAAAACTTGCACTTACCAGACTGACAAAATGGAATAAATCTTCAGAGGCAATGAATTGGGTTTTGAAATCAAAACAAAGGAAAACAAGGATTAGGGTTCAAGAAACCTTTGCCTCCATATAATCCTAAAAGCAAATATGTGGGGCTACCTTGCAACATGTCATGCACTTTTTGTCGTGAAACCGGTCACGTTAGACAAAAGTGTGCTAATATTAGCAAGGAAAAGGCCAAAAATAAAAAATGTGTTTTACCCAAATTGGCCAAACAAGATCTGATTTATCCATTCTCTCATAAGAAGGGACCCAAGCTCGTCTGGGTTCCTAAAGTTAACCTCTAATTTGTCTTGCAGGCTGGAGTGAGGGAGAACAACTCAAGCTGGATTCTTGATAGCGGTTGTTCAAGGCACATGACAGGAGATAGAAGAAACTTTCTCTCACTCGCAGCATTTCAAGGAGGCAGTGTGGCCTTCGGAGGAGGAAAAAGTGGTCAGATAGTAGGTATTGGAAAGATTGGGAGAACTGTGGAGCATGCAATTGAGAATGTCTACTGTGTTGATGGTCTCAGACACAATCTACTGAGCATCTCCCAACTGTGTGACAGAGGCAACGAAATGAGTTTCTCATCTGTAGGTTGCATTGTGAAGAACCTATAGAGTGGAGAAATTGTTATGGAAGCAAAAAGGGTGAACAACGTATACAAGGCATCGCTGAAGTCCTTACCTGAAAACAATCTAACATGCTTGAATGTGCAAGAAAGTGACTCTCAGCTGTGGCACAAAAGAATGGGTCATGCAAGCCTTTCACAGCTAAATAAGCTAGCTTCGAAGGAACTGGTTCGTGGATTGCCAAGCAAGAGATTTGAAAACACAAAAATGTGCGATGCTTGCGTAAAGGGAAAGCATGTGAGAACATCGTTCAAATCAAAGAAAGTGGTAAGCACATCAAAATCACTGGAGCTGTTACACATGGATCTGTGTGGACCTATGAGAGTCAGGAGCAGAGGAGGAAAGAGATTTGTGTTCGTGATTGTTGACGACTACTCAAGGTACACGTGGACCTTGTTTTTGGCCTCTAGGGATGAAGCTTTTGACAGTTTTAAAGACTGGGCTGGTGTAGTTCAG
The DNA here is from genome assembly GCA_037355625.1 of Petunia x hybrida. NCBI lineage: Eukaryota > Viridiplantae > Streptophyta > Magnoliopsida > Solanales > Solanaceae > Petunia > Petunia x hybrida. The sequence goes on along the minus strand of JBBBVM010000516.1, from coordinate 5,952 downwards.
AAAAAATTAAGTCTTGAACTCATCAGTATTATATCTGATCATGGAACTGAGTTTGAAAACTCAAAATTCTCTGAGTATTGTGCAAGGAACAACATAGATCACAACTTCTCCGCACCAAGAACTCCCCAACAAAACGGGGGTGGTCGAGAGGAAGAACAGGTCGTTGGAGGATATGGCTAGAACTATGCTGCTGTCAAGTGGGCTAGCAAGAAACTTTTGGGCTGAAGCTGTGAACACTGCATGTTACTTGCTGAACAGGTGCTCCATCAGAGCAATTCTTGACAAAACTCCATATGAGCTACTCAGAGGTAGAATACCAAATATTGCTCACCTAAGGCCTTTTGGTTGTAAATGCTTTGTTCACAACAATGGCAAGGAACCCTTGGGAAAGTTTGATGCTAGGAGTGATGAGGCAATATTTTTGGGATATTCTACTCAAAGTAAGGCATACAGGGTGCTTAACAGAAGAAACACAAACAGTAGAAGAAAGTATGCATGTCGTATTTGATGAGTCAGATAAGGCAATGGGGGAAACTGAAGCAGACGATCAAGAGATTAGCTTAAGGAAGGAAGACAGTGTAGATGAGCTGGAAGACTCAGAAGAGAAGGAAACATCAGGAGAGAATCCAAGCATATTAGAACAAGGAGTCAACTTGACAGGGGGAACTTCTGATGAAGCTGATGATCTAGCAAGTCAGAAGGACCCTCTCCAAGATAATGTTGCAGGTCCTTCAAGTCAGATTCAACTCAAGCCATGGAAACATCAAAGCTCTCATCCCTTGGAGAATGTTCTATCTGAACTGGATACAGGAATCATGACCAGGTCAGCCCTAAAGAACTTCTTTGCATTCTTTGCTTTCCTTTCATCTCTGGAACCAAAGAATGTAAAGGAAGCTCTAGAAGATCCAGATTGGATTCTAGCTATGCAGGAGGAACTCATCAATTGAAAGAAGCAGGGTGTGGCACCTAGTTCCTAAGCCAAAGGACAGATCCATAATTGGAACAAAATGGGTGTTCAGGAACAAGTTGGATGAACATGGTATAGTGACAAGAAACAAGGCAAGGTTGGTTGTACAAGGTTACAGTTAGGAAGAAGGAATAGACTATGATGAAACCTTTGCACCAGTTGCAAGAATGGAGGCTATCAGAATGTTAATTGCTTCTGCTACATACATGGAGTTCACGCTTTATCAGATAGATGTAAAGAGTGCCTTCCTAAATGGCTACCTGAATGAGGAAGTTTATGTGATACAGCCTCCAGGCTTTGTGAACAATGAATTTCCTGATCATGTTTACAACTGGACAAGGCTTTATATGGATTGAATCAAGCTCCTAGAGCCTGGTATGAAAGACTCTTAGGATTCCTGATGAAGAATGGCTTTTCAAGGGGTAAAATCGACAACACGCTATTTCTCAAGAAGAAGGGAAAAGATCTGCTGGTGGTTCAAGTGTATGTCGATGATATCATCTTTGGAGCAACTGATGAGGAGCTGAGCAAAGGTTTTGCCGACCTGATGGGAAGTGAGTTTGAAATGAGCATGATGGGTGAATTGAACTTCTTCCTTGGGTTGCAGATAAAGCAGACGCCGGAAGGAACTATGATTCACCAGCAAAAATATGTCAAGGAACTGCTGAAGAAATTTGACATGGAGGGAGCAAAGGAAATGACTACTCCTATTGCACCTGGAACAAAGCTGGATATGGATGAACTCGGTCCTTCGACAAATGAGACAAAATATAGAGGAATCATTGGCTCACTTCTTTATCTCACAGTAAGCCGACCTGACATAGTATACAGTGTAGGACTGTGTGCCAGATTTCAGTCAAAGCCCAAGGAATCATACTTGACAGCTGTGAAGACAATCCTGAGATACTTGAAAGGAACTCAGGATCTATGTCTTTGGTATCCCAGAGGAGGAACTTTTGAACTAATTGGTTTTGCTGATGCAGATTATGCAGGTCATTTGGTAGACAGGAAAAGCACTTCAAGAATGGCACACTTTCTAGGTCCTTGTTTGGTTTCATGGGCTACAAAGAAGCAAAACTCAGTTGCTTTATCAACTGCTGAAGCTGAGTATGTGGCAGCTGCTTCATGCTACTCACAATTGCTGTGGATCAAACAACAACTGGAGGACTTTGGTATCAAGTGCGGTGCAGTGCCAATTTTCTGTGACAATACAAGTGCAGTGAACATTGCCAAGAACCCAGTCCAACATAAAAGAACCAAGCACATTGATATTAGACACCATTTCCTGAGAGATAATGTGGAAAAGAGTCTGATTACTATGAATTCATGTAGGACTGAAGATCAAATTGCTGACATATTTACCAAAGCATTGAACAAGGTACAGTTTGAGAGGAACAGGTTGGAGTTAGGGATGACCAAAATACACGGATGACCCAACAGGTAATCTCCTTAAAAATTGGTTAGTTAAGTATTCAATGTTCATGTGTAAACCTTGTCATTACTGTCTTAGTCTAATCCCGTACTTGAGTAAGTACACTCGTTCAGTTGCTTTGAGCACCAAGTACGAATAATGTGATCCCATGAAGAACCTACTATGTACTGAGAAGGAAACCAGCTAGAACATGAGGAATCGTGTCCAGGTACATTCACACTACTCTGCATGATAGAAGTCATAACTGAAATTAAAATTGTCAATCATACGTGTGTCATGGGAGATCCTCCATGTTCTTATAACCGTCCTAAATTATAGGAACACATTCCTTTTTAGGATAGAAGTCTATTTGAATTGTTTGGACCCCACTACTTAAAAGGGTTTATTGATTGAGTCCATAACCGTCAAATCTTTAACTCTTCCCGGTTCTCAAAAAGTTCAAAAAGCTGCTTTTCTATTCCACATCATTACTTCTTGCCTTCCCTAGACATTGTCAAATCACCGAAACCCCTTCCCTTATAACAATACCTTCTCAATCCTTTACAATTCACCCACTCCTTCTTCTCAACACCAAAATTCTCTCTCAAGCCCTAAAACCAGAAAAATCTTCTATCTCAGTGGCAACACATAAAAGCCGCGTCATAATGTCTGAAAGACCACCACCATCTACTCTTGCCCAAAGAATTGCGAGGGCTCGCACAAAATTTCTTCAAAAAGGGGACAAGAAACTGGTAAAGAAGATGAGGTCAAGAGCAGTTCCCACTACACCCACTGCACAAAGTTCATCACAATCACCGCATGAGGTAATCCCTGACCCTATTTCATCTACACCTGCCGTTTCAGTCAATATAACCAGCCCTGGAATTGTAGAAACTGAAACCCTAGATATAGAACTAGACAAAATAATAGATGATGAGCAAAAAGACAGAATAGATAGGGGGAACTCGTGTGAGGCAGAACGAGATCGTGCAAAGGATGAATTTAGGGATTTGCCGGTGCCTATAGTTGATGAGTCTGGAGAAAAGTTGAATATTGCAGAAAAGAATGGAAAGAACAACTTAGGGAACAAGATAGTGTTGAAACATTGAGGGAAGGTGTAGTAGAACCGTGTAGAGAAGTGAGTAGAACTGATGAATATGTAAAAGAATCTGTGCCTGAAAGTCCGGTAGTGGGTTGGACTTGTTATTGCTGAAGCCACAGAGAATTTGGTTCAAGATCCTGTTGCTTGTCCAAATTCTTCTAAGTCTAATGATGCTGATTTTAGTTGGACAGATTCTGAGGAGGAAGGGAATGAAGAAAATATTTTAGAAAAAAATAAACAGGAAGAGAGGGCCAAGGAAGCTGAGGAACCAAGAAGAAAAAGAAATTTGGTGATGAAGATGAGAGATTGGCTGATGAGGAGGAAGAAGAGGAAGTTGTCTTTGTGAAAGAAAACAGAGTGGAACCCGGACAAAAGAAGAAGACTAGTGAAAGGGGGAAAGCCAGTACAAAATCAAGACTGGTTGATGAAATTAGTGAGGAAGGGTAATGACAAGTTGGTTAGTGAGCCTGTTGTCAGAAGGGTTGGCACCAGGTCTGCATTAAAGCAGCAACTGGAGAAGGTTGAGAAGTTGGAAAGAAAGTGACTAAAGTAAGAGACAGAGAGGCAAAGAAGAAGGAAGAAAGAAGAAGAAAGGAGAGCTGGTGAAGCAGAGGAGGAGAGTGAGGCTGGCAGTTATGTAGAGCCAAGTGATTCTGACATAGATAGTGAGGTGGAGAATAGGAAAAGAAGAAAAGGAAATGAAGAAAAGGTTGATAGGGAAGCCTTTTTCTCTAGGCATCAGGTGTTGCCTGACAGCATCTTGCATGATGAAAAGGAATTCCATATGAAGTCATTGCTTAGGATAATAGGTGACCAGGGTTGGCTTGGATTGTTTGCCAACAAAGACAGGAAGTTGTTTGTGAATGAAGTCAGAGAGTTCTACACCAACTGCAGAGTAACAGCTAGGAGAGTGTACACCACAGTAAGGGGAGTAGAGGTAGAGTTTGGGAGACCTGAGCTTGGAGTGATTCTGGACATACCTGCTGAAGGTTATTGCAGGTATGTGAAACTGAAGTGGCCTAAGAGAACAGATGGAGTCACTCCTCTGGATGTTGTCAGGAAGTTCTCAGGAAAACCCAAGCTGAGGAAGGAGAGAAAGGTTAGATAAGAAGGAGATGGAACCTGCACATCAGTTGCTGTTTGAATTTGTGCACAGGTTCCTTCTGCCTAGAGGAGAGAGGAACTGCGAGGCTAGTGCTTTGGACCTGACATATATGGATCTGCTGGACAGGGGGGTAAAGATTAATTTGCCTGGGCTGATAATTAGACACATAAAGAGGATTGCTGATATAGACCAGAAACCACATTCTCTGTGCATTTCTACATCCTCCAGCAGGTACTTGAGCATTTTGGGGTTCCTCTAGAAGCTGGGAAGAAGCCAACCATTCATCAAATGTTTGGGCACAATGTGCTTAAAAATTGTGACTTCTTCAAGGAAAGCAGAGCTTCTAAGAGACCAATGCAGGTGAAGCAAGAGCAAGCAGAGGAAAGTGAAGAATATGGACCTGAAGAGGCCATTGATGCTGTGTGATGGAGCTGGAGACTCATGTCCTTGAGATTAATACAGAAAATGCAGAGCTCCACAGACAGCTGAAGTTGAAGGATCAAGAAAATTGATCGTTTGAAGATAGACTGCCACAAGTATGAGGCGAGTAGTAGTGATGGAAAGGGCCAAAAATACGAAGCAACTTGAGGTGCTTGTCAAAACACTTCAACATTCAGCTTTGATTCTTCCTGTCCTGTCCTCCTCCTTCTACCTGTTCTCTACCCCTTCCTATTCTCTCCTGATTGCATGTTATAGATGTTTAAGACAATTTAAATTTTTCAGTTGGATAACTATTAACAGGTTGTGCTGATGTCACAACCTGGATGATGATTTTAAATTTTCTTATGCTTATGACTGGTTTCTGCTTAAGTAAATTGGTTCTTGATTGGGCCCTTATTTCTATATGTCTGTGCTCTTGTTACTGACTTGTTGCCTTGTGCTTTAGACTGGATAGAATTGACAGGTTCTGCAGGTCCTTGAATCTTTTCGATGATGCCAAAAGGGGGAAGAAGGAAATGTTGGGGTGTTTGTGACCTAATTCATCTGTTTAAATTTCTTAAACTTGTTACCTTTGTTTTTTATTTTGGTTATGTCTACTCAGGTTCTTGGGCAGCATTTGTTTTTCATCATCAAAAAGGGAGAATTTGTTGAGAGCTGGTTTGAAGTATGACAAACAGAAAGGACTCCGAGGGTTCACACAAAGAACTGAGTCCTTGTGATAAAGGGCACGCTTGATCGAAAAGATTACGGGTTGCAAATCCCTGTGGAACTAGGAGTAGTGGCGCGTGAATGTATATGCATCCTAGTCAGACTAAAAGAGGCGGTTGCCTAGGCTGTGTCTTCGAAGTGTGAAAAGGAGTTAGACTTCAACAAGGAAAAGAGTTACTACGAATCCTGACTTACCATAATTAAGAGGATTCCTTGTA